>CM053790.1:594510874-595110874 GCA_028749045.1 Cupressus sempervirens
ACTAGAGCTACTAGAAGCAAAATAGTAGATGTTTCCTTTTTGTCTTTCAAATTTACAACTAAATCTCCCAAGAAAAGAGGTAGGAAAGGTAATAAGGTTGACAGAGCTCAAGAGAGCTTGTAGGATATGACAAATGGTAAATAGACTACCATCCTTCAATTTATCCCACATAAAATATGAAATTCATCACCTAGAATGTAAGGGGACTAAATGATCCTCATCAAATGGAAGTTGTTAGAAATCTTGCTAGAGATCACAAACCTGACATCCTTGTTATTTAGGAAACCAAAATATCTAAAGATAAGGAAAAAGAAATTAAAGCTTTCAAGAGTTGTGGTCAGTTTTCTAGTAGTGTAGAAGGAGCCTCTAGAGGTAGTCTTATTCTCTAGAATGAAGTATTTAATTTTGGTATGACCCTTTTGGAGAATAAGAATATTACTATGGTTAAATTTCATCATATCAACCTTAACTATGACTAGATTTAAGTCAACATTAATGCTCCTAAATCAGCTAGAGCTAGGAAGACTTTATGATCTAATCTTAAGTATTTGAAGAATAATTTTGATGAACCCAACTGGCTCTTTATGGGTGATTCCAATGTCCCTCTATATGACCATGAGAAAATGGGAGGTAATATTACTCTTCTAGATGGTAGAATGGAGCTTATGGACTTTATCAACCATGAAGGTAATATTGACATTGATTTGAAAGGGGTTGAGTTTACTTCGTCGAATAAAAGGGCTGGTCAAAATTGCATTCAAGCAAGGCTTTACAGAGTGTTGGCTTCTCATAACTAGATTCAAGATTGGAATTACTCTCTCTCATCCATTTCCAAAATTGCCTCAGACCATCTCCCTTTGGCCTTTTTTGTTGATCCCTTCAGTAAGAAGAGAAAATTTCCCTTTAGATTTGAGAAAATGTGGATGTAGTAGAAGGATTTCAAAGATGTTTCTAACATTTCAGTATTCCTATGTTCAGAATTCCTAAAAAACTCAGAATTGTCAAAGACAAAGTTAAACCTTGGAACAAGTCTTCCTTTGGTGACATATTTAAAAATAAAGATGTTTTCCAAAATGAACTTCAGGTGACTTAGAAAAAACTTCAAGTAGATGGTTATTAAGAGGAGCTTATCAAAGAAGAAAATGAGACTCTGTCTAAACTCCATAATGTCATCTCATTTGAAGAGTCTTACTAGAGACAAAGGTCTAGGGCTATCTAGCTCAAGGAAGGGGTCCATAATTCCAAATACTTCCATATCACTACCTTGAACCACAAAGCCACTAATAGAATCTCCAATCTCAAGATTGGTCATGATGAGTTCACTAATGAGGAAGATATTACTATCAAAATGAAGGATTTTTTCTCTTCCCTACTTTTTTTTGACCAGAATCTCTATGATTCCAGCCAAAGTCAAATGTTGGAAAATATTCCTTCCATCATTTCTTACCAGAAAAATTTTGTTTTAGTTGCAATCCCCTTTTCTACTAAAATCCATAAAGTTGTTTTCTCTTTTGAAGGTGAAATGTGCCAGGCCTTGGTGGTTTCCTGATGGATTTTTTCCAAAGTGGCACATTGTTGGTAAATATGTGTGTGATGTTGTCAAGGAGTTCTTTAGAGCTAGATGCCTCTTGATAGAGCTTAATATAACCTTTCTAGCTCTCATTCCAAAGAAGGTGGGGGCAAATATTTTGGATGATTTCCATCCTATAAGTCTTTTTCACTCTATTTACAAGATCATTTCCAAGGTCCTTATCTTGAGAATCCTTTCTATCCTTCTGGACATCATTTCCCCTAAATAGAGTCGCTTTGTCTCTGGTCATCATATTCTGGACTCAACTATTATTACTCATGAAAATATTCATTCTATGGTGGCTTCTCAAAATCAAGGTTTCATTATAAAGATGGATATGTCCAAGGCCTATGAATGAGTGGATTAGAGCTTCTTACTTAAGATCTTGCAATCCTTTGGTTTTGGGAAAAGATGTATCCAACTCATTTCTCATATTGTGTCAACTACTTCTATGGCTGTCCTAGTCAATTGTTCTTCTTCTAATTTCTTTTCTTCCTCTAGAGGGATTAGGTAGAGGGATCCTATCTCTCCTATCTTAATTGTTATTATGGAAGATTTTCTGGGAAGATACATTAATCATCTGAATTCTCAAGGTTGTATCCATGGCCTCTATCCCTCCACTATCTCCAATGCTAGATCTAATGAATAGTTTGTGGATGATATGATTCTAATGGTGATTTTCATGGTGAAGGAAGCTAGTAGTTACAAGAATACTTTAAATCTATATATTAAAGCCTCGAGCCAATTCATCAATTGGGAGAAGAGTTCTATCTTCTTTGTGAATACTCTCCTAGAGAGACAGAATAAAATCTCTAGGATTTAGGGCTATGGTATTGCTAACCTCCCTAGCTTACACCTAGGCCTCCCCCTTGGTTCCAAGATGCTTGATTCCATTTGGGAAATACTCATTGACAAACATAACAAAAAACTTGTGAGCTGGAAGGGCACTTTGTTAAGTCAAGCTAATAAAATTATTCTTCTCAAATCTTTCCTTCAAAATCTCTCCATCTATGCTCTTAGTTTGTTCAAAATGCTTATTAAGTATGTTGATGCTATGAAGAGAATTCATGGATTTTTTTTGTTGTCTAGGACTGAGAATAAAAAAAGACTATTTCTTATTGCTTGGAACTCTATTTCTAAGCCCAAGAATCTTTGAGGGTTGGGCATTAGACCTATCAAAGAAATGAATAATGCCCTCCTAGCTAAAAAAGGTTGGAGATTTTTCAAGATGATAGGGATTGGAGTAAAATATAAAAGATTAAATATCTTTAGCACTCAAGTATGTGCATGATCATGGTCAACCAAACTATGCTGTTAAGTGACAATAAAAAATTAGCAAATCAAGGTTATGTCAACATGACGCGCAATTTTCTACTTGTTATAAACTTTATATAAAAAAATTGGGAGAAAATAATCTCTAGGAAATTTAATTTAATTTCTAAACTGTTAGGCCTTATCTAAAAAAAATTAAAATTGATTGGTCAAAATTTTGAATTTTAATGTAATAGTACAAAAACTTTAGGACAAAAATAAGAGGTAGACGTATGCTTGACCACCTTAATCAAAATCAAATGATGATATTTTTTAATAATATTCTAGATATAAGAAGTAGACTCATGCCTATATGTGAAACATATTTTTGGGTATTTTTATTCTAAATAAATAAATAATTATTAATTTTCTACTATAGAATTTTTGACATAAAAAAAACTATCATGTCTGACCACCTTAACTAATTTAAAAATTAGAAAAATTTAATTTTTCTTTTTTATTCTTATAGTAGAAGAAACATAGAATGTGATGTATCTTTTGGATTTCAAAAATGTTATACCATTTGAAATTCGTATTTATTTTTCAAGTAGTGTGTCAATCAACACTATATATGTAACTCCATTAGGGAATAAGTAATAATTACCTACTAAACTCATAATTTTAAAAAATTTACATTTATGGAAAGATAAGAAAATTCTTAAGAATATTTCTTATCTTTTGGTGAAAAAGAGTCATTAGCCACATGTTTGAAGTGAAAAACACAAAAGAATAGGGTAAAAACACAATTTCAAGACATTTTTAAAGATGACCATATAGGGTTGGTATTGAAAGATATAGTAGGCCTTATAAAGGTATTAATTATTTTTGTTTCGTATTAGGAAAGGTGGAAAAAAATTTGGAATAGATTTTGAAATGCCTTGAGGCATTTCAGAACTACATATTTTTTAGATTACCTTTTTTTGGCACACCATGATCTTGCACATATTCAATCCCTCTCTCTCTGAATGGTTTACTCTCTTCTGAAGAGTACTCTAACCAAAAGTTGTAAATGGAAGCTAGGTTATGGTAAAACTATTTTTTTATGGGAGGATAGCTAGTTATGAGATTCTCCCCTGAACTTGTTTTACAATAATAACAAAATCATTGAACGCTGAAAAACCATCTTTAGTGTTAAAGTCAATGACTATTGGGTTGACAATGGGTCGCTAGATCTTTCATCTTTGGATATCTATCTTTGCCCTATTCAACTCTTTCTTTTTTTCTTCTTGTATTAATCTCAACTCCCAAGACATGGTCATCTGGGTTCTTCACCCCAGTGGTAATTTCATAGTTTCTTCCCTTTTTGAAGGAAAGAGAATTGATCTCCCATGGGTTAAAGCTTGGACTAATAGTTTAACCCCTAAGATTGTGATTTTCTTTTGGATTTCTCTAGAGAAAAAAATTATCACTACAGGCAATCTTAGAAAAAGAGGGATGATCATAACCAACTAGTGCTATCTTTGCAGAAAGGATATGGAATCTATTAATCATATTTTTCTTCATTGCTATTTTGCTAGGGATGTTTGGAAGGAAATTTTGAATTAATGGGAAATGTAATAGACTTTTTAGGAGGATCTTTGTGAAAGTTTTAAAAGCTAGAGTAGCCCATTCAAAGGAGAACATGTTTACATCCTCTGGTGTTATTCTCCCTACATTTTTTGGGGCTTGTGGAAAGAAAGGAATGACAAAATCTATAGAGATATCAACACCCCCTCCTAGGTCACTGGTAAAAGAATTAAATCAGGAACATAAAGGGAAATTTTATATCTCATTTGGGCCCCTCAACGAATCTCAACTTGGAGCATCCTATTCAAATTAGTAAAGTTAAAAAGGATAATTTAAGGGAGAGTGCCATCTTGTTATCTCCTCCTAATGGTTGGATAAAGGCTAATTCTTACGTTGCTTCCAAAGGGAACCCAGGTAAGGCTACGTGTGGAGGAGTCATTAGTGACTATAATTGCACCATCATTGGAGCTCGGGATATTCCTCTTGGAATTACTTCTATCCATAAAGTTGAGATGGCTGGAGCATATTATATGATCAAGTTGGCTAAGGAAACTATATCTAGGAACCTTTGGCTAGAAGGGGACTCTAGAAATATTGTCAGTATCCTTAATAATAAACATGAACTTGCTTGGAATTTTTATAACCTTCTTTAGGAAAGAAAAGAAGACCTCAATTTTATTTAGAAAGTGTTAATTTCTCATAACTATTGTGAGATGAACACATTGGTTGATTGGATGGCCAACCTAGCAGTTCAAAGTAATGAAATTGTGACATGGACTGACTAGCTAAGCATGGATGGTGATTTAAAAGCTAAGGGTAATTAGGAAAGAAACATATCTCAAGGAGGGGAAATCTACATTTGATATGCTCATAGCCTCCACTTATCAAATCACTACTTTTATTTATTGCTTTAAATGGAATGGTTTCCATGCTCGCATGTTTTTTAGGACTTCACATGTATTATGGGTATTTTTTGGGCTTTCAAGAGGTTTTAAAATGATCCTTTTAAGGGTATTTCTCTTAGCTCTCCTACTTACATTCTGTAGAGTGGTGTTCTTTCTGTGAATATGGGAGGGGAAGTCAGAAAGTTGAAATTCAAGAAGTGCCACTACTAAAAAAAGAAGAAGTTTGGCACCAACTTGGGAAAGGGAAGGTGACCATCTATATTGAAAAACTTCATGGTTACAAACCTCATGTGACAGATAGTTTCTACAAAGCTTGAGATAGTGACAAGGTTATGCTTTATGGTAGACAATTTATCCTCAATGTTGATTTCATTGCTGAGTTTGCTAGGATACAAAATGAAGGTATGATATTTTTCAAGTAGAAAGAGCTTCAAAAGAGGTGGTCAAGCACTTTCCCAAATATGACTAGGAGGATGCAAAATTGATGAAGGTTGGTAACTTCTATGATCTTTCTCAAATTAAGGGCATCTAGCAAGAGGTTCTCATCTATGTGAAAATGTATTTCATTCTGGATGGTAAGGTTTCGAGGGTTCATCAATACTACTTTATTTTTTTGAATCACTTCTATTACGAGAAAAGAATCTCCTCTCCTTTTTATTTGGTGCATTCTCTCCTAAATAGGCTCAAAGCCCATAAACATAAGGATTATAGACCTATCATCCATGAGGGTCTCATCTTTCTTATCATTGAGTTTTGTTGAGACAATACCCTTGCTCACTTTGTTTCTCGCAGTAAATAGAAATGGGAAGGGGAAGGCACATCAAATAGAAAGGAAAATATTGGGGTTTCTTTGATGAAAAACAAAAATAGCTATAAATGGGCTCTAGCTATGGAAATAGACTCTGATTAGAGCTCAGATGATTTGGAAGATGATGCTACCTCCTTGGACGATGAAATGGCCCATATTGCGAGTGACAGGTGCTCTTCTGAGACCAATGATACCGCAGTTAGCCTCGATGATATCTTGGCCCATGATTCTCTGCTTTCTTCCCCTAATACTATGAGCAAGAGAGGTAAACCCTCTTCTAATAAGGGTAAAGCTAAGGACAATGTCCCTTCCTCAAAACCTAAAAGAAAAAATAGGAGTAATACTAACTTTGAGATTAAGGGTGTTATTATTAAAGAGGATAGTGGAAAGATGGTGAATATGAAGGTCTTGCATGATAACAATGTTAGGAAGGATAAGAGTAATAATGACAAAGATGGGTTAATCAACTTGACACTAGATATAGAGCATGCTAAGAACTCCCCTAGTAATGCTACCCTTTCCCTTGATCTAGTGTCATCTAATTCTTCTTTGGCCAAATGTGGCCATGAAGATATTAATCTTCATATAGATAATGAGCCCAATACCCAAAACCAGGACTTCAAGGAAAAGTTGGAAAAAAATAATATTCTAGAGAATTATGATTCTATCTAGGACTTAAAGGTTGATGATAATGTTATGGAATTTCTGAATAAAGCCAAAGATAGAGCTAATATTGGGATGGCAATGGACAACTTAAATATTATATAGTTTAAACAAATACAGTGAAATTATTTTTAATGGTAATATTTTTACATTAAAAATAGATTACTTTTTAAATATTTATATGAAATATATTTTTTTAAAAATATACAATGATTTATTTTTAATGTTTGTTGTTAATTCTTTGTTAGGGCTCTACTTAATTAAATTATTATGCATTAGCTTAAGTTGATTGAAATGTAAAAAAACAAATGAGTAGTACATGTGAATTGTGAAATTCAATAGATGAAAATGAATGACTCTTTAACATTGATATACTATATAAACAATTATTAAAAGTTATGTGTATGTGGGGAGGACAAAAATTCATCAAAATAACAAGAAAATGTTATAATAAAATGAAATTGAAACAAAACAAAACAATTATTTATCTATATACTAATATTTAAATTAAATATTAACATTCTTGACTCACCAAATGAATAATATTATTTTTTCATTGATGCCAAAATACTCTTCAATTAATAATAATAAAGCTAACTATTATAAAATTTAGATCTTGTTTTAACTTCTTTCCTACGCATTTACAACGAACCCTAGATTCTTTCATGATAGATATGCGCGACTTGGTATTGATAGGTTGCAAGCTAATTAATATAAGTCGTTCATAAAAATAAACAAACGAACTTATGAGCTCGCAACAAGTTAAACGAAAGAATAACAAAAGTATTTCACAACGTAATTCGTTTTTTTCATTAAAACCAAACCAGAAAAACAAGAAGAGGAAGCTTGCATTGAGCAAGGCTTCCCTAGAAAGACATAAAATTATTCGGTGGAAGAAGGTTCATGGCGGATTCATCTTCGCTCGAAAATTAATGTTTTTCATACGAAATTTCATGGCATTCTACCTTTTCTTTTTCTTATAGTTTTAGATTTGTTTTCTAACGAATGCCACAGCTTTGATATCACCGCCATGGAATTGTTAAACTTGCTATGCACGCCAATGAATTCCGCGTTTTCTTCATTCCTCTCACCTTCCTCCTCGCTTCCCATCATTCGTTTATAAAAGGAAATCTCAAAGTCAGACTTTCTAAATAAACTCAAATTTTATTTTCATTTGTATTCAATACATCAAAAGATTTGAGATGCAACAGTCCCGAGGCTACACAATGAATGTAAGACCCACTTTATTGGTATTTCAATTAGGGTTTTGTTCACAAATTATTAACTGTTTCTTTAATTAGTCAGGATAAATTCAAGACCAATAAATTCATGTGTTGTTGTCTGATTCACTAATGAAACATGATAATGGCTTTATTGCAGTCATTGCAGATGGTGGAGATGCAAGTAAATATGGATTGCGGTGGCTGCGAACGAAAAATTCGCAAGGCTCTTTCTCAACTCCGGGGTACATCAATTTATATATCATTCTTTCAAGTACTGACCTGAATCAATTCTCCATTATTCAAAATTCTTACTATTTTGTTGGGCTTTGTTTGTTTTATTGAAAAGGTGTAGATAATGTGGAGATCGACATGGCAATGCAGAAAGTAACGGTGACTGGCTATGTCGATCGCAAAAGAGTTCTAAAGGCTGTGAGAGGATGTGGGAAGAAGGCAGAGGTGTGGCCGTATCCCTATGATTCCGAATACACTTCTTACACCGATCGTTATTATGAAACACAAACGTTTGATTCCAGCTATAACTACCGCAAGCACGGCTACAATGGAAGCAGCCACGGCTATTATCAAAATGCTCCATATTCTACGGTTGACGATAAATTGTCAGACATGTTCAGCACTGAAAATCCGCATGCCTGCACAATAATGTAGTTAAAATTCCCGTATTGTATAGAAAATATCCAAGTTTGCTGAAACGTTTCCACTTGTAGAGTGTTTTCATTGTCTTAATCACGAAGAAACGCTGGAAATGCATCATTGAAAGACGATTAGAGAGCGTAATGATAAATCACAAGTCACCCAAGGAACCAACGGAATATAACAGTTGAACGTGTTTCTTCTTGAAAGAATGTGTTAGGGAATGCAGTATTTTGTGGCTTTTGTCAATAATTTTTTTCCTTAACAAATCACCCAAAGGAATGAAATGCACTAATTTTTAATAATTAGTAAGATGCGTCTAAATTGTGTAACTAATTATATATTCAATTTGTCCTTTTAATTAATAGAAAAGACTATTCATTAACCAATTGAATATTCAGTATGACTTTTTAAATAAATAAAATATATTAGTGTCCAATTGTAATTATTTTAACTTTGTTTTTAGTGTATATAATTGTTCTTATACAAAATCTTTGAATAAAATTCGCATCCATTTATTATTTTCATCTTTTTTCTTTTCTTTTTTTAAATAAAAGGCTAGAGCTGATTTTTTAAAAATTTATATTATTTACTTAAATTTTACACCTCCATTGAGTGAGGGCATCGATAGGAAAGAATGGAGGGAAGAAAACCTTAGGTCTTGCCCAGATCTTATGAAAGATCAGAAAAGAAAGTAAATTATTATAACCACAACCACAACCATAACCCCTATATCTAGCAGATTGAGAAATATTAGATCACATTAGAACAAGATTGAGAAATAACCTCCCAAGCACCAACATACATCAAGTATTGAAATTCCCAAGGAGAAAAGTACAAAAGAACATTGGAGGATGAAGAAGCCAACATCAAGGAAATCCAAGCACTCTAATGCAACCAACCCAGAGTACAATGATGGAGTAAAGAGCTAAGAAATCTAGAAGTAACACGCAGATACAAAGACATAAAAAGTCAAGCAAGCATATAATTGCACAATAAAAGAGAAGCCACTAGCCTCTAGAACATGCCAAAACACAACAAAAAAAACTCTATAATAATGGTTACCCAAATAAGTCTTTAAAATCAACCAGCCCAGCTAAGTGAACTACAAAAAAGAGAAAAATTGTTCCCTAACATGATGAAGGGAATCATAACATGCGTGAAAGCGAGTTTACATCCACATCTTGGAGTGGAGATGCATAATCTATAGCCTTTTTCACTAGAAAATCAGCAATAGTATTAGTTCTTCTCTAAAACAATGTTTGATTTCAAAACTTTGAAAATATGTCAGGTGCTATTAAACCAAATCTAGTCTCTTCTTTAATCTCCAAGAGGAAGTCTTTCTAGAAGAGATAGCACCATGGAATCACCTTAAATAATGATGTTAGGTATATTTATAGAATTTACAAGAGAAAGACTAAGGAGAAGCATTTCAATCTATGCAACATTATTGGAATCAAACAGTAACATCTTATAAGAAGCTCTAATGATGAACCTAACAAAGTTCTCAAAAAAAACCTAGCTTCGTAAATGCTTGGATTTCCCATAGAGGCACCATCAAAATTCAATTTAACAAAATTAGAAGGAGGAGCTGACCAAGAAGGAGACAAGCAAGAGGAGGAGGAAGAAGAAGAAGATTGGCAACCATAAGGTGGAAAAGATTAAAGAAAAGGCCATTTATCATAAATGAAAAAATCTTGCTCAAGTATAAAATTTCTTAGTCTTAAGAAACTTTATATGGTATGACAACATGACTTCAGATATAGACTTCTCTATTTTGTGAATAACTCCTTCCATGAAGAAGGTTTCTCCCTAAACACTTTTTGATTTCTTTCAAGCTAGATATTTTGAATGACTATAAAAGGACTTACCTCCCAAAGAGGTGCAAATGTAGAAGATTATTATATTAAACATGAAGCCTTAAAGTGATCACAAATATTAGGAACATTATCTATTGATGAACCTAGTCTATGAATAAGCTAATACCACAATCAAGAGAAAAGGGGTAGTGAATGAATAAGTCATCAAAGTTTTCCATAAAATAACCACATAAAGTACAAGGAAAAACAACAGTGATCCTCAATCTTCTTTCTTTTTCTATTTATATCTTTATCTCATTATATCTCATACTTAATAGTAATTTTAAGAAAGAATGAAACTTCTTATGTTCAATCTTTATATTTTGATAAAAATATCTAAATCAATCTTGATTATTAATCTCATCATTTTTTATGCTACTATAGAAGCCGTACTTCTTGCCTAAATTAAGGAATAATAAATATAAAATACTATTGATCAAAAAGTTAGGAAAATTATGTTTGGTAAGGAACTCTATTTAGTGTGGAAGAATATTGGATCTATACTAAGGAATTCTAAAATGGTTTTATATCACTATTTTCATCTAAGTTTGGCTATTTTTAGACTATGTTTTAGAGATTTAGTTAGCTACATTTGATATATATTTTTAATAAATAAATTATATAAAAAAAAGCTACACGAGGATTGACCTTCTTAGTCATATTCTTCAACCATGCAAGATCATGTAACATCTAGACAAATGTATACCTCACACAAGATATTTGTGCTACATGGGTGAGATACAAGATGAAGCACACTACATTGACTAGAATTCAAGTAGCTGAGATGTAGAGTTCACTTGATTCCATCTCTATAATTGCATAAGCTACAAGAAATTCATTGTATTGTATATTAATGATCATGTAACCAAATGAAATTTTTTTCATATGATTTAAAATAGACTTCCTAAAAAACTAAAAATATTTTCTTTGAAGCAAAATAACATAAGTAACAACTATAATATGATCAAACATCTTTTTAATTTTGAGCATTACTTAAATTAATACATTTTCATGAACAAACATGGGCATTGATATTATTATCTACCAATGAATGCTAATAGACATATATAGAAAAATAAACAAATTGATGTAAATTCACATTCTAATAATCTAAACTAAAACTTTTAATAAAAAAATATGACACAAATAGTCATAGGACTATAAACGTTAGTATGTACTAACTTAAAAAATTCATTTAGAAAAAATAAATTGCTAGAAACACTAGAGGGGACCAAATTTCTTGGTTGATAATCTTTACACATTACATTGAAAATTTTACTAATGTGAGGCAAGCCTCTTACACATTTCCTCTTTCCCTCCTTAAATAATTTCAAAATTTTCATGAGACAAGCTTTTATAATCACTCTTAGCTACTAAGGAGTTATTCTAAAAAAAAAATCAAGGTAGAAGAGGTTACCTCTTGTTTTTTCTCTCAAAGATAGAAGTCTACCATGATATTCCTATCAAAATAAATCCATATAGTTAAGTAATATTCTAGCATAGATATCTTAAATAAATCTATCTAAACAAATGCCAATAGATATCCACTATGAAATAATTATAATTTAATTTGCTACATCTAAAATTATTTATAATTCATATATCCCCATTTATTTAGTTTTTTACAAACTAAACTTTTTATTTTAATTTCTTAAAAAATGGATGATTTATATCTCCAAATATTATAATTTAAATAGATATTTTATGTGATATTTATTAAATTATGTTTAAAATTATATTCTATTTATAATAAGATTGAAACTTTTGACATGTAGATAGTTGTCAAATTTAACCTAGAAGAATAAAATTTAACATTAACATGCTCACATCATCCCACTCCCCCATTCTACCATTATAGAATGCTTATCGACATTAATAAACATATATATATTTATTTTTTTATTTTTCAATCATTCATAGACTAAAGCCTTGAATAAATATAAGATTAAATGAGAAAAATACAATGTAGTTTCTCCATTGAAATGGGCACTAGTAGGAAAGAACAGAGAAGAAAACCTCTAGTCTTTCCTAAGACATAAGTCCAATATTATTACATGCATTAAAGGGGCATGCCCCCATTTACATATTTTTTCAAAGGAAATTCTCTTCGGGTTTTATTATCTTGTTGGGGATTTGTGTCAAGGCCCTTTAATATATTGTCATCCTCATAATTTTTTATCTATAGTCCTTTAGTGCACTCATTTCACCAATCTATCCTTTTTTGTCTTGTGAAAAGAAAATAAGGTTTGTGTGTTATTCCTTTTATCTTGTTGCAACATTAGTAGCTACCATCCTATTCATAGGGTTAGCATAATAATACTTTGCACCTTCAGGAGTTTCCTTTCTAGATTAATTATGTCTTGTTTATTATATTAGATTTCATTTTGGTTTTGCCTCATTAGTTTTTAAGATTTTGAATCTATGTATTAGTGTTTAGTTAAAGTCTATTAATTTTTTATTTGATTTTTCTTGACTTCTTCTTAAGAATCAACAAGTTCTTATATTTCGGGTTTTTATTTTAGAGAGTGGTTAATTTGTTTCTCTGGTTAAATATTTTTCTTTACTTTTGATAGATGCTTTTTAGATGAGTTCTTAAATAGTGACTTATCCTACTAGAGCAGGCCTCTTTTGGTGTTAGGTTAGTATTGTTAGTAGTTAGTATATCTCAGACTTCTTTTTGATTTGATGGAATTAACCTATGATTATGGTTTAAAACTTATTACACATTTTACCCTTTTGTTGAGCTTCATGATGTTGTTTCATCCCCTTAGAATATTGGATGTGGTCTACATTTCTTATTAAATCCTAGATCCTACTTAGGATATCGAGCAAGGATTGGCAAATTATAACAACTAATTTTTCTTTATTGGGTGTATTATATGTTTTTAATATAAAACTGATAATACTATTTAGTGAGGATTAAATCTAAAACTAGGATCTTGTATTAATCTTACCTTCTTACTTTGTATTAGCATATTTGAGTTTTTAAACTAATTTTGAACTTTTCTCTTCTTTGGAGTCGATTTCAATGATCTTTTTAGATCTCTTTTTGTTGCTTTGAGTTTTAGGACACTTTTTCAAGATTTTGTGTTGTCAATTTGTTTTAATAGACTTTGCATTTTCTAGCTGATGGGGGGTCCAAATAAAGAGTTTTCAATTTTTTTTGAATGAAACTGAGATTGAGAAATTAGTCTACCAATTGGATAATTGAATTAAGAGCTGTGAATTCCTTCTTAAACAAAATGATTTTCTAAGGATCATGGTGTATCTAGAAGTTTCTTTTGACCTCAAATTCTTATGATTTGTACTTTGATGATATAATCATTTAGGATTAATAACATATTCTCTATACTAATTCTAGCTCTAGGTACTAGCATGAATTAGAGACTTGTTGGAGGATTTGAGCAGTGGTCTTATCAATTTTACACACTTATATGATTGTTTTGAAGTGAAGGAGGTGTTAAATAATATCATCTTTTTCCTATTTTTGAGTCTCCATAATGCTAGTTGATGCTAATTCATAATTTAAGATTGACATGTGAGTAGGTTGGTTGAAGAAACCAATGGTTGAAAAATCATTGGGGTTGAAAAGTTACAAATTATTATAGATTTAGGGTGTTTAGGGAAGGTGTCTAGCATTTAAAAGTTGAGATATTGATGTAAAGTATATACTAATTAGTCTTTCAAGTTTGAGATTTATCAAGACTTTTTTAGAAGCTTAGGAAATTGGGTTTTTGGGATATTGACATTGGATGGGTAAATGGGGATTTTTTGTAGTCTAATTTTGATTTACTTTTAAGTTTCTATAGGAGGAATTTATTAGGAGAGAATTATCTCCTTCTAATCCTTTTTTTTTCTAGAAGGTCTTCTATTTTGGTTCCTTCATGGAAGATATGGTGGATTTTAGGTTCTTCAAATTTATCTAGGAGAGGATTTGCCGATTCAAGTAGAGAGTTCAGTTTCCAATTTGGCATACTCCCTTTCCTAATGGCATTGAGGATTATTTGGGAGTACCCTTCAATTATTAGTTTTTTGATGCCAACTTGTAATCCTAGTTTTAAGACTTCTATTAATGCTTCTAGTTTTACCATATTATTTGAGGTAATTCTCAGGTCTTTTGACTTTTGATGATCCATATACCTTTATCTAAATTTATTATGCTCCTAATCCTATTATGCTTGGTGTTTCCTCTTGTTTCTCAATAAAAATTTAGTTTTTCCCACCCTAGAGGAGGTTTTGTCCATATTCAATTCTTTCTTTCTTTACTATTTGCTTTGGGGTATAACATGGAAGGGTTTATTAGATTGAACCAATTTCTTTATATTTTTGCATCCTAGTTACCAAAGGAACTGTCTTCCTTATATGTGCTTCTTATATTATTATTCATTACTTCCATAATGCTTGCTTCTATTTTTTTCAATAAAGAGACCTCAAATAGATCCTTATTGAGAAAGAGTCTTTTGTTTCTTTTTTTCCAAAAAACCCATACAAAGATTCTAGCTTTGGGAAGACATGTTTTGTCGTAGTAGAGATTAAAGGGGATAATTAGTTTGTCCCATCTTTGAGAATTAACAATTACTTTGTATCCTTTTTTGACATTATATTTACCATCTTTAGAATCACCCTAGATGAGTCAATCATTCCTCTATTTGAGATTAATTTTTCTAGAATTGAAGAGGTATTGTAGATTTATTTTTCTTTTGTTGATAAGACTAGAGTTTCAACTTTCTTTCATTCCTTTTTTTTATTTACATCTAATTCAAATGGTTGGATATAGTTACAAACCTTGGTCCCCCAAGTTCTTCTCTAGATATTTATTATATTATTGGGAATATTGTGGCTATTTGGGGGAGGGATCTCATCCCATAAGTTTTCCTAGAAGAGACTTTCCTCACCTGATCTATATCCCAAGTTAAGTTCTTGCTAATCAAAGGTTTACACTGAATCATGAAATTCCATAATTGTAATCCTTTAGATAGTTTTTTGGATCTAAATAAATAAATTAGATTAGGATCATTTAGATATTTGATGTAAAGATTTTTTTTCCCATTTTCTTTTGTGTTCCTGGTACATTCTCCATACCATTTTTTCTCCTAGAGCTTCATTTTTCCAACATAGGTTTTTGATGCCTAATCCTCCTTGATTTTTAGGTTTGTAGATGTTTCCCCATTTTATTAGTGCTTGTTTCTTTTTTCTTCTAAACTATTCCAAAAAAACTTTCTCATTTTCTTGTGTATTTTCTTTTTGATTTCTTTGGGAAGGGGGAGACATGTCATTTGGTAGATAGGGATAGATGAAAGAATGACTTTGATTTTAGTTACTTGACCTACTTTTGATAACCATTTTCCCATCTAGCTTTATATTTTCTTATCAAGTTTACCTAGAGTGAGATTCCTAAAGATCTTATTTTCCAAGGATTTCTTCAAGTGGATACCTAGATATTTACAAGGAAAGGTACCTTTTTTGTACTCGATGTAACTAAAAATGTTTCTCTTCATGTTGGGTTGAGAAATAAAATTTTAGATTTATTAGGCTTTACTATTTGTTGAGATGCTTTAGAATAAGTTTTGATTATTATATTAAAGTTATTTTCTTCCTCCATTGTACTTTCTGCTAGAAGAATAGCATTGTCTACAAATTTCTAGTGGGTTATATTTGCAATCCCTCTAGTTGCATTTGTGCCTTTTCTTTTCCCTTACTCTTGAGGTTTTTTGACTAGTCTAGCAAAGCCTTCTACCATTATGATGAAAACGAAGGGAGAGATTGGATCCCCTTGTCTAATTCCACATGTTATGTTGGAAAAACTCTTTGTGGTTCCATTAATAAGGATTAATATTTTTGATGATGATATACGATTGAAAATAAGATTTATCTATTGATGTGAGAAGCCAAAAGCTTTAAGTGTTTTGCATAGAACTATTTAGTCTACCTTATCATAGGCTATATGAATATCTAGCTTCATTAGAATACATGCTTCTTTGTTTGATTGTGGTAAGTGTATTATTTCTTGGATCATGGTGATCCCATCTAGGATTGATCTTTCTGATACAAATCCCATTTTTTGTTTTGAAATAATATTTGGAAGGAATTTTTTAAGTCTATTCGCCAATGATTTTCTTTAGATTTAAATATAAAGTGTATTACACAGGGCAATGGGCTTATAATTGTCTATCTTTGCATTAACTTCTTTCTTAGGGAATAAGGTTTAAAAGGTGTTATTTATCTCTTTTAGGATTGAGCTAGAGTTTCTTGTTTCTTCTATTGCCTTCCATAAATCCTCTATTAGAATGTTCCACCATTTTTGGAAGAAAAATGCTTGGAACCCAAATGGACCAAGTGATTTATAGGGTTTATGCTTAAAGGAGCTAACTTGATTTCTTCCTAGGAGAATGGTTTTTTGGGGTATTTTTTGTCTTCTTTGGAAATTAGTGTTGGGATTGAGCTTTTCATTCTATTTTGGGCTTCTATGTCAGAGAATTCATAGTTACTCAATGTATTTGTGAAGTAATTGACACAGATTTCTATTATCTATCTTGGGTCTTCCATAATTATGCCTTCCTAATTTTTTACTCTAGAAATTCTAGCAATATTTCTATTATTAATGGTGTTTTTGTGGAAGAATTTCATATTCCTATCTCCTTCTAACAACCATTTAAGTCTAGATTTTTGTTTCCAATGAATTTCCTCTTTTGATAATAATTATTTTTCTTTAATATATCTTTCATTATTCATTCCAAATTTTATTACTTATTTAGTGAGATTTTCTAGATCTTCCTCTTTCTCCAATTTCTCCTTGAAAATATTTGTGAAGTGTGTATTATTCCATCTAAGAATATTTTATTTTAGATCTTTTAGTTTAGATAGAAAATAAAACATTTTGGAGCCTTCAAATTTACTTTCTTCCAACCACTTCCTAATGTTTTCTCGAGGGCTTTGATTGTTTTGATATTTCTAGTTGAACTAGAAAATGATTTGAGCCTGCATATGGCAAAATGACTTAATGGATTGAGTAATCTTGGTTGCTCAAATATCCTTCAAAGATGAATCTATCCAATCATTTTGCAATATAATTGAAGTTTGACCTCCTATTGTTCTAGATGTATAGCTGATTAGATAGATGGATTACTATTAGACCATCTTTGTCAAACCATTCTCTAAAATATGCCATAGATTGAGAGATTGACAGAGAGCTTATGAATTTCTCCTCCAAATTCAAGAGTGCATTAAAGTCTCCCCCTATAAAAATGTTTTTGTCCTAATGGTACCTCATAAAGTTACTAATTTATTCTCATTCCAAGTTTTTTATTTCTATGGTTATAGGCCATATAAACATTAATTATAATAACCTGTATGTTATTTTTGTAACTCTAAATTTTGTCACCCATCCACTTGTCTAATGTTGTTAGTCTTTGGTATTTAATTTTCCTAAGATCCCATATAATTCCAATTCCTCTTGATGCTCTAGTTTACTCTATTAGGTCTATTTCCCATATTCCTAGAGATTTACTTAATTTGATGCCTTCTTCTTTGCATAATTTTGTTTCTTGAACTAAAATTAATTCTTAATTGAAGAGACTTAGGTTGCGCTTGAATATACAATCTTTGTTAGGGGAATTGATGCCCCTAATATTCCATGTAGTTATCTTCATTGCTGGGTGGGAAGGAACTTCCCCTTCCCTAAATTGAGGATTTCATTTATCCTCTTTTGGTCAACTTTTCCATCTACAACTCTTAATTTTGCTAGGGATTTCGATCTACTTTATCTAACTTTCTTAACATAGTTAGGAGCACTTAATGCTTCTTTATTTTCCTCAATACCTATCTTGTCTATATATATTATTTTTCTTTTCCTTTTAAATTTAATTCACAAGAGTAGGCTCTTTAGCATCTTTTAGGAATTCTTTAATTAATTGTTCCCTTAAAATTGCCTCTTTTTGATTCATAGTTTATTTTTGTAAGATTAGCTATTCTTTATTTTCCTCTAGAAAAATCTATAATTTGTCAATAGTAAATTTTTCTCAAATATTGTCTTTTGCCATCTTACTCTTGTCATCTATACCTTCTTTACATAAGTTATTTAATCTATTGATATAGATTTTAGTTTCCAATGGGATTATAACTTTTTCTCAAAGATTCCTAGGATATTCTTGTTGATATTTATCCATTCTAGCAAAGGCATCTTTACCATCTTTTGGTGTCTATCAGAATTTATATCTTTGAATGCCTACAGTACTTGGATTAACATGTGAGTTCCCTACTTCCCTTTGTGGGATATTTGGTTGCTCTTCAAATTTTCTTTATTTTTCTGTTACTTCCTTGTTTAAAGCTCTAAATTTATCCTTCCTAAGTTGAGATGTAATTTGATGGATGTTGTTGGTTACTTACCATTTCTGGTCTAGAAAATTTTACTTCCACTCTTTCAAAACTCATATTGGAAATATCATGTTGGCTTCTTTGTGGGTTTTGGATATTCTCTTGGGGAATCTCCTTCTCAAAACTCCCAAGACTTTCTTCTTCTCTACTTTCCTTTAATTTTCTTAATTTTCTAGTTTTTCAAATAAATTAAGGTCCTTTACTGTATTTTCCATATGTTGGTTGTGGGATTCTTCCCAAAGTATTAGCTAATCTTCTTTGTCTTTATGGATTAGTAAGAGCTCATTTATTAATTGGTTATACTTTGTCAAGTTCTCTTTAATTTCTTTGATTGAAATATTGTGCTTTACACACTACTTAAATTGTTGTATCCTTTTTAACTTGGTGTCATGCTTGGAATTTAGGTAGTTAAAACAAACTTCTAGTTTTTGACTTACATTTTCCTTATCCTAAATCTCTTCTATTATATAGTTTATTCTTGGAGTTGTTTTTCTATGAGGAGTTGATTTCCTTTTGCAGTTTGCTCCTCTCATCCCTTTTATGTTTCTCCTTCCTCTACTTTTTCATTTTCATTTATTATGATGCTTTACAGTTGTGGTTGCATGCATTGGAAGTGATAATTATTCTACAAATTATCCTGACTCTATTCTGTTGGGATCTCTCTCTTTTCTATGGAGACATTTGATATTAGATTTTTTATATTTTTATTTCTGTTAACTTGAATTAGCTCTTTTTTTTAGTTTTCTAAATCAAGAAGGGAGATATTTTTAATGTGGCCTAAGAAAATTTCTCATATTGGAGATCATAAAATGATCTACTTGTAATGACTTTTAGAGAGCCATTTTTTTAAGATTCTAAGTTGAAGTTGATTAAAAATTTGGATGTAGTCAAATTATTTTGATTAGGTAAAAGAAAGTTTGAAAGGAACCTGGAACCCCAAACAAAAAATAACCAAGGTTAGGAGCTGGTTTTATATAGACTAGCAACCCAGAATATCAATGTAGAATTCAAAGGTTGGTTTTACAGGGACCAACAACCAACATAAATCCACAAAACAACAGGGACCAAAGTCCAAAAAAAAACCTAGCTAAAATATTAGACTAGATCTTTAATAACACCAATAATAAATGTGCCAAAGAAAAAATCCTCTTTAAAAGAGTCTTGAATATTCTTCGCAAGAAGTTGGAGGTCCGCTTTCTTAATGCTTTGTTTCATTCTTCTAATCAGACCACCAACCGATAGTGGTACATGACCAATCAAGTTAGCTTCATCTAGATAAACTTTTCTAGTAAAAGTAACAATAACTAGGATGGACGAGGTGACACCCTGTATACCCATCTCACTATCCTTAGTCAATTTTTTAAGGGAAGCTTCACAATCCTAAAGTTTAGTTGGGATGTTCCCAACTAGAGATTCTATCTCCCTCTACTTCTTACTTTCCTCATCCAACTTTACTTGTGAAAATAGGGACTTCTCGTACAAGGAAGGAATAAATAAGTGAAGTTTTTAAATTTCATTATATATAGTTGTATGTTAGTGTATGTTAGTGCTTCATTAAATAATTTATAATTTATTTGATAATAGAAAGCAAGAGAATTATATTATATTCATTTATGTATAAAAAAATTATATATGAAATGAAGATTATATAAAAAATTATTTTTTAAATAAAGATTATATAAAATATTTTATTTTATTAGAACAAAGTGTTTCTTTTATAATTTCGACTAAATAAATTAACAATAATTTATTTGATTGAGTTTATAAATATAATATATGATCCAAATGGAGTTCTAAACAAATGATGAATTAATTGGAATTTTCCAATTCTAACATTATATTCAATAAATTATAAAGTTACCTTATTTTATCATTTTATTTATTGCATAGTTATTTAATATTTAGTGTTAATAAATTTTTTAAATATCATAGAATCATAGCATAGTTCTATATTAGATTTATGTTACTGTATTAATAGTTAATTTATTTTTAAAAGATTTGAAAATGTATTTATCTTCATATGTTTATATATATTTGTGCATCCAAAATATGGCCTTAGAATAGGGTAGTGCTTCTTATAAAGTCATTCCTATAAGACCTCATATATATATGAGCCTAAAATAATATTATTAATCTTAGAAACTAAAAATTTCACATATATACTTTAGAAGAAATAAGAAATTAAATTAAAAAAATTAAAATGCTTAAATCTAATTGGTAGAAAGAAAAAAGAATAATCACTTGTTAAATTGATTGTATAAACAATGTAGAAGATAATTTGTCATGTTATTCTCATCTAATAATGATGCTAAAAAAAAGTATAAGCTATACTATTTAATTAAAAAAAAAATCTAATTTTTATTCAATTACAATTTATGAAAATATCATAAGACAATGAAATTGTAGGTATAGAATAGGTACTTAAATTCCAATTATATTATTTTTTCTAATATAGTTCTTTTGAGGTTTTTCGACTATTGTTGTTTTCATTTTTTTTTAAATTACAAAGAGGAAACTTGGGAAAATTAGGTATTGGTATCTATGTAAGAAATCACTTTGGGATCTGTTGTGGTTTCACAACACATGCCCCATTTTTTGTAAAAGTATGAACCTCCTAGATTATTTCTTAGCTTTTCAAATCCCTAGTCTAGGATCTAAGTCTTTTTTAGCATTTTGCCTAGTGTTTTTAGCTAATCTAGGTCTCTACTTGAAAACCCAGATTCTAAAAGTCATGTTGTTGAGGGAGAAAGTCATTTTTTTTTCAATAAGAAGAGGTGCACCTAGCACATCTCACCTAGTGTGCTAGTGCACAAAGTTAATTAGAGAAAAGACATTCCCCTTGGAAGTATGCATGGAAGTACGCAGCTGTGCACATATGTAGTGCACACCTCCAAGAGGTGTGCTGAACCCCAAGCCTATAAAGCCTGGGACCCCACCCCCTTTCTTCTTAATTTCTCTCATCCTAGCTCTACCTACCATACTTTTGCAACCTTTTATGTGCACCATTCCACATGTTCCTTCACACAAAGCACACGAAACATTAGACAACAACACCTAAGGTAACGGTGTGAAACATTATTTTTAAAAACTAAACTAACAAAACTTAAACTTAGCTCACGATAAAGGTGCATAGGTGCACACATATCCAAGGTGCACACTTGCACCCCTTTACTAGAATCAAGCCCTCCAAAGTAAAGTAAAGGGTGTGCATTTAGCACACCCCATAAGGTGAGCTAAATGCACACCCTTTCCTTTTCTTTTGCCTTTGTGTTATAAAGGTGTGCATCTAGTGCACCCCACGAGGTCTACCAGTTGTACACCCTTAGTATTAAGGTTTTGTGTAGGATATGGAACACCTAGCACACCTCAGAGGTGCACAAGGTGCTCCTTTTTTTTATCTTTTGGAGATAGAAAATGGGTTTTCTGGTGTTTGTTTGGTTTTTAGGGTTTATGTAGGTTGATTTTTCTTTGCTTCTAGACTTATGGATATTGAATTCGTACATATTCAATAGCTTCTTCATTATCTTCCCTTGCTATAAAGATGGCCCCAAAAATAGTAGTTTTCAAGTTTCAAGGTGTTCTAGAAAAGTCACGCTTTTAGAATGAATATTTGGAGATTTGGGACACTGAGCTTGGCCATATCAACTAGAACACATTCTTAGTTTTATGCAACAAACCAACTAAGAGGTCTCCAATAATATCTACTCTTATCATATCAGGGCTAGTCAATGCATCATTGCACCTAGTCTTAGTACAATCTTCAGAATTAATCATGGCATTAGTGAAGAACTATGTCTTTGAAGAAAGGGTTGTGAAAAGTATAACTAGAGAGATTGTGCTAGATCTAAGACATAAGAACATAGAGAAGGTATTCCATCTTGTGAGGGTAGATCCACATATCAAATTGACATATCATCATGTGGAAAGATGGTAGAGATAGCATGGAGATAAAGCATTTGAAATCATCTAATTGCCATATCTTATAAATAAAACTCATGTTGGATGTAAGGTAGGAAAAATGGACATGACAAGTGGCCATATAAAAGATCATATTGAATATTCTATAATACATTTGAGTAGAGTCATGGGGTTACCAGCATTAGGACACTTGAATGCATGGATGGTACACTTCATTGAGACCATCAGAACAATGAAGATGCCAATTGATTGGGCTTCAATTCTCAGTGAGAATTTGGATGAGAAATTGGTGGAAGTCAAGAATAATCAAAAGTTCTATGTGAAATCCTATTTGGTGTACCTCTTAGCTACAAGAGACTATCTAGGATTGTTAAAAAGGGGCAAAATGCGGGATGAAAATGCATGGCCTTATATAATATACCCCCAGTTGGTGAAGAAAAAGTTTTTAGAGCACAACAAAGAATACATAATAGTGAATGATGCCTTCATTTTTGTAATCATTTAGTTCATTGAAAGAGATTATGTTAAAGGGATATTAGATGAAGTAGTGACAAAGATTAGAGAAATTGGCACCTACTACATCCAATTTAAGACATTGACTTATTTGAAGGTAGTAGGAATGACTGTGAATCCCAAGAAGCTTCCTAGGTATCTGTTTGATAGGCTCTTATTGCTAGAATTTGCATAACAACTCTTGTGTACATATTAGAGTGTAAGAAAGAAGCATAAGAAAACCTAGGTATGACCCATTACTATAGGATCGTTTAGTGTGGTCTGAATTTATAGGATATTCTAAATTTTGAGTTTGAAAGGGATTAGTATCCCTTGGATGAATATAACTCTCCTTGTCCCTTCTTTGATAACATCAACAATGTGCAATACTTGGCAAGAAAAGAATTCCAACATGAAGATGCCATTGAGGATCATTAGATGAATGTAATGGATGATTATGAAATCCAAATAAGGGATTATTGTAGGATGGCTCTCTATTTGGCAAGCAATGCATTGAAGATAAAGGTCCCTTTATAGATGGTACAATAAGATACTGAAGAGGTGTTAGATCCATTATACAATAGAGATAAGATTTTTTATCGACCTATCATGAATGCAAAGATTGATAAAGAGGAAAATTTAGCTATTAATCATAGGGTGAGGCATGTCATCTAATTAACCAAGGATTGGATCAAAAGACCATTCAAGCTAGATCTAGTTGGTCAAACTATAGTTTTCCAAGCTATAGCCCACTTAGTCAAAGGTAGAGGAGAAAAAGTTACATTACCCACATTCATGGCTTAGTCCCTAGTAGGGCTAGATACATTGCACCAACTTGATAGATAAGTTTGATACTATAAGGTTCAAAAGAGTAAAGGAAAGAGGAAAAGAACTTCACACCAACAAGCCAAGTTGGAGGAAGGAACAAATCAACCACTAGAATAACATGGAGGGGTAAAATCACAAACTTTTGTCACCCTTTTGTAAAGCAAAATGCTAACAATATTATAAGTCTTCACCTCCAATGGCATAAAAATGGTACTATTATCTAGTATTTGAAAATGAAGTAAACTAATAAAATGTGTAGAAATGGATGAAGTTTAGGATTACAATTTTTAATAATTATTTGGAATAAGAATTGATATATATTCCTAATTTTTATAGACAATTTTTTAGTTGCTAAAAAATGCTAAAAATTAGGGGTCTAGTTCCCACCACAAAACTAAATGGAAATAAACTTATTTCCCTTTCATCTCAGACTATGTTATAGATGACATATATAGCTCGAGTAGTCACAAATAAAAATTTCCTTTAGACCTATATTTTCTATTTTATAATGACTCAAATCTCAACTCACATGAAATCAATAGTTTTCATCTCCCACCACATTTTTTGAAACATTTCTATTCTAATCAGAAGAAAATTTATAAATTCTAGAAGAGGATTCTCTCCTCTAGAACATCATATAATTTTTAAATTGTTTTGATATCATTTGATATTTTTCTCCTTCTCAAAATCAACATCTTTTTGAGTGTTAAAATACGTTCTTGTAGAAATTTCTTATTGCAATATACTATATCTAATTAAAACACTATAAACTCTATATGATTATATTCTTGACTTTGAACTCTATAAAATAGTGTTAAAATGTAATTTAAGAAAAACCTAAAAAAATAGTAATAGCTATTGAAATGCCAATTTTCTAAATAAATTTTATTTTTTTAGTAATTGGATAAAAATTAGTATAAAATATGCATTTAGTAGACATTTCCAATTGGAAAACTATGTGACCATATATAAGTTAGCTAGAATGAATATATCTAGATCACATGTTCAAATTTATTTTTATTTTTATATCGAAACACTCAAGTTCAGTCATTTTGATAAGTTATCTTGAAAGGTGACACAACTTTTTACTTTCACCTGGGGCAGAAAATGTACAAGGAGTACAAAATGTAGAAGTCACATAGACTTGAGACAATCCTCAAGTGTCACAACTAGAGCAAGGGAAAGGAACTAAAATAGAAATACAAGAAGTGTCTCCACCTGAACAAGAGGTACAAGCCTCCTCATTGGCCCCCAAGAGAAGAAAGTGCAAAACTCGAGTTAAAAGGAGGCAAAAGGTAATAAAAAATTTTGTTCTCTTTCCATCAGTCCTGGAAGTTATTCCAGAAGAAGAAGAAGAGGATGATGAAGACGAAGAAGATAACCTTCCCTTGATTTAGAGGACTCATCTTGCTAGGGCTACAAAGTTAGAATAGAGAAGAATCTCCACTATTACTCCACCATCCATTCCCATATAGCCTATTCAGTCTAAAAATTTTGAGGATGAGTTCCAACAATGGATTGATGACAGGAGGATGAAGGGGTTGATGTCTTTTAGATATTAGATATTGATTTCATGCTAGTAGGTACTGAATTGGTGGGCAATAAAATAAGAGATACTCTGACAAATCAGCCTCTACGAGAGGATTAGAGTCAAAAATCACCTTACTCACTAGGACCTTTAATTTCTCCACCATCACCAAATTTAGATTCATTTTTCATTGATAAAGGTTGAAGTAATCCTCTCCCTCTTGGTGATGAAAGAGAAGTGCAATCTAAATAGGAAGAAGAGCCACAAAAAATACACACCGATGAAGTGTTGGAGGAAGGGAAAATATACATGAAAAACCTCAAGAGACTTCCCATGATATAGAGATGAGGATTGTGGATTCAACAGACACAGAGGTACCCAATATGGATCTTTCAGAAAATGAGAAGACTCAAGGGAGAAGTGAGTAGGGAAAAAGCATAGCAGAACAAACTCCTTCTTCTTCTAAAGGTAAATCCTTGATGGTAGATACTCCAAGATGGTTGAGGAAATAAGTGATGGTTAAAAGTAAAAGAAAGCATTTTTCTACTGAGGAATAAGAGATGAGAGAATCAATTGAAGCTCTCAAAAAGCTTGAGTCACTTGTAGGAGATGCAGAAACACAAGCCTTTGTAATGAGTGATCAAAATCAAGACTTGTTCACCCATGTGGCTATCCCTCTTCTACATATAGATATTGAGGACTTGACCTCAAAAGATTATCAATCAAAGAGGTTGTTCTTGGAAAACACACTATGGACACTACCAAATTAATGGTGACAACAAGAATCAAAGAAGTTTTTAGGCACTTAGAGCATAATGAGACTAAATTGATTACCATTCAGAAGCATACTGAGTATTTTTATGTGGAGCCTAATTAGACTCAAAGGTTTATTTGGCACAATTTTTTGCCCATATTATTTTTATGGGTGTTTGGGGGTAGTGTCCCCAAGACAGGGTCAAGGGGAAGCACCCTTATATTGTAAAAGGAGTTGGCTACTATTGGCTACTATTTTGCTATTATTCTAGCCCTAATTTTGTAAGTGTCAAAAGGCTTGTATAAAAGGCTTAGTGTTAGTGATTTTCATAGTGTGTGATGTGAAAATTGGTTCTCGCGGTAATATTGAGCTATAAGGGATTGTGATTTATAATCAGGTTGTATCACTGGATAATAACAATATTGGACTTGTTATTGGTGGATGTAGTCTAGGGATTGGATGAACCATGTTAAATCTTGGTGTCTTTTGTTCTCTTGTGTGTGATATACTATTTTTTGGTATTGGTTATATTTGCACGTAACTATTATTTCTATCTAAGGTTAATCCTGACAATGAGAACCTAAGCAGACATCTAAATGAAATAGTTGGTTTGTTGGATCTTGAAAATCTTGTGGAGACTCTAAATGTGACACTTGAAAAAAGAGATAAGGAGAATGTGCAACTTGATCCATTTGTGAAGGCTTGTCAACAATGGTGAGAAATTTTTGAAGAGAAAGGTGTGAAGATCATATAAGAAAATCTTAAACTACTACACCATATGTAGAATATTCTAGATAAGCTAGTTGCTATTTTGAACTAGGACTTTGGGTTAATGGACAAAGTGCATACCTAGGGTAAAGACCTACAACCATTATAGCCAATAAAAGGTCAAAGATATCACATGTTGATGGATGTATAAATAGAAGACGAGTTAGATAAAATAGATGACTGGATAGAGAAAATTGTGGGTAACAAGAAAGTAATAGAAATATTACATGCAGGTACTCATAAGCTCAAGGATCAAACCCAAGAGCAAATTTTAGAGGTAGAGATACATTGTAGTGATGCTTGCTTAGACATTTTTAGAGATGATTCAAGGGGTAAACTAATGACTATAGAAACAAGTGTTGAATAGTTTCGAAAGAATTTTGAAGAAGCTTCCACTGATGATGATATCAGGTAGACATTTAGTACCAAAGAGGCATTCCTAGATTTGGATGTGAAATTAGGAGATTTTATAGAGAGTCACATTGAGGTGGGAAATTATAGGGAAAAGGTGAAAGACAAATATGAAGCTTTAGATTTTCGTAATGCAACTCAAGTCATCGATATTATAGAGAAATTCAAGAGAAAATATCCAAACATAGCTCTAGTATAAAGGGGAACAAAACCAAAAGCTAGAATTTTAATTTTGACACTTGGTAAAATTTTGCATTTTTTGGACTTACTTCTAAGGTGCACTAGCTTCTAAGGTGCGTAAAGTGCACTACTTCCAAGGTGTGATTATTTTGAGGCGTGCCAAAAGTTTTTGAGTAGGTCAAAGGTGCATCGATAGTTTATTAGCCAATTCCAAATTTAGAGCTTTCCATGCATAAAAAATGCATTTGGATGGCATTTTAACTTCTTCAAACACCCAGTGAGGGTTGAGCTTCTATTTTTGGCATCTCGAAAGACTCCTACATCATCTAATGGTTTTCTTCTTTTTATTTTCTGATGCTTTCTTTGTTTTAAGACATGTAAAGGGTCATGCATCCGTTTAATAGTATAAATAAGGATGGAGTCCTGCTTAGCACTAGTTAGAGAGTCAATTTGTACAAAACATTCAACACACATCCATCTCATACATTCAATAAGTAAACTGAAATACCATGTAAACCATGTACATCTAAATCATGTAAACAAGTAAGAATTCACAAATATATATGACACTAGATATGTTCACCTAGAAACCCTCCAATGAGAAGGTAAAACTAGGGTGGGGATGATATCCACAAATCTTCACTACAATAGTATTAAAGTGTATCTAGTGAAGGTTACAATGTTTAATCATGAAACATGATCTACCCTGTGAAAGGTCTACCCTGTTAAAGGATTACAAAGACTGTTAGATCTTACCCTATTAAATGATTTCAACAACCTATTAGAAGTGTGCCTTATTAAAGGACTTTAACTCACAATTAAGTAAGCATCTTCTTAAAGGATTTCAATACAACCTATTAGGACTACTCTATTAAGAGATTTAACTAATTCACCTACTAGAATAACTTAGCATTGATCCTACAGTTAAAATTTGGTTTCTTGATATCAGATCACCTCTAAACTGATGTATTTTTGATCCTTCTTGATAAGATGTCTCTCTATTGTATGTTATTTCCTTCTTTTGTTCTCCTTTAACTGATTTTGCAATGCAATTTCACTTCACAATTCCTTAGCCACAATGAATGCTCTATTTGTACATGCAAAAATTCTCTCTTTGCTTCTTCCATGCACATGTGAAGCTTAGGGTTTGTCCTCCTTAAGAAGAATTAGGTGAGTTAGGGTTAGGTATGAATGAATGGCTATGATTCATCCATTTTTCCACTTAAACCTTCCCTTTATCTAATTGGCTCCATGTGAAGCCTTGGGATTCCAACTTAAGATTTCTCCTTATCTCCAAAATATAGTAATTCAATCTTTATGTTAGCTAAAAAATTGTTTGCATAGTAATTTTTGCCATTACAAACAACTATGTCAAAACTATGTTATTTGGCATTTGAAGTCTTTGATGCTCAGCATATACTAATTTCTATACTATGATTTGACATCTAAATGACTCAACATGCAGTGCTTGCTTCGCTCCTATATCACTAAGCATACACTGTCTACTTAGCACTTGAGTTACTTGGCACATGAGTGGCTTGACACTCACGGTGAACTTGGCATGCTCTATCTTATACATGTTGTGCTTAGCATGTACTACATGTTCAACATGAACTAATTAAATGACCTAAGTGTATAGACACTCACTTATCAAAACCAATTTGAGATCAACAACAATCTCCCCCATTGACATGAATGTCAAAAACACTTGGTCATGCATTGATATCCTTATTCATATGAGCATACGATATCTCTTATTTGGCTAATACACAAAATTTTAAAATTTTGTATACATTAAAATTTGATAACTCCCCTTGAGTTGATATGTCTATTTTGTATTCAAAATTATGTACACCTTCTAGAGTAGATATGCTTCAACTAATACACTTTTCATTCATGTTGTTTGTGTTGTTCTTTGCATTCTCTTACTCTATTTTTAACTTTCTCCCCCTTTTGATTAGCTATCTTTCTCTCCTTTCTTTTACTTTCTCCTCCTACTTGATAAGCTCACTTATCTCACTTTTCTCCACCTTTTTGACACTTATGTCAATGGGCTATAGACTGATAGTGTGTTTTTCAAAGAAATATTTATGGACTTCTAGTATAATCTTAAGAGTTCCATCCCAATTTTCACATGCTACATCCAAAGACCTAATTTTGATAGCCAACTCAATAGAAAGGTGGACTAGGCCTTCTAATGTAGAAAGATTGGTGTCTTTCTTCATAAGAGTTTCTGCATAACCTAACTCCTTGTGCAAAATCTCCATGTGAGGAATCAAAGTTTTTTAGATGCTAATCAATTAGGCCCTTATATTGGCTTCTTCTATAGATAATGCTACTAAATGACCCTATGCTTGCAATAAATTTCTAAAATGTTTCCCACTTTGAGGTGGATTCATAGGTAATTTTGCAATTGATGAATTAACTTGACTTTCCAAGCTCAAAATGTGACTACTTGTTTCTTGTATGAAGAGTGCAAGGTTGCACAATTTGGTGTATAGTGAGAAAATGTTCTCAAGTACCTTCTTCACACTTTCTACCTTAGTTGCCAATGAAACTTGTGTAAGTTCTATGTCACCTAATATCTTCTCATTCAATTTTCTTTGAAATTTCTTTTTAGACCACTAGTAACTTATCATTTGTATCAAGGTCTACATCACTTACCTTTTCCACTATCTTTTTTAGTTGTTCAATTAGTGGCTTGGTTTCATATGGAGTAGGTAGACTAAATGCATCTAAGAATATGTCCTTAATATCCAACAATATTTGCTTCTGCCTATGCTCCCTTTTGAGCCATTCCTGATGCTTCTTTCTAGCTAAGGCTTCATGCAATATACCCCTCTTATCTATTTTCATTGTGTCCAAATCATACTTAGGTAAAAAAATCTCTTGATCAAGGCTTACATCTCCATATGTAATTACTTCTTCTACCTTTGATGAGCTTGAGCTTGGAACTGAGATTTACAATGGTCTTACATTTGTGCTTGGATTGTGAAGAGTGTGACTAGAAGGAGTGATAGATTATGGTAAAGTTACCAGTGCTTGAATAGTTGCTTGCTCCTTCAACTTTGGTGTCAACTTAGTCTCTTCAGGCTTGTTCTTATTTTCCACAATTCCTTGACTTGTACCATGTACTTGTGCTAGAGGTGCAAATACATTTATCTGACATGTTTGTCTCTATTCTTCAGTAGAGGCTTCGATTTCCACTGTATCAACCTTTGTTGGTGTAGCTTCTGGTATTTTATCTAAAGATTGTACATGAGTGACTTAATGGGTGATAGTAGGTGGTTCTTTTGTTTTCACCTCTTCCCTTGTATTGCCCAATCACTGATTTTTGAATTTCATCTACACTCACTAATACAAGATTTTCACACAATTTTTCCTACAGTGTAGATTGATCTAGTATCTTTTTCAGATCTTCCTCTACTAGGGGGTTGATGTTCTGAGTAGTGAGATTATAAAAATCCTTCACTATTATTGTTTTAGTATTTAATCTCATTATATGTTGAGGGCTGACATTTTGCAATTGTGTATCTTGTACACTTTTTTCTTCTTGCTACTCTACCTCAACTATTGCCTTGGCATCTATATTCATTTCTATACCTCCCTGAACTATGTCTTTATTGTTTTCATCTTCTTTTTCATCTTTAACCTCTATAGGCTCTTGTTCACTTGGCTTTACTATAGCTAATCCATATGTGACCTTTCATTTCTGTGTGGACTTCTTCACAACATCTTCAATATAATTTTGCAATATGCTAAAGGCTCTATATTTTGGAACAAATCTAATTGCATATTTCTTCATAGTATTAGTGATTTGTGCCTTACTAAGTTTAGGGATAACTTGAGCAATGGATGATTCCTTGATTTTCCTTTCTAAATTCAAACAATAATGCCATTTTTGCTCTACTCTTGCATATAAACTTTTAGGCATAAAGTTTGCAATTTCTAGTTGGTCTTTCTTAAATTTGGACATAATGGCATATATTTCCTTCTCCACTTGATTCTTTTCAACTTTACCAAGATTATTAAAATCAATATGAGAAAATCCTATTAAATTGCACTATTTTTAACATTTTCACTTATGTTTTCTTGATCTAAAGATGGGTTGTGACTCACTGCTTGGAATTGGCTATTGTCATTTGTTTCTATTCTCTCCTCGTCATATTCAACCTGATTAATGTATTTTCTCCTCTTCCTTTTTTGAGTTCCTCCTTCTTACTCTGTTGTTTGATCTTTTCTTTTTCCTTTTGTGTAGTGATACGTACATTAGCCCTTGTAGTAGGTACTATAGGTTTGGTAGTCTTCTTGGTTCTTGTCACTAGTTGAGCCTTAGTGTTTATCTTCTTTTGATTAGTAGAAGTAGGTGCTTCCTCAACTTCTTCTCCCTTGGCACCTTCTACAAGGTTTGTCTCTTCCTCCTACTAATCTTCTCCCAATACTTGTGTTAATACAAGCGGTGCTTGGGTTTGGGTGTCTTCTTCATCTTCATCCTCTTCTTGCTCAACGCCTTCACAAAATTTTTCTTTCAATTTATTCACCAACTTCTCCTTCTTCATTATAAACATAGGAGTCTTTAGTTCCATGATAATTTTAGATTTGGCCATCTCATAATTACCAAATGCTTGGGCATCTTTATCTATATCTTTAGAAAGTAATGCAATTATCACTATAGAGGCCTCATCTACATTGATTTCATATCCTAATGGCCTTATCCATCTTACCCTTGGAGTTACTACTTGAACAAATGTATAATCAGCATGAACTAGCAAACAAACATCATCATAATGTTTTTCCACCAGTGCTACTGGAATTTTCACTTTTTTCTTCATAGATTGCTTAAAATCCTCAAAGTAACTTGTCATTACTAATTCAAAATTCTCACCCAATTGTTCAATGAACTCACTAATTTGAACTTCCAATAATCTATTTGTTTTCCATGCCACAAAGCTGAATGTAGGAAATGTGTTTTGTATATAAAAGAAGATACATATCAAAATAGAAACAAATTTTCACTGAGTACTCTTTGTTTTCCTTATTGCTCCTAGGTTCTCAATCAAGTGCTATAGTTGTAGCTTGATAACATGATATGTATGATCCATTTTCACAATCTTATAACCAACATCTACTATAATATAGGGCACATTGTTTAATCTCTATTAGCAAATATCTTAGAAAAGTCCATCTCTCTATATTCTATGTCATTCTCCTCAATGAAAATTTCCTTCCTTCTCTTCAAATATTTCTTTAGTTCTTCTCTTGCTTCATTTGGTTGACGTAGAACGAATTTTATTTCAGTTCCTTGATTCTTAATGATCTTTCCCAACTTGTAAAATTCTATTTCAAGATCTTTCCTCAAAGCTATAAAGCCTATCTTTCTAAAAACAAGGCTCTAACACCAATTGTTGGAATTAAAATAAGAAAGGTAAACTTCTAAGAGGGGGATTGTGGGGGGGGGGGGGGGGGGGGTGGTGTGTGGTAGGTGAATCAATAGTTTAAACTTTGACCCACAAAACATTTACCACACATCCATCTCATACATTGAATAAGTAAACTAAAATACCATCTAAATCATGTAAACAAGTAAGAATTCACACATATATATGACACTAGATATGATCACCCAAAATCCCTCTAATGAGAAGGTAAAACTAGGGTGGGGATGACACCGACAAATAATCATTAGTACAATAATAAAGTGTATCTAATGAAGCTTTTAATGTTTGATTATGAAACATGATCTACTGATAGAGGGCCAACACCACCCTTACAAACTCACAACCAAGATCACAAAAATATGGAGACAAGAGATGACAAAAATGCTTCATAAAGCATCCATTAATACTTGAAAATTCACTACAAGAGTTTACACTTGAAGAGCTTCTATTTTCCGAACTTGATTACAAATGATAATAAGCCTTCCTTAAATAGGCACTTCTAACCCAAGACATTACAAACACAACCAATGTGGGATAAAAGGTAAATACAACTACCTTTAAATAAATATTAAATTCCCACCCAAATACAACTAAGCACCCAAAAAATATTAAATACATGATTTATTCAAAACCTTCTAGAATTTCCACCTACACACCTCGATTAATGGAATGACAACTATTTTTCTTATTTTTCTATTTACGTCACCTATGCACCTTGAAAATAGAAATTCCTCTTTTCTTCTTTTTTCCTTATTTTATTTTTAAATTATTTTTCCTTCTATTTTTGTCACTTTCTCTCTCCTCCACTTTTTTTTTCTTTTTTTTTTTTTTTTAAATAATAATTTTCCCATGCAAGATGCTTCTGCATCATCTACCCTATGAAAGGTCTTCCCTGTTAAGGGCTTACAAAGACTATTAGGTCTTACCCTATTAAAGGATTTCAAAACCCTATTAGAAGTGTTCCTTATTAAATGACTTTAACTCAAAATTAAGTAAGCACCTTGTTAAAGGATTTCAATACATCCTATTAGGACTATTTTATTAAGAGATTTAACTAATTCACCTTCTAGAATGACTCAACATTGGTCCTACAGTTAGCACTTGGTTTCTTGATAATAGATCACCTCTAAACTAATGTATTCTTGATTCTTCTTGATTAGATGTCTCTCTATTGTATGCTATTACCTTCCTCCATTCTCCTTTAACTAATTTTGCAATGCAATTTCACTTCACAATTCCTTAGCCACCATGAATGCTTTGTTTACACATGCAAAACTTCTATCTTCACTTCTTCCATTCGCATATGAAATCTACGGTTTTTCCTCCTTAAGAAGACTTAGGTAACTTAGGGTTAGGTATAAATCAATAGCTGTGATTCATCCATTTTTCTACTTAAACCTTCCCTTTATTTGATTGGCTGTATGTAATGCATTGGGATTCCAACTTAAGGTTTGTCCTTATCTCCAAAATATTGTTATTCAATCTTTAAGTTAGCTCAAAAATGGTTTACATAGTAGTTTGTGCCATTACAAACAACTATGTCAAAACTATGTTACTTGGCATTTGAAGTCTTTGATGCTTGGCATATATTAATTTCTATATTGTGACTCAGTATCTAAATGACTCATCATGTACTACTTGCTCGGCTCCTATATTACTTGGCATACACTATTTTCTCAACACTTGCACTAGTACATTTGACCCCATTTTTAGACCAAAATTTTTGACCATTATTAAAATGGGGTCAAATTGGTTGAAATATGCAATGAAAAATATGTTTTTTCTTCAAAATCCATGCTCGTGTTTTGGTCAAAATTTTGACCAACACTAAGTGTTGGTCAGAATTCAACCAACATCAGCTTAATTAGGGAATTATATGATTGCAAATCTTCATTTTATTATTTACAAATTATGATCAGGACATATTCATTGGTACAACTTATATTGTCCATGGGAAAAATATGTTTTATGTTTATTTGTGTGTGTTATTAACACTGGCTATGCACTTCTCTCATTTTTGTTTTAGTCCCTTTCTTAGGAGGCCTATTTAAGATATTGGTCTTGGTATATTTCAATGGTCTATGAATTTGATTCAACATTTATAACTAGAAATCACACCTTAAGGTGCAATGGGTACACCGAAGATATATTAAAGTTCAATTCATAGAAGTATTTGGTCTTATTCTATTTAGATAATAATTTACAATAACACAAATGGATCCATCTATGTTTGAGCTAATTCATTACTCAAACAACCACAGATATTTTATTTAGGATTTCCAATACGTAGATTGTTCTTATTTGCATTTTATTTAGTTTAAAGCATACACACATATTGGGTTTATTTAGACTAAGCAATATTTGAGTTTTCAATTTTTTGAGCTTTAAGGGTTTGAAATGGATGGATGAAATGAAGCAAATGAGGTTGGTATGGAAAGCAAAAAAATTCCAATTTTGCTACTATCCATTGTAAACTTCAATTAAATTTAGGTAAACTTATCAATAAGGAAGATAATCATGTTCTATTATCATAATCCTTAACCTTGAATCTTATTGCAAATATTGAAGCATGATCTTAACCATCATTATTATTCTAAATAAAATCAGAACCCAAATTGTAAATACACTCCTAACCCTAGTCGCCACATAAATTGAAACCATTATCCTATCTCTAATAAACGCCCTAACTTGAACCATAAAATTAGCTGAATTAGTAAATAGTAAATAAACCCTCAAAACTAACCTTAATCATAATCGTAATCAAAATTGTAACCCTAACCATAATAAAATGCATGATGCTTACCCTTGCAATGACAACAATCCTAATCCTATACATAAAGATCTTATTTACATACATGTCTAGTGTAGAAGTTTGGTGAGCACTAATATATACTTTTAACCTATGATCAAAGAAAAATGAGATTATGGATTACAATTATTGTAACATACACTAATACACACCAAGAGGAAATGACCACACAATGAAGAGTGAATGCCTATTTCAAGTGATCAAATTAAATCAATTTTCCTACATTAGAGTTAAGTAGATTAGATTGATTCAACTAAGATATTTTCACATCTATATAAATATTTATTTGAGTCTGAAATTAAAAGTATATAATTATTTTTTACCTAAATTATACATCCCTAATATAAGAAATATGATTTCATTATACTTAAAAATATACCTATCTTCATCATTTAAATATACATATTTATCATGTAGAAAATATTCATAATTGGTGTATTCTTCTTATACAGTAGGACACAATTAGATTTATAGAATTAGTTAACAAAAAATATATTTATACTAAAATTCAAATATTATAAATAACAATAAATAATAATTTTTTAATAGTTAAATTAAAATGAAGATAACTTTTAAAAATAAATATATTTCTTAAGAAGTAATATCTTTATTAAAAATAAGAATACAAATACCACTAATTAAATTCGAGCATTCTTAGAAGGCTAAGTAAAATGGGGGACAAAATAAATGTTCCTCATTTGCAACCCAATATCAAGAAAATGGAATTTATAATTAGCCCGATGATATAGCTTTTGTAGAGGATATCTTCTGCGTGTAGATGTGGCAAATCATCACCCCACTTTTTAGCAATTTTAGTGAACTAAATTCACGTGCATTAAGGGCTCTTTACTCAACACAGGGCTGAGGCATTATAAACCATAAGCCACATGTACTCAAGAGAGAGACTGAGTACATCAATTAGGTTTGGTCTTTGTGAATATGCATCAACTATTTCTAGCCCTGTAATATTCTTAGACCTGTCGCTCATGGATGCCTTTTGTTGAGTGCTAAGAGTGGTTGAAGACTTGTGACCATAAGTATTCATATCTTATTTCTATTGTCAAGTGCTGGTTGAAGGCTCATGATCCATAGTCTCTATAACAGTGTCATAACATAGCTGCTCTCATGGCACATGATTGGTATTTTAGATTTCTTACACTATTTGTATGAGCTAGAAGGGACATACAAGAAAAGACATAGGACACGAGCTTGGTGAGGAGGATGAGTGCTATTTTGTAAATGGAGATTTGATGTAGGATTTGGATTAAGGTCAAGGTCTTTTGGTAAATTTTAGGCATCCCATGTTTAACCTCATTTTAGGGTTTATTTTATTTAGAGGGTTTTAGATTTATAAAATTGTTTTAACCATTCATAAGTTTCTAAAGGTTTTTTAGATTTATAAAATTGTGAGCTTACTGTAGCTACATAAATGGGTTTTATTATAATTTAGAAGGCTTAATGAGAATGATATGAGATCTGCAGGTTTGAAATCTTATAACATTTGATCTAATTATTGATAAAGTATAGTTTAGAACAAATAGGATGGAAACTAAAATTATTCATTTCATTAGAGTTTAGATATAGCAATGGAATCCTTGGGTTGTGGGCCACATTGCAACTTCAGCAAAAATGTCTGATTGAATTCATGTTATAAGAACTTTGTCTTTTTGTTTGTTTCAATTCATGAAAACAAAGGGTGTACTATCATGTGTACAAATTATTGAGAGAGAAAAATAATTTCTAGCCACCCATGTGAAAATAAATGTTGGTCTTAATAAAAGACAGAGATATTGAGATGTGAATGCAATTTTCTTCATCGCAAAAATTGCCTATGCAGGTGTAGTGTGGTCCACTAGATTAGGCATTGATAGCTTCATACAATGAAAAGAGCTGCTAAAAGTTAATCATTTCATTTTCTCTCATATTCTTTCTCCAACTTTAGATATTCTAGTATAAAAATTCTATTAACCAAGGCTTTACGAAATGATGTAATAACTTAAACTAACAATTTTTATTTGATTATCTTTAAGCTAGTGAATCTTATGTTGAAATAGCTAGCCTAATCATTGAAGTTCTAAGAAGATTGTCTTTTTAATTTAAGAAGAGTATAATAAAACCCATTTATTCTCATTAAGCCTTCTAAATTATAATAAAACTCATATCCTACGTTTTTGTTTTTGTGCCACGCCTTCTGCATACTTGTAACCTTAACACATAATGTGTAGTGTTTTTAGCACAATTCTTTCTTGTAACTCTTGTATAGAGACATTAAAATCAAGCTCATCTTTTCATAACTTTAGAATTTAGTGGAACAATGGTAGGGATGAGAAGAAAACATTGTAGACTGATTGATATGTTAAAGCTCACAAAAAACTAAGGTATCTACTATTTTGACTGAGTTTCTTTTAGACTAGAAAGATACATGGGTTGTTTAATTTTACTGAATTGAGAGTTTTGGTTGCTCTTATTTATGCTGCTCTAGCTTTATTAAAAAGAAAAAATGGTATAGGCTACCTATTTATTGTTCATAAAATTCCATAGCACCACTCTTTTTTCTTTTAGTGTAATCATTATCTTGGATGAAGGTCCAAATTTGAAAATCTTATTTTAAGTATTTGTACAGTCTAGAAGATAATTTATGCATTTTTAGTAATGCTTCATGATTGGGTCAAAAGTGGAGAATGAGGAAAGGATAACATGGATGATGGATAAAATATGTAAACAATTAGCTTTATTTTAGTAGTAGAAATATGGTTGCAGTGTAGAAGTAGATATTTCTCTTTATAAAGCAATTTTGAAAGTCACATTTGAAATTTAATGTTAGAGTTAGTTTCTCCATTGATTATTCAATACCAAAATGCAATTGATATCTCATTCAAAAAATCTGAATCTATGTTCCCAACTCCCTTGACAAAACATCTTTAATAAAAGAATATAAAAGAAAATAAAAATTTTGACCTAGCAAAGATAGACAATGATATAAATATTCTGAAATGTATTTGCAAGAGCTTTCCTAAAGAAATTATTATATTGATATGGATGAGAATTAAACAAGTCTAGAAACTTCTACTAAACCAAGCACTAAAACTTACCATCTATAAACACTCAGCCACATGAAATGAAGGTCCAATAGGGCACAAACTCATAAATAAAAGAATAAATAGTAAAACCTCTGTACATAGTATATTCATATAATATGGATAATAAAGATGATATTTTTACTGGTTGTTATGATATTTGATTAAACATTAAACAAGAACCCAAAATGTAGTAATTTAGTTTGACATGATAATGGTGCTAAGAGTTAAATAAAAATAATGATGAATTGGTGTAAGCTTGTGTCTCTCAAGATCTTTTTATTAATGGGCAAAATGCATCACAAAAAATTGAACTATCCATCAAGTTTTTTGGGATGCTGATTTCTAAGGGGAACTGTAACGCCCCGCCAAGGGATCCAAAGAATTAACCTAGAGTTTCACTAAGTTTGGTAACATTTTTTTTTTTTTTACATGAAAGTAAATACCATAGATAACTTATTCACAATAACGGAAGCAATAGCAATGTCCATCTGAAAGTAAACATAACATACATAACATATTACATTCTTTAAAGATCCTTTAACATTGAATTACATACAAGAATTCATCTAGTACAACATCCACATGAAATAATAATGATAAGTCCAATGTTTAAAAATTACATTTCCAAATGCTCAATAATCCTCTGTACATGTCACAGGGTATGACAAGCTCAAAGATTATACATATGTAGAATAAGGTACATCATCCTATTCCAATCCATGATACATCAAAGTAGAGATAATCACATGATACATCATCATAAAAGACATATACATCCATCATAAAGACCAAAAAAAATAAACTAAGTGCACGGTTCCTCCCAACCGTTAATAGCATCATTAGACCATCGTGGGCCCTAGCCATCCCTCCGTGTGTAACATCCCAAATCACCGAAGAGATCATGGGTATTAACATAGTAGGAATGTCACTCCTAACATATACAACATCATATGTAGAAAGTAATCTAACATGCAAATGTAAGCATAAGATAACATCATCTAGCATATGCTAATCATCAATGAAAGGATACATATCCACCATGACGAAGGATGCATCAGCCACGATGTCTCAATGAGTCTCAAATGATAAGAGTGGAAAATAAACTACCACCCAACCGCGTGGTACCTAAGTGGTCCACTCCCACCGTGCTGAGGAGATAATTTCAAGTCCCAAACAAGTTGTCAAAATCTCATAGCATAAATCTCTATAGTCCAGGAATCCTAAAAGTATACTAACTCAAAGGTTCCAATCACAAAACTGACATCTACTTCCTAGAGGCACATAATGACATGTAGGAACCTACTATGCAAGCGGGAAAGTGTCATCGTATTTATCACATACAAGTTACCCTAGCAGTTAGCTAAACTCCATGGGTCCATACTGATCTCATGTGGCCACTAGTATCCTCTCATATTGACAAGGCATACTATGGAATGCAAGGTCGCAACCATGCGTCTCACTACTCCCATCCTAGCCTATACAAGCGCTCAAGGAATGGGCGAGAACAAAACACTTATCTTTTTAGGTTCATTCAGTTAGTATTAGGTGTGAATGTTATCACTTATTAATCTAACTTACAATGAGTTACCCTGGCAGCCTCTTAGGGCCCCGGCCCCCATTGCAAGCCACTTCCCATCACTACATGCAGATATCCTACCCTAATGCTAATGGAATCATAAATCTCAAAATTACAAAAGATAATCCATAAAATCATCAAATATGCATAAAAGCATCAAATCTCCATGAGCAAGCATTCATAGAAAATCATGACCACAACAACTCTCTATTGGCAACTGAAGTATCACTGATAACCAAAAGTATCCAATGGTTCTCAATAACCAAAATATATCTCAATCATACTGATTGAAGACTCCAAAAATGGTTGAGTCAAACATGTCACAATATGACATCATCAAGAATAAATCCACATTTTAGTCCCATCATGGCGACTAGAAAATAACCAAGGATAACTGATCGATGACCAAAAATAATGGTTAAGTCAAGTGTCTCATAAATAAAAAAATCTCAATTGTAACAATCAGTATTCACATCCAATACATAGACCATTCCATCACATAACCATGGTTGGGTTTATAAAGATCGAGATTAAAACATCATGATGACATCACAATCACATAACGCCCAAGCCTCTGGTAAACGTCCTATTCTGGTCAACACTAGTCAACCCAAAACCCAAAACAATAGCATAAAGAATACACAATGTAAACACATGTTTTGGTTTTGCTAAGTTTTCAATTTTGAATTCAAATGCAAAAGTCTCAGTTTATGTTTCCCAAACTATATCAAGTGGAGAAATTTCACGTTTTACCTAACCAATGTATTTGTTTGATAGATAAAAAGTTTCTCCATTAGACTCAATTTTTTAATTGATCTAATAATATTTTATTTATATAAACTCTATTTGAAGATAGAAATTTCCTATGAACAAAACTTTGATTATTTATTCTAATAATTAATCTTAATTAAAACTAAGTTTAATTAAATTAATTATTAATATCTCTTCATAATTGACAAGCTTAATAGCAATATTTTAAATCATTAAAAAGAGTGACCCATTAATTGAGAACTTTATCATTAATTATATATACATATATACTTATATACATACATATATATATATATATACATACATAAATATATATATATTTAATAGCATTTAATAATTAATAACATTTCAGCATTTAAAACAAAATCAAAACTCAAATCGCATATGAAATAACGTTGCAGATTAAACCTTATATAATCTAAAACCCACATATGACTCAATGCGATTTAAAATTGTGGGGCTATTTAAAGTACCACACCGCAGGTACACTACGGTCGCAGGTACCCTGCGATCTTGCAGGCCTACGGTGGGTGGGGTATATGATACCCGCCCAACAGTTACATATATATATATTTTAAAATGTTTTCAATGTAACATTTTTTATAACATTTTTCCGAAACAAAATTGAAATCGCAAATGTGTTTTAATAAGTATTACTGCGATAACTCGCTCGGCTTTCCAATTAATTATTTATATATATATATATATATATATATATATATATATGTATGTATATATATATGTATATATATATATATTTATACAAATATACGCAGGGTTTTATATAGTATAAATTTATATACGAAAATACAGATTTGAACTATATATATATATTTTCACAAAGAATATATATATATATAAGTTTCCTACAATTATTTACTCTCTAAATTTTCTCTATAATTTTTTTTTTCAATGAATTTGGCTACAATTCAACCCTAGCCCCATATTTTTCAGATCTATAATATTCTCAATTAAATTAACTACGCATAGAGAATGCATACAATAACAATAGGAAATTCCTCAGAAGACATATGGAAGACACAAAGAAGACAGGGAAATGAAAGATGCGGAAATAGCATAAATAAAATCACAATAATCTACCCAAATTTTGATGCTAAATCGCTCTTCCTCAGAAAACCTGCAGAGCAAGCTCCCTTCTTCAGAACTCTCGAATCCTCCAATGCTCCAATTGCACTCCAAACGCTATGTCTAAGCTTCTATAAGAATGCCTGAATATAAAGAGCTCTCAAGAAACCTCTAGAATGCTTCTAGAAATAGCTAAAAGGTGTCATGAACTAAGCATGGGTCTTTTCCAACCTTTTTGATGAGTCATAGGGTTGTAGACACCACGTGCTTAATTAATGCACTAACCCCCGTGTTTTTGACACATGCGAAATAGAAAAGTGCTTTAATTCCCATGCAAGCTTATAACTCCAATTTACTTTTTAAATAATTTCTATTTAAATTTTATAAATTTCATTTTAATTTTTATAACTTTTATTATTATTATTTTATTTATTACTTTATTATTATTTTCTAATTATTATTAATTTTAATTTACTAATTTTCTTTTATTTAATTCTTTTTCCTCAATTAATTCTCATTTAATTAATTATAATCAAAATATCAAAGATCATGATATTTAATTTTCTCAAATAATTAATTTATTAATTGAATCTATTTATTAAGACTTAATTAATAGAAAATTCACCATAGACCTCCAAGATAAAATATAAAAACCCATCATAGAACAAATCATACAAAATCAGTCTAAAGGGTTAAAAATCACGAAATATGTCATCCAACACATTCAGTGCGTATTCAACTCTGATACTTGTCCTAACTCACTAGGACAAATGGTTTTAGGGTTTGGGATTTAGACTTGAGAATTTATCTCCCTTCTCTTATCATTGAGATATTATAATAGGGTACGCTCATCCTGGAAATTCAGGGAAGTCGATACCTGGTACCTACAACCTGCAGAAAAACCATGCATGTACATACAATATATAATGCTAAGCAAAACAAACAATGACAGGAAGTGGTGCATCGTGTAGATCCCGACTAAGCAGGTGACTATGACTCCCTTCCTTAACCACATTAGAAACGCCATACAATAAGAAAACATGCACACCATACACATGCAAGTATGGGGTAAGTATCCATAATAAAACACATGAGATAATAAACCATCTAACTAATCATCATTAATAACTGAAAACAATATAATGATCATCATACATACATGAAATGTAAAGTCTAAATGATCTCATCATATATCAACTGAATCCATATCTTAATATTTGATAGTGTCAAAACAATACCACTAAACCATCAACATAAAACTAGTCTACATAGTTTGATAATAATAGCAACAATAAGTCTAGAAAGGATGTGAATGAGGGTAGGCACTACAGGAACCCCATAACCAAATAATGTTATCATTCAGAAAATATTATAGAAAAATAATTTGTAATTTATTAGTGAACAAATTTATTACTTGACACCCATTTTAGTTCCATATTTTAGTAGGATATGACTAATAATTGATTATATCATGTGCAAAATACATAAGATGGTGATTATACAACAACTAATGCAAAAAGAATTTTATGTCATACATACAAACTAATGGACCTAGCACAACATCCTGTGACATGTATTAGTTAAATTCTATTGTAGAAGCAACACCTAATAGTGAAATTTAATGAACCTGATGGCTTGCAAATTAGACCTGAATCAAAAGTACGAAGAACAACAAATGCAAAAAAGGTTATGTTTTTTCCACCTCCTTTTGGTCCTCATTGATATGTATGCTAGAAGTAATATTTGAGGTCTATATTGGTCATTCATGGACATTTAAAGAATTTATTTTATTTGCCTCATAGCTATATTTTGGGCTGCAATAATTGTCACATTTTTCATAAACAATTCATAGTCCAAAGCTACATCAAAAAATAAAAATAAAAAGGATTGCTCCCACACTTCTTGTGAGTTCCTTGTCCCTTTAGACAACCCTGAGTTTAAGGTCTCTTCATGACCATATACTTCTTCCTCTTCATGCCCCTGTTCAAGGCATTCTCTCATTACTCCACCTTTCTCTTTCTATTCCTCAACTATGGCATTCATCTCATCCCACGAATCTATCTCTTTATCAAGTTCTTGTAGACTTGCTGCTCCACAATCTTCAACACAATGTTTTACCTCACAATCATCCTCTAGAACCTTTATCTTAGTAGGTTCCCTCAGTAACTTCCTCTTCTTAGTTAGCCTCTTAATGGTCCAAACAATATTTCTTGTCGTTTTCATGTGCCAACTTGTGGCATTCTTCACCATCTCTATTTCCAAGAGTCTTAACTCTTCATCCCTTAAGGTCCTTGTCATCTTTGAGACCTCTTGCAACTTATCCTCCCAATTCCATCCTTCTTGGCATCCAAACATCCCATCTATGGCTTGTTTAACAACCCTATCCTCTTTGTTTTTAATAGCATCATATAAGGGACATATTACTATCCCAACTTGAATATCTCCACCCATGCATTATTCTATTACCTCTGTAACCTTTGAGATATTCTCCTCTATCCCTATCTTCTCATCTTTTTGAGCCTCTTCCTTTTGTTGCTCACCTATCACCATCTTCACTATCCTATGATCTTCAGGTGTTGACTTCTCCATATGTATCTACACTTGCATCTCTATCTCTTCTTCAACTGAACTAGTCATCTTGACCATTGCCCTATCTAGGATCTTTGTTTGATCCACAAATCCTTGCGCCTCAACATATGCTTAATGTACCAAATCAATTGCTATCTCTTTCTATCTACCTTATCTTCTTCTTGTTCCCTTTTTCCTAAGAACCCCACTCTTTCAAACAAGAAACTAGTTGGCATCCTCCACGATGCTTCATCTTCTTTCAAAGATCTCAATATCACTTGTCTTCCACCATGCTTGAAGGTGTAATTATTTAGTGCCCCATCATATAATATATGCTTCTTTACTTGCCATGCCCTCCCAAGGATCAAATGGAATCCTACCAATGGAATAACATCACATAAAATAGAATCCTCATAGGTTCTAATGTTGAAAGGAAAATACACTTTCCTTCTAACCTTAACTTGGTGTCTATCATGCAATCCTTGTGCCATGTAAGGTCTTCTATGCACTAGTTGTTTTAGGTTCAACTTCTCAACCATCTCAACTGAAACAAAATTGAAAAATGAACTGCTAGAAATGATCATTCTGCAAACCTTACCCATACATTTGCATTGTGTTTTGAATTGCGAGTATCCATGAGTCTCCAAATCTGTATTCATGAAGGCTTTAACTTATTTTACCCTTCAACCTAAATTCCTTTACAAAATAAGATCCATCCAACTTTGAATCACCACCTTGGAATACTCTTAAAGGATATTTCAACTTTAAGGTTCAACAAGGGATTCCAAGTCTTCAAAACCTTAGTTTGCCTCCTCCTCTTCTCCCAAAGAATCTTCTGTGATGTCTATCCATCTATTCCCACCCTTTGTCCCCTCTATCTCCCACACCCTTCATTCATTTTCTATGAGGATGAGAAAGGAACTAGAAAGACTTATCTTCATATGACTTACAATTATCTTCATAATAGCAAAGGAAGAGAGGATGAAAGGAGATTAAATTTATTTCTTATATTCGCTAATGATTTCTCTCCCTATCTAAATTAATTTATAAATATTGATTCAATTCTTTTCCCACATATTATGTGTCTATTTTAGCTTGCTCTTGTTGTGGGGACAAAGCTACAACATGTTATTGCAACACTTGCACTAGAAAATGTGACTGGAAGTGGACATTTATCTTGCTCAAAGATCAAGCCATAGGATGAATTGTTCTGGTTTAACAAGCCAAAGTTGCTTCTTTCTCTGATCCATTTCATACTTTTCTAGGTATAAAAAACTACATATTACTTTTGTGTTTACTCTTAGTCCCTATGGCATTGAATTGGGTTGGGATAACAATGTGTTCTCTTTGGTGTGTGATTTTGGAGAATGCATTTGAGCTGGTTTCATTCTTTTGGTTTTGGGTATGGATTAGAATACACATATCTATAGGAGCTCCTAGTTTTTTATTATATATTACCAGAAAGTTTTCTACATTATCTATTGTAAAATTATTTTAAGATATCTTTGTAATCACTTCTTATTTTTAATGTCTTTAATCAATGCAGTGACAATTTGGATATAATTCATGTTATCATAAGAATCACATGCTTGTCTATGTACGCCTGATTTTGGGGTATCAAATTGATTATTTTATCACTAATTTCTAATATTTTCTTAGGGTCCTTTAGACATAGCTTATGTCTATTGTTTTGATGAACAACTTTGCAGGGCAATTTCTTTGTAGCTTTAGTACTCTACCACTTCATGCACTTGCTACTTAGGTAATCAACACACTACTTACCCTTTCAAGAATTTTAGAGGGCCTTTAGATTTCTTTTGCAAACATATAAATGAGAAGACACACATACATAACACTTTGCACAAGGGCTGAATGGATTCATCTTTGGTCTGTCGAATTCTTAATCTCCCACCTTGGTTTCTGCATGTACCTCTATTTGTCTATTCCCCCCCCCCCCCCCCCCTCTCTCTCTCTCTCTCTCTCTCTCTCTCTCTCCCCCTCTCTCTCTCTGCATATTTTCCTACAAACATTAAGACGCAATGTTCTAGCTTTAGTGGTTCTAGACTTTAGTGTTTTTGTTATTGGTTCCTCTATTCTGCTATAGGTAAAATATATCATATCTATACTAATGCTTTTGAGGGTGACTGACTGAAAATATTGACTATTCTTGGCTTCAAGCATATTATATGTGGGTAAGCCTTATTTTGGTTTCTTCAAAATTTGAATATGCTTCATGAAAAGCAGGTATTTTAGTTTATTTTTATTTTTTTCCACCTTGATAAGATTTACTAGTTATGGCAGGTTGGTCATTATTGGATGGTTGATGGTGACGGGAGCATTTTTTCTCAGCGGTTTGTTTATTTCACTTAACAAGTAAGTTCCCATTTATTGAATGTGAGTTTATTATAAATATTGTGATTATTAATCTATATCTACTCTGCCTCTGAGTTTGTTTGGTTGAAACTAGGATTCTAAAATTTGTTGGTGAAAAGAGATTTAGATTTAAAAGGGGTTAGTGTTATTTCTATAAAGATTAGGATAGTAAAATATTTTTACTAGAGATAAAATCTAAGGCTTGATTATAGATTTATTCAATTATCTATGGAAGTAATAAATATACTGATTAGCTAGAGTTACTTTTGTATCTATGAGGCTTTAAAATGACTAGGGCATGGATATTTGGACCTTTCCCAAGGGGATCTATAGCCATTAGATTATACCTATTTATATTGATTTTCTTCCTTCATAGCTATCTTCATATGAAGATTATTACAGATAGAATAGTATAGTATTCTTTCTCTAGGTCTTCACTTCAAGTGTTATACTTTATTGGATAGTCTTCTACCCCAACCTTGGTCTTATACCTCAATCCTAGTGTTTGTTGTAAATCTAAAGGAAGAAGCTCAAAACTTGATTTTAGGCCCTAGGGTATAACAAAAATTTCCAAATTTGTAGTAGATTTTTCCTAAGATATCTCAATATTTGAAAGTTGAAATGTATTCTTTCGTGGTCAAATGTGCTTGCAGGTCCACACCTTGAATTTGTTGAATCAGGATGAGGTTCCACATTTGTGAAAAATATTGAATGTTCTAACAAGATAATAGAAATAAAAAATTATAAAAATTCATTTATTTAAATATTAAATAATTAAATTGGTAAAAGATAGTGGAATCACATTGGAAGAAAACCTTGAAATGGGCCACCTTAATAGAAAAAGTACAATTGAATTGCATTAGTGAATTAAAAAAACCAATTAATTTTAGCAGAATTCACATCAAACTATTTAAAAATCAAGTCATACGGTCTCTAATAGAGCTATAGAATGTGTTTGTTGGGCATGTGTGGGTTACAATTTGTATTCAAGCCATATCTAATAAAGTGATATGACTATATATGCACCTGGGTAAGGTCTAGTCACATTCTATTTGGTTGGGGCAGCTTGGTGAAAGATGTATTTCTTTGAGCACAAAATTTTCTTACATGTGGACATATTTATAGTAATATTAGAATATAGCTCAATTTGAAGCTGGACAATTCCATTCTTAATATCTAATTGGCTACCTATTTCTATTAATTAGTTTCCATGTAGAACAGTCAACCCCATAAGCTTTTGGTAGAGTTATTGAACCTAAATCAGAACCATTTAATTTTGATGTCATTAATGAGCATAGAAGAGAGACCTATTTATTAATTCTGATATAGGATTTCTACCTGGATTGAAATTTTGATGCTAGCCTTTGTTCTTGTCTAGAGTATGCCAAGAAAATTTGTTTGATTTGGCTTGTGTGTTTTCAGTGAGGATCCTTGTAACGGGACTAGTTTTTGAATTTGTGTTTGAATACATGGCCTTTATTGGTTGTACAACTTTTTGAATCCTCCACTATAAGCTCGCCTTCAAAAGCCATGGTAAATTCATCATATTGCGAATTCTAAGGTCTTTAAGTGTTTCCCTATTTGATTTTTAGAATAATCTTTCCTTGAGGAAAACATTGCTATACATTAATATGTTTCGATCTTTTAGTCATCTTCATTAGTTGATGCATTAATCACACTAGTCATTGTTATTAGCATTAGTCAAGGCATGCTGCTAATAGCACCTAAGTAACTTTCACCTTGTGACATCTCTTTGAGGCATTTTGCAAATAATTAAGATACATTGTCTATAACTCCACATTTTACAAACATCTAGGCCTTCTAGAAATTATAGGATCATTTTAGTTACATTTGAAAACATCAATCAACAATTTCCATATGTGCAGATATAAACATTAGCTCTAACATGTCCAATTTATTTGCATATATATTTTCCTATGAAGAAAGACCATGCCTGACAATATGAACCAAGAACAAAGTAATGAGACAATGGCTGCATTGTGGGCTCAATTCAAGGAAAACCTGATAAATTTTATTGTCCTTGCAAAAAGTGTAAGGGCTTAAAGAATCAAAGAATTCTAATCACAACAGCCCAGAGTCATTGTAGGCAACATGGTCACATTGAAGGGGGCCATGATTTTTAACCATTTTTGAATGTGGATTTCCTACTAGAGGAACATGGAGGTGTGAATATCCAAGCTGAGGATAACACTTTCATGGAAGAAGATGATAATGTGCTAGAGGACATGATTGAAGAAGATGGTATTCAGGTAGGTGATGAAGAGACTCACAATGATGGTACTAGTTAATCTGATAATGATGATGAAGATGGTCTTGATATATCTTTACTTGAGAAGGCACACGAGCTCTTATACGAAGGCTCCCAAACAACTGTACTCTTGGCTATAGTGTTGTTGGTGAATTTAAAGGTTATGAGTGGTATATCCAATGTAGCAATGTCATGTATGCTAAGGTATGTCATTTTTGTCATCTTCAATATTAGCATACAATTACTATTCATTATATTAATAATGCATATTTGTTGTTGTAGGTTGATTAGTGATTTTTTCTTACCACCATCAAATATTTTTCCTCATTCGTACCAAGAATTATCTAACATTATGAATTAGATTGGAATGAAGTATCAGTCAATACATGCATGTCCCAATGATCACATTTTATATCATAAACAACATGAATTTGCAATAGAATGCCTTGATTGTCATATTAGTAGATATTGGTCAGATCAAATAACAAAAAAAATGCATCACAAGGTTCTTTGGTACATTCCCATTATTCCACGTCTTTAACATTTATTCAGGTGTGCTAGCTTGGCACAATTTATGAATTACCATGGATGCAATAGAAGTTAGGATGACATTATGTGAATGCCTACTGATGGTTTTGCATTTAAAGAGATAGAAGAAACATGGTCACCCTTTAAAGAAGAACCTCATAATCTAAAACTTTCATTGGCAGTGGACGGTGTCAATCCATATAGAGATATGAGATATGTTTACTCAGTGTGGCCTATTTTTGTTATTAACAATAACATTCCTCCTTAGATGTCCATAAAGAGGGAGCACATAATGTTGTCAATGATTGTGCCAGGTATTTTTTTCATTTTATAGTTATCTAAATTAATTTATAAATAGTGCATGAAAATGGTCATAATAATTATGTAATATTTATGTTCATTCAATTACTAGGTAAATACCAAGTTAAAGATATGAATGTGTATATTGAGCCTCTAATTGATGAATTGTTGAAGTTATGGAATGGCATCACTATGTATGACATCTCTAGACTAATAGGACATCGACAATTTCAATTCCATGCAATGCTTATATGGACAATACATGATGCCTTTGGGCTAACTCATTTTTGCATTATGTTATATTGTTAAGATCACATATTTTTGGTCTATTATATTGCTTACACATTACTATAGAATGCTTAAGTTGTGCATGATAATTGTACATGATCCTATTAGACATGATCTTTTAGGTCTTTAGACAAAAGAAAAATTGACATGTCTAGTTTGTGGTTTGAAGATAAAATCTCATCATTCAAGAAGTTTAGGAAAGCAAGTGTTTGATGAGTTTAAACACTTTCTCCACAATAATAATAGGTATCAAATTGCTAAAATACATCTTTTCAATGGGAAAGAAGAGACATCATCAAGGCTATGAAGAATGACACCTCATCTATGGAAGTTGGAATATGATCAACTAAATTGTAGAGGTAATGTCCAATTTGTTGTCCAAAGTTTAAAATTTGTATTTTGATATTGTATTATATTTACTAATGCTATAATTGATGCTCATAAAGGTCATCAAGGCATCAATGACCAACTTCCTAGAAGAATGAAAAGTTATCTTACTCAATTTAGTAGGTTACCATCCTATAAGGATCTCCCAATCATGCATTTGTTTGATGCTATGCATATTGAAAAGAATGTAATAGAGACACTATGGAAAATGTTGGATGGAAGGCATGATAGAGAAATTTTTTTCAAAATTTCTACTAACATTCATGAATCCAATCATACACTAAAATTTTTTATCGAATCAAATAGCAATGGAAACCACATAAATACAAGTGCCCTTCCTTGGTTATTAATGGAGCAACAAAGTGATGCATTAAAAGAAGTCATAAAAAAAGTAAAAATTTCAATAGGATTTGCTACAAATATAAACACTCTTCTTTCAAAGAAAGGTGATTTTGGGCTAGGGTTGAAAACACATGATTGGCATAACTTCATCAAGGTAAGTCATGTTCTCTATTTACAGTATATTTTTAAGATTGAATGTAGTACCTATTTAATTATTTAATAATATATTGAAATGATAAATTTTTAATTATTTTAGTTCATTCTACGTCTATCCCTTCCACAACAGTTTGACAATAGTATTAAACAGGTTATATATGATCTTGGAAAATACACAAGGTTAGGAGTGTTTTTTCTTAGATTTGTAGCTTTTTATCTAAAATCTATTGTATAATTTTATTTGAAATCTTGTTTATATTTTTTTGCATGTTGAATCTCTTTTAGGTGGTTATCATCTAAAGGAACTGATAAAAAAAGATATAAAATATTGGAAGAAAAAAATTCCATAGCTTATGTGTGAAATGCAAAAGTATTTACCTCCAACTTTTTTCAATGCTCAAGAACACTACCTCATACATCAATTGAGGAGATTGAATTGTGTGGACATGTACAAGCTAGATCAATGTGGATAGTTGAGAGGCACTTGAAATTTATGAAGCATTTGGTTCAACAAAGAGCATGTCTTGAAGGTTCTATGATAGAGGGATATATGATATACCAGACCATGGTGTACATTAGTGAATATCTTCCAAAGTTTGCAGTAGATATCTATGTAGATCACATTTGGGATCCCAACTCTAATGACAAATTCAAAGGGGAGTACCTGATGGGGAAAGGTATATTGAGGAGGGTGAAAGGTAATTATAAGTTTTTTTTTTTTTTTTTTAGTTTTATAATTCTTATCCATCATCAATATATATAAGTTGTTTCTAATTGTTGTAATTTTCTTCTTTATAGTCGATCATGAGTGGGATGCACTACATTTCTATATTGCAAATAATCTTGATTAGATGATGGTATAGAATGAATAGTCTCAAGAAAATGGTCACTCATTAATATGGGACGGTGTTGTATTGTTGGTTAAAGAAGCTCATTGTAATGGAGATCTCAATGTTATGCCAATGGTACTTGATCTAATACATAGCTTAAGAGATACAAAGGTACACATAAGATTACTAATAATGATACATAAGTTTAATATCAACTCATAGATTGATACAAATAATCTTGACATGTTTGAATAATTGCAGGTCAAACACCGCAAAGCTATGTACTACCATGGCTATAAAATCTGCATGAAAAAGTTAGATGAAATCAAGAAAACATGTGATTCTAGGCTAAGTGTTGTCTTTGCAATCACCAATATTTTGTCTAGAAAAAACATACATCCTTAACAATCTAAAAATTAATACTATGGCATTTTGGATGATATATTGAGTGTGACTTTAATTCATTCAAAATAGTGCTATTTATTGTCAAATGGTTCAGGTTACGACTGAATCAAAATGATCCTAATAGGACTATTATTGAACATGATAGTAGATTTACTATGATTAATGCAAGGTCATTTGAGCTAGTCGGAGATGAGTCTTATCTTCTTCCAAGCCAATCCAAGCAAGTGTTTTACTTTAGTGTTCCACACAAATTAGGTTGGTCATTTGTTGTTAGACATGACCCAAGAGGAAGGCTAATAAAGTATAATGTGATCAAAGAAGCAAATATTGAAGAAGCACAAGAGGAAGTAAATGATTATCAAGAACAATAGTTACTCAGTGATGAAGAAGAAGAAGATGGTGATGAGTTTGGTCATGTTGACAATAATGGTGATAATGATGATGATGATGCTAATGATGATAATGATCATGGTGATGAAGATGGTGATGATCATGGTGATGATGGTCATGATGATGATGGTGATGAAGATGATGATGGCAATAAAGATGGTGGTGGTGACAACGACAATCAAAGTGACAAGTACAATGATGGTGATGATGATGATGATGATGACATGGATGAAGATCATGGTGATCAATGAAATGTCCAAGTAGGATCAATGTCAAATATTTTTATAGATATACAAATTAGTTACACTAAATTTTTAACTTAAGACAAATGATTTACATATGCAATCTACTTTATTAATAATTTTTTTCAGTAAGTCTATTACTTTAATTTTGCTATTGATTTTGAAGACTTACTAATTTTTTTATAGGGCGATATAGATCCACCATCTCAGACGCTTTTAAAAAATGTAAACATTAATTATTATAAATTTTAATGTTAATATATAAACAAATGTCATATTATTTTGTTCTTTTGTTTATGGCTTTAGAGTTATTTTGATGATATTTTATTGATATTTGATGTCACAAATTGTAGGAAAAAGCTAGAATGACCATTGATCAAATGCAATATGAGATATGGGCATCACATCTACATGGCATCACCCTTAGTGCTGACCTTGTGTTCATCACCCAAAAAATTAAGCAAAGATACACTGATGAACTTGTTAACATTATCATCGAGGGTGATAGAATCGAGGAGAAAGAGGCACTGAGAATAGAATTGAATTGTAGAATCCAATCTTTGAAGGTAAGCAGTAATTCAATTAAAGAAATAATAGAAATTCAATAGATATTAATATTTTATATTATCTTATGGATCATGATCTCTAATTTTATCTATTCTTGTATAGACATGTGTGCTAGTTGTGACATCACATGGTAAACATGGTGAGGGTTGTCACACACAACCTTCATGTAAGTAACACTTTGATTGTTTTCATCAACATTATAACACTTACCTTTTTTTTTATGGACATTTATAGCTAGTATCTCATTTGATCTTTATCCATTGCAAATGGCTTTGCTAACAATATTGTATTCTTCAGCTCATGATGAAGTGCGAACTCCTCCTTCAGTTGGCAGTCCAGTATTTCTTGGTGCATTCTCGATAACAAGGACCATGAAAATGTCCTCATCTATGCCCACTAGAATTGGTAAAACCTTGTTTTTCTATATTTTGTAATGAACACTAAATCAAGGACCAATTCAACATATATGTCTCCCATAAAAACTATTTTATGAAAAAAGATGCTTTACTAGGAGATATATAGGATGATAAAATTTTGTTGTATATCAATAAGATGTTGTACTTGTGATATTTTAAAATATAGATATAGCTAATTTTCTTTCCTTAATCTAATTAAATGATAACCTGTGACATATTTGTGATATAGCATTTTATATATAACTTTGCAAAGACTGAATAGACCCAATAACTTCCCATAACTGACTCCTCAACTAACCCTAATTTCTAAACAACTCATTATTGTATCAACGATACTAATTTCTATCCTTAAAGGAATCTAAAAGTATTCAATAACCTTACAATCTCCTAATATTACTGAAAAAAAGGATTGACTCTAATTTGGCTTAGTACTTTAGAGAGGTATTTCCAAACTCACCCTACTTCAATGACTCTTTGAAAGTCTCTTTTCACTTCACTAACCTATTACCCTTTCAAATCCTCATGATTACCAACCATGCCTAATTTTACTCTAAACTCACATACAACAATTGTAAACTACTTATTGCCACACTCAAGTTGCACCAAAATAGTCACTATTGTATGTGATAGTCTTACCAAACTCTGCCTTTACTAATTTTTTTATAAAACACAAAACACAAAATCTTTGACTAGATAGAAGGTGTCAATATGATGTGTCTTAAACATCTAAAACAACTTCCTAACAATCAAAAAACAAACCTACTCTAGCACAATGTGACAATCCTATGTCTATATAGACCTAATAGGCCTAATTAGGCTTGATGACAAAGAAGCTATAACAAAATTGGTGCATAGATAAGATGTTATTGTTATGATTACTCTAGGAACATATCATAACTCTGATTGTACCATTTGATTGATCAAACTCTCTTAATTTAGTCTTTGAGTTTATATTTGATTGTTTCTAGGCCAAACTTACCCAACAATTTTCCCTAGGGCATAGGTTTAAAATAGCAAAACAACTCCTCTGGATCCCTCCTTTTGGAATCATGTACTAGACTTGTGTTGCTATATAACTCTAGATTTCCAAGCAATTTGGCCGGTTACTTTGAGATTTAAAGACCCATTTTCTTGAAATCCTAGAGAATGGAGGGTTTCTGACACTGTCAAAGAAAAATACTAATAACTTGATCAATACTGCACCAAATTTAGTCAAACCAATTACATTCAAAAGGTAACTCAATGCTCTTTCTTCCTACATAGGTTTTGGATCCATAACTAATAAAAACATTTTGCAAAGTTGGAAAAGATTTGCATTGCAACATATTCACAACATTGTGGTATTGTTGAGTATCCTTGCTAATCAAGTGCTCTTATTGACACAAACTAAGTGCCTACACACCTATAGTGCAATGTGCATAATTCAAAGACCAAATTCCATTGGCATGAACCTAAGCCTAAGTGTCCCATAGGTTAGAAGCCATTGGTTTATAAAACACCAAGTGGCCTAAAACCTTTACAATTGGACCAAAATAACTATCATAACCTAAGCCTATCTTGAATGACCAATCAAGAAAGTGATCTTCAATATGATGACCCCCTTGACATATGGGTCCCCTACACCATACTGCCTAGCTTCAAAGGAACTCAAGTCCCTTGAGTTGGGATGGAATTAAGAGTGCACCTAGCTTTCAAAATCTCTACTTCAGTCAACCATGTAGCATCCTCTTGTGGTGTATCCTTCCATTTAACCAAATAGGAATAATAAGTACCCCTCTCAGTCTGCTTGATAACCTTCTTGTCAAGTATGCATTCAATTTGAGGTGGAGTATGCTTTGGTAGTTGTGTGAGGTCTACCTAAACATCAACACCTTGAGAAAAACCTATACCTACAATATCATCAACAATATATGTTGACTTTAAATTCCATGGAAGTGGAAAATAGAACAACAAGGAGTGAAATTGGTGGAAAAACCATTTTCTTTAAATTGGTTGGAAAGCCACTAGTTAGGGTAAGCATCTGTTGTTAGTTCTCATCGTTCCCCATTTATATTGTCCACTATTCTAATTTTAGAATGGCACTTTTTTTTGTAGTTCATCAATACTATTACTACCCCTTAAATTGTATGAACAATTTTGTATATTATAATGCATTTCTATAAGTTTCACAATTAAAATGCAAGAAAGTTTAAGGTAGCGTTAACCTGACAGATTAAAGTGTCTATGTAGATTAAATAACAAGCCAATAGGCTAAAAATGGTGATGGTTAAGATGAAGATAAGAAATGCAACATAGATGACATGTTGTGAATGATACCTTTGTATATCCTTAAAAATAGGGGAAAATAAAAGAGTTAAAAATAGAGTAAACAAGGCACCAAATATGTGAACTCAAAACACAGATTCTTCATTAAGATGGAAAATCTGAACCTTAAATTGCCTCTGTTATGATGTCTTGACAAGAAAGGCATTCTCCTCCATGCATCTATTATGCTCCAATAGATCACAAAACTCAAAAGCAGTATCTTGTTTTTCTTTGTTTTAGTCCCTAGTTTTAAAGATTTTTACAAACTTGTGATCACACATCACATGCTAGAAGATGATTTCAAGGTGGTTAATTGGATTGGTGTATCAATAGGAAAAGGCTGAGGTAGTATGGCTATATCAATAGTGCCTTCTAACATTTGAATCACTTTGCTCATGGTATATGCATTATCTTGATTGTGTTGCTTGCAGATTGGTATTTATGGTTACTAAGGGGCTTCTTCTATACAAGGTGGCCTAGTTGGACAGCAAGAGGGAGTTGAGGAGAGAGAATGAAGACAAGAAATGGAGTGGGGGAGAAGGGAGGGATGGTGAGAGAGGGAGGGAGGGTGTGAGAGGGGAAGGAAGGAAGTGGAGAGCGTGAGAGATGAGAGGGGGAGAGGAAGAATAGGGAAGTGGGGATGAGGGAGCGATGAGGAGAAATGGAGAGGGGAGAAGGGTAAGCTACCATGATATTTACTTTTCATTGCATCAAGCATAGTTTGTTATATGTTCTAATCATTTTATACATTGTTAACTTTTCGCTAAAAATTTTTAATGAAGGAATTAGGAGAGATTTGCAATGTGGTAATAGGATAATTAGGATTTCAATTTGTAATATTGTCAAAGATTTTTCAAATTATAGTTTTATTTCAAATTTCATATTTTGAAGAACTTGTTTGATCTTTAATATTCAATTGAATTTATCTTACCTCTAAACACACATGTATAAACTATCAGTGTTGGAGCTCTATTTCTCATAATAGATTTTGAGTTTTTGATCTCTTCATGTATAAATCTTTCAGGCTCTAAAAAAGTTTCTAGATGGAGATGCCATATTAACATTAGATCCAAAAATAAATAGAAACCCTGCTACAAACTTGGTGATAGAGAAAGTGCTATTAAGGCATGGTTAAAAGGCTTGGTAGTGATTTGGTTTTGATCAATCAGGTATGCTTCATGTGTCTAGACTTTGTCTACTTAGAATTTAGCTATTGTTTATGGCCTATTATTATTATGAGCTTTATAAGTTTATATAGTTCATTTCTCTATTAAAAATTGCTATTACATTTTAGTTTTCTTTGTGTTCTACATAATCCAAATTACACCCATTTATTTCTTATTACAAGGCCGCATCAGCCTTATACTCAAAAAAAGAAGAGGAAGCCTCATGTTATAAGAAATTAGAACTACAAGAGCCATAGGAGAATGTCAAAGATGGTCATGATGTGCCTAATAGCAATAGGTACATCATGACTATCTTCAGCTAATAGGCACATCATGCCTATCTTCGACATTCTTCAATCAGGAATTCTCTTTTAGTTGAGCTTGCAAGGGAGATCAGTTAGTGAAGATGCTCTGTTAGCTTTTAATATACTTCGTAGATGAGAATTAAGGAGCTTTGAGATTCATTACTACACTCAGGAATGGGCTCATCTTCAATCTTCAGAAGATTGATGATGAGCCCATTCTTGACTATAGTAATAAATCTCAAAGCTCCTTCAGCCCGAGCATATCATGTTCTTCAGACGATCTATCTAAAGCTACATCAACATTGTATCCTTTCGGTGCTATAGAACAATTCTTATGGTTTAAGTTTTTTGGCATCAATTTGTAATATATCTACTTTTTTTGCATATCATATTTTGTATTATTAAAGTTGTAGATTCATATTTCATTATAGTTGCAAGGATTTTTATTCTCAAAAATAAATAAATTTTTTTATGTCAACATAGATTTTTTAAGGAGTATTTTGGGCATTCTATAAAAGATTTCACATTCCTTGCATATGATATGACATTTTGCATGCATCCTACACTCTCTCATCGAGCTGATGATGGATTATGGAGAGTGATTTGAAACGATGATGCTAAAAAATGCACACAATCAAATCCAAGACAAACCTGCATTACAAATGGATTGTGGAAATTTGATATTGTTAATTTTGCATGCATGTCCACCAAGAAAATAAAAACTTAAACACACACACACACACACACACATGCACACACACACACACACACATGCATGCACACACGTAGGCACGCACACATGCGCACGCGCGCATGCACACACACACATATACTACACCAATCAATAGTGCTATGAGCATTGAGAAGCTTTGTTGCTAAAATCTTCAATTGCTCCTTAACTAGAGCTCTCTTCACACATGCTCCCACTCCATCATGTTCCCCTTTTCCATGGCCGAACTCAAAAAAACTCCAAATATGAGGCACCCCCCTCTCTTCATGCATCCTTCACAACCAATAAAACTATATATGCATGCAAAATTAACAATATTAGATTCCCACAATCCATTTGTAATGTAGGTTCATTTTGGATTTGATTGTGTGTATTTTTTAGCATCATCGTTTTAGATCACTCTTTGTAATCCATCATCATCTGGATGAGAGAGTATAGGATGCATGCAAAATATCATATCATATGCAAGGCATGTGAATTATTTTATAGAATGCCTAAAAAAAATTTACACTTAAGTGTTGGTCAAAATTTCTACGTTCATTGGTCAAAATTTCTACCAATGGTTGGATGTTTTCTACCTTCAATGGTCAAAATTTTCTACCTTCATTGGTAAAATTTTCCTAACCTTGGTCAAAATTTCTACCTTTATTGGTCAAAAGTTTCTAGTTCAATTGGTCAAAATTTCTACCTTTATTGGTTGAAGCTTTCCACACCAATTGATCGAAAGTTCTACCTTTATTGGTTGAAATTTTCTAGCTCAATTGGTCAAAATTTCTAGCTTTATTGGTCAAAAATTTCCACACCAATTGGTCAAAACTTCTACCTTTATTGGTCGAAAGTTTCCAGTTCAGTTGGTCAAAATTTCTACCTTCATTGGTCAAAATTTTGACCACTTCCTGGTTTATCTTCAGCCATGGTTCTAAATGAATTTTGACCAACAGATTGGTCAAAATTTTGACCAACTAGAGATTGGTCAAAATTTTAACCAAAAAATTGTTGACCAATGGGCTGGTTAAGTTTAGCCAAAATTTTGACCAATAAAAGTCAAAAAGTGGGCCCAAATGTACTAGTGTTGGGTGAGTCGGCACATGACTGGCATACATGTTGTGCTCAACATGTACTACTTGTTTGATGTAAACTAATTAAATGACTTAAGTGTATAGACACTCGTCAAAACCAATCTGAGATCAACAGATTGTGTGATCTTTTAATTCTTGTGTTTGCTATAGTTTTACAAATTTTGTTGAAGTATTTAGTTCGAGAAGAGATCACCCTATTGTTCTTGCATAGCTTTTTTTCTTTCATAAGTGCACTTTCTATGGCCTTGCAATTTGATGAAAAATAAAATATCTTACAGTTACTAAATTCCCATCGACAATTGCATCAATAGAATTAAGGAAGTGCTACTCCTATTTTCATTAGTTACCTACCGATATTATCAAAGGCTTTACTTGTAGATGTGTTTTTTCCATGGCTTATGTCTATTAGGGATATACTTTTCAATTCATTTTCTTAAACTTCTTGTTACTCTATCTTTGTTATTTTCTTTTACAAACACTTGTTTAATTTAGGAATTCATATAGTTACATTGCTAGATTGCTTTCATTTGAAAATGAAAAATACCAAAAATATATCTCTTTTTGTGTGGTTAATTTTGAAATAGCAAGTAGATTCAAATTCTTATCTAAAACTGCTCAGAACCAACAAAGGCCTCCTCATGAACAAATACATTTATCTTCAACTAAGCATATTCTAGTGGGTTGCAAGATCTCCTAGAACCTTGGAGTTGATCCTAGAATAGCTTTTCAAGAGAGGAGTTCAAAAGGATTTCTTCCATTAACCATCATACAAAATGATAGCTCAATAGAACTAGTGCTAGGAGGGCCCCAACCATTCGGAATAGAAGAAAACAACTTGCAATTTAAAAAAGTTTACATTTTTACAAGTTCCAAATATTTTCTGAACTGTTGAGGTTCTAAGGTGCATTACCTTCCAAGGTGTGCTAACTTATGAGGTACACAAGGTTCCAAGGTACACTATACTTTTGAGAAAGTGTGCCTCTATAGAGGTACGCTTTTTCTAGATTTGAAACAAATTTGAAGATCCTGATCTATCATCTCCATTTCAATGAGCTTTCAGATCTTCACCCACTACAGATGAGTTCCTTGAACTTATCCACTTTTTCAAGCCTCATAGTGACAAATTATTCCCTTATATTATACCATTTCCATTCAAAATTTCATCATCTTCTTCAGTTCTACCTCCACAACAACCACCCATTATTTCACCAAATCCTCTGATGGCCTTTTTCATAAATGTTGTAGATTCACCAATCAACTTGACAGGTGTACTCAGTGACCTTCCTAAGAATCCTAAGAAATTTTTCCAAGGTTTCTCTATGTGGAGATGAGAACTACTAAAGATCACATCAAGGTATTCAAGGAAATTTGCAACCGAAAGAAGATTGCTAATGAGAATGTGGTTCTTCACTTATTTCCTTATTGCTTGGGAGAAGTTTCCTTTAATTGGTATGTTAATTTGCCACTTGGGTGTATTGGAGACTAGGATACTTTCATAAAAGTATTCTTCGAACAATTCAAAACTTTCATTAACCCAACTATGATACATCAAGAATTCATATCAATAGGAAGGGAACTGAGATAGTTTCATGCTTTAACCATCACTTTCATATGGCATACAACAAATTGGAAACACCATACACTATACTAGTTGAAGCTTCTATTTAGATTTATCTAAATGCTATGGACCATTTTACTACTATTTTCATATGAAGACTTTCTGCAACAAATATCAACAGATTAGAAAATGTCTTCTGAAAAAAAACTACTTTTACTAAGTAGGGGAATCCTAATGGAGGAGGATTGATGCTTCTAGCTCAAGCTATTACAACAATTCCAACATATCCTATCAGAGAACCCATGATGCCAAACCAATTCATACCAATGAATGTAGTTTCATTATAGTAGGCACCCGATTTACAAACCTCAGCTATAACATACCCATTATATGAACCTCCAAAAGTTGCTCTCTTTGAGAAAAAGGTAGCAACATCTGCTCAAGAAAACAATAATTTTACCTTCAAGTTTGGTCAGATGAACAAGACCATGTCTCATATGAAAAAAAGAGATGACTCTCTTGAGGTTGGTGTAAGGAAAAAATAACAACTTTCAGAGAAATGATGTTCATCCTTATAGCAACAACAATTATGGTAAGAACTACAATAGGAATTTCAATGGGAACAACAATATAGGAAATAATAATGGAGGGAAAATTTTCAATCCTCCTAATCATAATAATAGCTACTAAAGACAAAATTGATAATGGAGCACTTGCCCAAACAATGGAAGCATACCTGCAGATAAAAATAACAATAATTTTCAATATGTGGACATCAATTAGTATGATGATAGTTAAAATGCACCTAACATTGATAGTTCATATTACAGTGGAAATCAAGAAGTGAATTAGAGTTCACAAACAAATGATAATGTGCCTCCTATGTAGTTTAATATTGTGTTACTAGAATCCTATGATTCTATATAGAACATATAAATCAAACAACTAGCCGACAAAGAATTTTCCTTTCCATTCAATTAGGAACTAGACATTGAACTAAAAGAGATGCTTGATTTTTGAAATGAGAATCAAAATAGTTATAATCTATGAAGTCAAAAAGAGTCTATGATAGATGGGATTCCTACAAGATTACAACCATCTCCTCCCAATCCAAGAGTGAGTAATAATTTGGTACCAATTAGGCCCCTGTATGAAGGAAAACAAAATTTGAAGTAGGGAAATATTCCTATAATCTTAAGAAATCCTCCCTGATCTACTAAAAAATACATTGTGGTGGAAGATCTAAAACAAATAAATGCCAACATGTCCTTGTTTGACATGTTAAAAAAATATCCCCATCAATGAGAAGCATTAATGAAAACTCTTGACCACACAAAGGTGCCCCATAACATGAATATTATTCCTCAAAAGATGGTGTCTCAAGAAGTCAATGCTTCAGAAGTGATGCCAACTATGCTTAAAGAAAAAGTTGAGGTACCCCCATTTTTTCTTAGCATCAAACTATATGGGAAGAATCTTCATGACTTCCTAATTGATTTAGGAGTCTCTTGTAATTTTATGCCATTTTCGATAGCACAAAGATTGGGAGTCACTCCTTAGACCTCTAATCGAATAGTGATACAATTGGACAAGATAGAAGATTGATGTGTTGAAAGATGTTTGGATACAGTTGATAGTTGACCCCCAAATACAAGACATCATCAATATACATGTGGTTGATATTCCTGAAACATATGGGTTGCTACTAAGCAGAGAATGGAAAAAATTCCTAAGAGGAAGGTTTTCTATGGATTTTACTCAGTTATAATTACCATGGGAAGGGTTGAATAATCAAATCTAGATAGATGTGAAGCCAAACTTAAAAACAAGGATTACAAAGTTAAATGCACCAAATGAGGTTACATTCTTACAATCAGATTTGGGCTCTTACAAAGTGATGACTTTTGATACAACTTCAACCAAAACATCAGATGACCAAGATGCAAAATCCATGATTTCAATCTCAAAGCAAGAAATTGTAACATGTTTCATAGACAACATGATGGCTAACTTACAATGTTTAGGAGAAGAAACTGACCCCAATATTCTCCTTCTCCCAAGATTTTGTAGATTGCATAAAGTTAGTCACTCAGAGTGTGAATGTTCACATTAGAAAGAAGAAGTTGCTAAGGTATTAACACTAATTATGGAAATAAAGAGTGGTAATATTCCAAAAGATTCCATATAAAGTTAAATTTTTACAAACATATCCAAATCTACATGAAAAAGGCTGAAGAGGAGGTTGAGATCTCAATGCATCATACAGTGATACCTCTTCAGATGGTAGAGGATTTTCTTCTCCTCCGCTAGGAATGATCAAAATCTAGAGAAGGAAATGATATGTAAAAGGTCAAGGATAAAATTTGGTAGTCATCCATCCCAAGCCTAAAGTGGATGAAACTACAAAATTAATTGGGTAAATTTAGGACAAACAAGAAAAATTTATGTCCGCTATATCAAGGATTAATAATGGAAAATCATCAAGTCCACCCCACAAAAGACTACTATGGATCCCCAAGAAACAATCTTTTAAAGCTCAAGTAAACGAAAAGCTAAGGATGAATAAACATAAGGATAGGAAGCCTAAAGAAGATCCCATATGGACACTATGCTTTGACAGTTCCAAATGCAAAATAGGAGCTAGTTGAGGTATTGAGTTGATCAACCAAAGAGGTAAGTTTTTATACATAGCATACTAATTGCAATTCAGATGTACTAATAATGTTGCAAAGTATGAAGCATTGGTCTAACGACTTCTATTCATATTGGAGAAAGGAATAAAGACTCTCATAATCAAGGGAGATTCTCAGTTGGTTATAAGACAAGTGAAATTAGTATATTCTTGTAATGATAGGAGGGTGCTTACATATAGGAAAAGGGTATGGGATCTAATGGATGATTTTGAAGCTTTGAACATAAGGTCCATCACAAGGAGTAAAAATTTAGTAGTAAATGTCCCCACCATTTTGGCTAGTGCATTACAACCAGTCGAAATAACAAAATTGAAAAGATTTTTAGTAGAATTGTTGACTATCTGGTCTATCCTAGACAATATTACAAACTTCCAAGTCTTTCAAGATGATCAACATGTACTTAAATTTATCATGTGAAATGGCCACTTCAAAAGGAAAGATATTGATGACACTCCAAATGATAAAGCTCGAGATGATGAACTTGAAGAAGAATATGGGATCCTCAATTTGAAAATTGAAACTATTCTTACGAGAATGGTTGAGTTGGAACACATTTTTGATCACATGATGAATCAAAACTTAACAAAAGAATGGTGAAAGAGAAGGGGATTGAGGAATTTAATTCATACAATCTAGATACTGATGAAGATCCTAAAATGGTAAGGGTTGGAAAGACATGCAATGCATAGGAAAGGGAGGATATGATCAAATTGCTTATAGACTACATGGATGTCATTTCTTGGAGCTACAAAGAGCTCAAAACATATAATCCTATAATTATTATGCATGACATTCCATTGAAACTAGATTCTAAACATTTTTGTAAAAGGCAAAGACCTGTTAATCCCATAATTGAACTATTGATAATGAAGGAAGTCAAGAATTTACTCGATGTCAAGATCATCTTTCCCATATAACATTCCATGTGAGTGGCTAACTTGGTTCCTATGTGGAAAAAGACTAGAGAGATTCATCTTTATGTAGATTTTCATAGGTTGAACTTGGCATCTCAAGAGGATAACTACCCTTTACCCTCACTTGATGAAGTTCTACAAATTGTGAATGGATCCAAGATGATGCCTTTCTTAGATGGATACATAGGATATAACTAGGTACTGGTTAAAGAAGAAGATAGGCTAAAGATGGCCTTCATGGCTAAATGGGGAACTTTTTCTTAAAAAAGAATGCCTTTTAGGTTGATTAATGAAGGGGCTACATTTCAATGAGCCATGGACAAAGCTTTTTAAGGGATTAATAAATGAGTGTATAGTCATCTACATGGATGATTTGACTATCTTTTCAATAGATCAAAGAACTCACATTGCTGATTTACAGAAGGTATTCCATAGATCTCATAAATATGGTGTATCACTTAATCCCAAAAAATATTGATTTGGGGTTACTAAAGGAAAGCTCCTAGGTCATATCATCTCTAAAGCTTGAATCTCAATTGATCCTGATAGAGTTGAAGCCATTCTAAAGTTTTCACCTCCTCATAGTAAAAACTAACTTAAATCTTTCTTTGGAAAAATAATTTTTTTGAAAAAGTTTATAAGTGGATTTACATAGATATTTGTTCCCTTAATGATTTACTCAAAAAGGGAGAAAAAATAGAATGGGTTCTAGAGGTAAAGGAATCATTTGAGGATATCAAAGTGGCCATTTCCAAAACCCCACTATTGGTGAGTCTAGATTATGAACTACCTTTCAAAATGTAGTCTTTTGCTTTAGAATATTCATGTGATGGGATTCTTATGCAAAAGAAGGAAAATGAAGATGAAAGGCCCATCACCTTTATGAGTTTCCCTTTAAAAAATTTTTAGTTAAATTATTCCAACCTTGATAAATATCCTTTTCTTTAATGAAAGTAGTAAAGAAGTTCTACCACTATATATTAAGGAGTGAGGTATATGCAATTGTGCCTAATCCTATGGTTAAGGAATTACTAATGCAAAATGAGCTAGGAGAAAGATGAGGGAAATGGATGACAATCCTTCAATAATTTTATTTAGAAATTCAGCCCATGAAGTTGGTAAGAGGCCAAGGATTATCAAAAATGGTAGTGCACAACCAAATTGAGGATGAAAAGAAATTCTAATTTGATGGTGTTCAAAATAGATATAGAAGATCAGAAGAATATTATAGTATCTCAAGTTAACATTGACCAAGGTATGATAATAGATGTTTCATACTAGGATATTGTTTACTATCTTTTACAAAATCACTATACTGATTGGATGAATAGTTCACAATGTAGCAGACTCAAAATGAACTGTGAATCCTACATGCTACATGATAGAAAATTATACAAGAGGAACTATGAAAGGATTTTCCTAAAGCTTTTGGGATGCAAAGAAGTAAAAGAAGTTTTAAAATAGTTTAATGATAAGTATTGTATAGGACATGATTTAGTAGAGGCTATGAACCATATGATTTTAGGATTAGATTATTTATAGCCTACAATCTTCAAAGATACTTTTCAACATGTGCATAATTGTCATATTTGTCAAACTAGTGCTAATAGAGAAAAAATCTTGTAATACCTTTACAACCAGTGTTTGACATATGCCCCTTTACAAAGTGGGGGCTAGATTTTATTGGTGCAGTGAACCCGTCCATTTGACATAATTTTATTATCACAACTATAGATTATTGTACATATTCGACAGAAGCTGCTACTTTAAAAAATTGAACAACTAGGGTGGTTACTAACTTCTTGGAAGAGTGCATTGTTACTAGATCTGGGATGCCATTCTGTCTAGTGTATGATAATGGATCAAATTTTGTGTTAGTATTTCTTAGTCAATGGGCATTAGAAAATTGAACTATTATCAAGCTCTCTTCAAATTATTATACACAAGGTAATGGTGTGGCTAAATCTACAAATAAGAACTTGATCATGGTAATAAGATGTTTGTTTAAGAAAATCCTAGAGATTGGCACAATCATCTCAAAAATGTGTTATGAACACATTGAGTTAGGGTCAATAATGTTTTGGGGACATCTCCAAATCTGCTTGTCTACAGACAAGAACTAGTATTCCCACTTAACCTCAAGATTCTTGTTTTGAAATTCATGAGTTAGTATGTTGAAGATGCTAATAGGGTACAAATCAGATTAATGAATCTTTTGGAGATGGATGAGAAGTAGATAGTTACTTTGGATCATATGGTGAAAATTTAGGCAATCATCAAGAGGTGGTTCAACAAGAGGGCTATGATAAAATCTTTTAGAATATTTGACCTTGTTCTTCTTTGGGACAAGGTAAAAGAAAAGTCGAGCAACCACACTAAGTTTCAACACTTGTGGAGTGGTCCTTATTAGATCTCATAAACTCTAGGAGAAAATACTTTTAGACTAAGTTCTTAACAGGGGGAATTGGTTCCATTGCCAATCAATGGGCAATTCCTAAAACATTACTTTGAGGCCTAAAAGAAAAAAAAATAAAAAATCCTTACTGCAAGTGTTTTTATTTCTGCAAGTTTGTTTATATTTGCAAGTGTGTTTATTTTTAGTTGTGTGTTTACTTTTGAAGTTGCATTAGTCCAAGGGTTAGGTGCACTCAAGATTTTATCCTGGCATATCTCGTTAAACCACTTTTTTTGGTTTTGACTTTTGGGAAGAGGTATTTATCTATCAAAACATTTTAACAATTTTGTTTCTTATTCCAACCAATAAATGGATGTTACTTGTAGTAATAGGGGACTTTCAATCTTGAATTCAAAATTGCAGATCAACAAGTTTTCAACATTTTGAAAATTTAAAGATTGACTATCTTAGGTGTTTTTAAACTAGGGTCAATGGTAGCAAGGGATAGTCAAAACCCTACTAGTTTAGATAGAAGGGTCTTCTCAAAGGAATTGCTAAGATCATTGTTTCATGTAAGAGCTTCTAAAATGTTCTTAAAAGAGGAATGCAATGGATGTTTACAAACGATTAAATCTAAAAAATGACACTAATGTCTTGGCCACACAATCTAAGCATGGTTAGGGTACAGAAAGAAAATAAAAAGAAAGAGGAAAAGGTGTTAAGAATGAAAAATTCTACAAACTCTAAGAAAGGTAATCTAACTATAGGGATATGTAGTCCAAATAAGCTATCCAGTTTCAAAACAAATACTTCATCAAAGAATCAAATGGTGACATGCAAGCTACATGAAGAAAATATTCAAAAGATTACCAAGGACTTCAAATAGAAGTGGTAACCTATTAAGAGCCCTTAGAATTGATTCTCTCATTTGGTCAAACAAGGGACTGATAAACATCCTTCATGAGGATTCCTAATGGTTGGACTAGAAGAGTGGAATATTTTTTCCAAGGTGTCAGAGGTTATTGATAAGATTGTATTTGGGCATTGATCTTAGATTTGTTTTGACTAGTGAGTGTGTATACACTTAAGTCATTTATTTAGTTCATGCCAAATAAGTAGTATATGCTAAGCACAAAAGGTATAAGATAGAGCATGCCAAGTAAGCAATGCATGCCAAGTCATAGTATTGAAATTATTATATGTCAAGCATTGGAGACTTCAGATGTTGAGTAACATAGTTTTTTCATAGTTGTTTGTAATGGTAGAAACTACTATGTAAATCATTTTTGAGCTGACTTATATATTAAATTATGATATTTTTGTGATAAGGACAAATCTTAAGTTTGAATCCCTATGCATTACATGCATCCAATTAAGTAAAGGGAAGGTTTAAGTTGAAAAATGGATGAATCACAATCATTGATTCATACTTGACCCTAAGTCACCTAGATCTTCTTAAGGAGGACAAACCTAAAACTTTATATGCATGTGGAAGGAGCAAAGAGATAAGTTTGTATGTGCAAATAGAGCATTCATGGTGGCTAAGGAATTGTGAATTGAAATTGTATTATAGAATCAGTTAAAGGAGAATAGAGGAATGAAATAGTTCACTATAGAGAGACATCTAATCACAAAGGATCGAGAATACATCAGTTTAGAGGTGATATGTCATCAAGAAACAAAGTGCTAACTACAAGATCAATGGTGAGTTATTCTAACTGGTGAATCAATTAAATATCTTAACAAAGTAGTCCTAGCAGGCTATATTAAAATCCTCTTACAAGGTGCTTACTTAATTATGAGTTAAAGTCCTTTAACAAGGTACACTTCTAATAGGGTGTTGAAATCCTTTAATAGGGTAAGACATAATAGTCTTTGCAAGCCTTTAATAGGGAAAACCTTTCATAGGGGAGATCATGTCTCATGATCAAACATCGTAACCTTCATTGGATACACTTTATTACTATAGTAGTGAATATTTTTGGGTGTCATCCCCACCCTAGTTTTACCTTCTCATTAGAAGGTTTTTGGGTAATCATATCTGGTGATATATGTGTGAATGTTTTATGGCCCGAAGTTTAAACTATTGATTTACCCCCCAACCCCAAAAAATTATGTTTCTTACTGTAATTCTAACAATTGGTATCAAAGCCTTGTTTTCTAAAAGAGAAGCTTTGCAACTTTGAGGAAAGATCTTGGAAATAGAAGTCTACAAGTTGGGGAAGATCATTGAAAATTGGGTAATTCAAATACAACTCATTCTACATCAACTAAATGAAGCAAGAGAAGACTTAATGAAATCTTTAAAGGGAAAGAAGGAAATTTCTATTGATGAGAATAACACACAATATAGAGAGATGGACACTACTAAGATATTTGCCAATGGAGACTCTAATGAATTTGGTGCAAGAGTTGCAAATCTAATAGAAAAGAATAGAGCCCAAGCTGAAGAAATTAGAAATCTCAAGTTAGAGCAAGAATCAAAAACCATACTACTATGTGAGGTGATTGAATAGAAAAAGAAATATATGGAAGAGAAATCCATGATTGAAGATGACAAAAGAGTTTTGACCAACAGACTGGAAGAGAAATGATTAGAGCTACCTAAGATTGCTAACATGCAATTGGATACTTTGAGTCAAATGATGAATGCTAACTATGAATTGAATGTTAAGGACATTGAGATAACAACATTGAAGTCAAAATGAGCAATTAAATAATGACCTATAAAGGGAAAGGGAATTTGCTAAAATTTTTAACAAACCAAGTGAAGCCATCAAATACTTTGAGCGATTAATGAGATCCCTTAGGTTATAATGATACATTTGGACTGCGATACACAAGTACTGAAGAAAGAGAGTCATCCAAAAGTGCTTAAGAAAGGAGTAACAAAGGTAAGAATTCAAAACCTACTTGTCATAGTTGTGGTAAGAGAGTACATATTGTTAACATGTGTAGGAGCAAGATTGCAAATTAGAATGTTAAGCATAAGAGCATGGGTCACTATCATAAGTGCAACAAACAAGGTTAGTAAGCATATCAATTCATAACTAAGACCATGCACACACAAAGATTTGAAGGATATTTTTATAACTATCAAAAGTATGGACATAGATCTTTTGAGTGTAGATCCAAACCCATGTGGTCATTAAATAGGTAAATAATGGTAAAGAACAATGGCAACTCTTATAATTGGGATTATAATACAAGTTATAACTATCATTATCATCAATAGTATGGATGTGTTCCTAAAAATTTTATTAGGACATACTTCAGAAGTGACTATAAAAGGTGGTTGAGTCAAACCACATGTTTCAGTTGTTTGAAGATTAGTCACGTCAATCGATATTGTCCAACAAGGTCAAAGGCACCAAGTTGTAAGTTCAATAAAGGTAAAGGAAAGGTAAATATTGAAAATGTCTAAAATAAAATGAATAAGACATGGAAGAAAAAAAGGATTGCAACACGTTAAGTGGAGAAGGGATCATTTCATTGAATAGGTCAGGTGATCAAACCTCATCAAACTAAGCAATCAAGAGGTATGTGGGACTGATATTCAAAATTTATATCACACATTATTTCCAAAGGATTTAGTACTAAAAAGTCTACATAAGCATGAATAAATATGCAAGATGTTATTAGGAATCAAATAAATTTTTAAAGTTTTTTATGTTTTTTTCAAGAATGAAAAGTTTCCTATGATTGTCAAGTGATATGCTAGAGAATGTTGAGATTGTGATGGTTGCCAAATGAGTGTAATGCTAGTGAATGTCAAATGAACCATAAGTTGGTTAATCCCCAACTTGTAGTTGTGTAAGAAGTTAGCACTAATTGCAATACTTCAAAAGTATATTTGATCAATTTTTGCTCATTTAACATCATTCAAAATCAAGAGAGTACAAGAAGAGCTATAGGCAATCTAGAAATTCCATATAAAGTAATTGTAGAAGATTTGAATAGCTATTCAACACCAATTCAATAAATTTTGCATGGTATTGATTATGTGTCGAGCTATGCTAATTCTATTTTCATAAAGTCTAGTTTTGCATAATGGTGTTTAGTTCTTTAAAGGAAAAAGGAGTAGAGAGAAAAGAGGTTTTGAATGTTTAGTTAGTTAGCAATGAAGTAAAAAAACATATTTTTGAAGCCATACCAGACATTGCATATAAACAAGATCCCTCCATTGTGCTATCTATGATACCACAGAAAGTCTTAATGGTTCAAGATGTCAAAAGGTGTTACAATTATAAGATTGGTAGTATTGGTGACATGTAAATAAGAGAATCATATCGTAAATTATGTAAAAATAGTGTGTTAAGGGAAGAATTCAAGATTGTAGACAATAAAGGGTTAACTCATGCCCTAGATTTCCCTAATATTTTCAAAATTGAATGGATGAAGATTCTTTTTGAGCAAGATTCATGATAGTTCACTATAGTTAGAAAATAAGCCTATCAAAATTAAAAAAATAATAATCTATAGGGTAACTGGGTAGCCAACCCTAGATTGACCAAAGACTATGAGAAGTGAGTCTAAAGAAGTTATTGAGAAGAACACATGGGCTATGTGGAATAAGAGAGGAATGACAATAGTCACCATCACATATCCACTAATAGATTTTGTAGTAAGGGTAATTGGACATAAGTTTTACCAATCATGTAGTTTGAATAGTGTAACTTATATTGTAGTAGATGTGGGTTACAAGATTGTGAAGAAAGATCATACATATGATCCTGTCGAGCTACAACTACACAAATTGATTGAAAACCTAGGAGCAATAAAATTTTCTATGTTTAGAACACATTTCCTACATTTGGTATAGTGGAATGGAAAATGAATAGGTTTTTTGCAGTTAAAATAGGAGAGTACATTGAACAGTAGGTGAAAAATTTGAGTCAGTAATGACCAGTTGCTTTGAGGATTTCAAGCAATCTATGAAGAAGAGATTGAGGATTCCAATATCATTAGTGGAAAAACATTATGATGATGTTTGTTTCCTAGTTGATGCTAATTATAAATTTGTTCAATTAGCAACTCCAAGAGTAAGATGGTTAAAGCCATTAAGCTATGAAATCAATGTAGATGAGGCCTCTACAACAATAAAAACATTACTTATAGAAGAAATAGACAAAGATTCCAAAGCATTTGGTAACTATAAGATGGCCAAATCTAAGATTACAATGGAATTAAAGACTGCCTCTATCATCAAGAAGGAGAAATTAGTAAAGAAATTAAAATAAAAACTTGGTAAAGGTGACGAGCAAGAGGATGAAGATGAAGACGACACTTAGATTTAGGCACTACTTGCATTAACACAGGGACTAGGTGAAGATCAACAAGAGGAAGAAGTAGAAATTGTAGAAGGTCCCAAGGAAGAAGAAGCCAAGGAAGAACCTACTCCTACTGATCAAAAGAAAAGAGAGGCTATGGAACAAGCAATGACAAGACCCAAGAAGATTGTCAAACCAAGCCAACCGAAACCTACTACACCTACCACAAGGGCTAGTGCACATGTCAATACATAGAAGGCTAAAGAGAAAACCATACCAATAGAGCAAGAAGGAGGAGAACATAAATGACCAAGGATAAAGTATATTTCTCAAGTTGAATCTAATGAGGAAAGAACAAAATCTAATGAAAATATCCAATTCCAAGTGGTGAGTTATAATCCATCTTTAGATCTAGACAACGTATGTGAGAATGTTAGGAATAATTCAAATTTGTCAGGATTGTCTCACATTGATTTTGATAATCTTGGAAAAGTTGAAAAGAATCAAGCGGAGGAGGCAATATATGCCATGATGGAAAATTTTAAGAAAGCCCATATAGAGATTGCCAACTCTATGCCTAAAAGTTTATATGAAAGAGAGGAGAAAAAATAGCAATATGGTTTGAACCTAGAAAGATAAATTAGGGTGACATCCCTTGCTCAAGTTATGCATGAACTTAGTAAGGCAAAATTAGCTAAAGCCATAAAGAAATATGTTGTTATATTTGTCCCTAAATATAGAGCCATCAACATATTACAAAATAACATATAAGATGTTGTAAATAATTCTACACAAATGTGGAAAGTCACATATGGGATAACTACACTCAAAGAAGGAGAACAAGAGACTATTTAGGTTAATGATGATGAAGAAGATGACAACAATGAACGCACAATTGAGTGAGGTGCTAAAATGGATGTAGAAAATTAGGCAATAGTTGAGAAAGAGTAGGAAGAAGAATAGAGTGTAGAAGATACACAATTACCAAATGTCAGCCCTTAACAAATAACAAGTGTAAATAATAAAACTATCATAGTAATGGATGTCTCTAATCTCACTGCTCAAAACATCAATTCCCTAACAAAGGAAGACCTAAAAAAGATACTTGATCAATCTATACACTGCAAGCTGAATTGCATGATAACCCTATATTAGTGAGTGTAGATGAAACTTTGAAATCAGTGATTGACACTACAAGGGAAGAGGTGAAAACACAATAACCACCTACCATCACCCCTCAAGTCACTAATGTACAACAATTAGATAAAATACTAGAAGTTACATCTACAAAGGTTGATACAAGTGGAGAATATAAAGTGGAAACTCAAGATACTACTAAAATACATAGTTAAATAGGTTAGATAGATTTATCTACACCTCCAACACAAGTTCAAGGTGCAATTCAAGGTATTGTGGTAGAAAAGAACAAACCTAAGGAGACCGAGTTGACATCCAAGCTAAAGGAGCAAGTAGAAATTCAAACCCTGGTAACTTTACTAGAATTTGGCACTCCTTACAGTCACACTCTTTAGAGATCAAGCATAGATGCAATACCTTTGCAATTCTTAGTACAAAGTCCAAGTTCATCAAAGGTAGAAGAGGTAACAACTTATGGAGATGTAAGCTTGGATGAAGAATTTTTTTCTTCCAAAATATGATTATGCCACAATTAAAATACAATAGATGGATATACTACAAGAAGCTCTAGCTAGAAATAAATTTTAAGAACTCCTCAGAAGGGAGCATACATAGAAGCAAGCTTTTCTTGATACTAAATACATCTTCCTAGATGCATTTAGTCTACCTACTCTAGATGAAATCAAGTCACTTATTAAACAATTGACAAATATAGTGGAAAAGGTATGTGATGTAGACCTTGACACTAATGCAAAATTATTAGAATGGTCTAAAAAGAAATTTCAAAGTAAAGTGAATGAGAAAATATCTTGTGATATAACACTTACACAAGTTGCATTGGCAACTAAGGTAGAGAGTGTAAAGAAAGTACTTGAGAGCATTTTCTCATTGTACACCAAACTATGGAATCCAAAACTCTCTACACAAGAAACAAGGAATCACATCTTTATCTTGGAGAGTAAAATGTAGTCATTAGGAGCTAAATTTCCCATGATGACTCCAACTCAAAGTGAGAAACATTTCAAAACTTTATTGCAAACCCATAGTTAGCATGCAACATTATTTTTAGAAGAAGCCAACATAAAGGGCCAAACTAGTAGGCATACAAACTACATTGACTCCTCACATGGAGATTTTGCACAAGGAGTCAGGCTATGTAGAAACTCTTATGAAGAAAGACCCTAATATTTTTACATTAGATGGCCTAGTTCACCTTGTTGAAGTTCACCTTGTTGATGAGCTGGCCATCCAAATTAAGTCTTTGGATGTATATTGTGACAATTGGGATGTCGCTCTTAAAATTATTTTTGAGGTCCATAAATTTGTCTTGGACAAGCACACTATCAATGTATAACCCATTGACATTAGTGTCAAAAAGGGGGAGAAAGAGTACTATCCAAAGGAGGAGAAATTTAGCTTCTAAGCAAAAGGAGAGAAAGAGAGTTAAGTTAAGAGAGAGAAAGAGCATCAGGGAGTATGTATGAAATGAAAGAGTATTAGTTAGTACAGACAACAAGAAAGTGAAAGAGTATCAATTGAGGCATATTACTTAGTAGTAGTAACCTTTTTTAGTATAGGACTACATCTAACAACTCAGGGGGAGTTATAAGATTTTGAGGTATAGTTTGTTGAAACAATTTGAAAATTTGAAGTTTTATATAGTAGCCAAATAAGAGATATGTTATTTTCATAAGAATAAGGATATCAATGCATGACCAAGTGTTTTCGACACTCATGTCAAAGGGGGAGATTATTAATCTTAGATTGGTTTTGACTAGTGAGTGTCTATACACTTAAGTCATTTACTTAGTTCATCTTGAACAAGTAGTATATACCAAGCACAACATGTATAAGATAGAGCATGTTGAGTCCATAGTGAGTGTTGAGCCACTCATGTGTTGAGTCATTCAAGAGCTAAGTAGATAGTGTATTTTGAGTGATATATAAGTTCAGTAAGCAATACATGTCCAGTCATTTAGATGCTGAGTCACAATATAGAAATCAGTATGCGCTAAGCATTAGAGACAATGTAAGTTGAGTAACATAGTTTTGTCATAGTTGTTTGTAATGGCACAAACTACTATGTGAACCATTTTTGAGCTAACTTACAAATTTTATTATGATATTTTGGTGATAAGGATAAATCTTAAGTTGGAATTCCTATGCATTACATGCATCCAATCAGGTAAAGGGAAGGTTTAAGTGGAAAAATGGATGAATCACAACCATTTATTCATACATAACCCTAAGTTACCTAGACCTTCTTAAGGAGGACAAACCCAAAACTTCATTTTGCATGTGTAAATAGAGAATTCATGGTGGCTAAGGAATTCTAAATTGAAACTACATTACAAAATTAGTTAAATGAGAATAGAGGAAGGAAATACTACACAACAAAGAGAAATTTGATCAAGAAGGATCACAAATACATTAGTTTAGAGGTATTCTATCATCAAGCAATAATGTGATAACTATAGGATCAATGTTGAGTCATTCTAATAGGTGAACTAGTTAAATCTCTTAATAGAGTGGTCCTAATAGGTTGTATTGAAATCCTCTAGCAAGGTGCTTACTTAATTGTGAGTTAAAGTCCTTTAACAAGGTACACTTCTAATAGGGTGTTGAAATACTTTAATAGGGTAAGACCTAATACTCTTTGTAAGCCTTTAATAGGGCAAAACTTTCATAGGGTAGATAATGTCTCATGATCAAGCATTGTAACCTTCATTAGATACACTTTATTACTACAATAGTAAAGATTTGTGGGTGTCATCCCCACCCAGATTTTACCTTCTCATTGGATGGTTTCTAGGTAATTGTATGTGGTATCATATATGTGTGAATACTTACTTGTTTACATGATTTATATGTACATGTTTTACAAGGTATTTTAGTTTACCTATTGAATGTATAAGATGGATGTGTGGTGAATGTTTTATGGGTCAAAGTTTAAACTATTGATTCACCCCCCAGAAGTTTACCTTTTCTACTATAATTCCAACATTGGGATGCTGAAGAAACTGGATATGCTAAACACACACTAAACTTGGGGATTTGAGATTCTGAGGTTTTGGTTTTGAATTGACTCAAAATATTCTTGGAGTATTTAGGATTTAGTTGGTGTTTGAGACATATTAGAAGAATGTTTACCAATGAACAAATGCCTTTGTCATTTCTTCTCTTTTGTTGGGGCTATTTATTGTAATTTCACAATTCATGCCCCATTTCTCCTAGAAATGGGGACCCCTACTTTATTTTATTTTTAGCTTTCTAGACCCCTAGTCCAAGGTTTGAGTCTTTTTTAGGGTTTTTCCTATTATTTTTAGCTAATCTGGGTCTCTACCTAAAAAATAAAATTTTAAAAATCATGTTCATAAGGAAAAAATTTAGTTTATTTTAAAATACCCACTTTGGCCATATTGACTGGAACACCTTCCTAGTTTTATGCAACAAACCAACCAAAAGGGTTGTGAAAAGTATAACTGGAGAGATTGTGCTAGATCTAAGATCTAAGAACATAGAGAAGGTATTTGATCTTCCAAGAGTAGATTAGTATGTTATATTGACACATCATCAAGTGGAAAGATGTTACAGAGAGCATGGAGATGAATTATCTAAAATCTTCCAATCCTCGTATCTTATTGATAAAACTCCTCTTGAATGAAAAATAGGTAATATGGACATGACAAGGGGCTATATGAAAGATGATATCGAATATTCTATAATACTTTTGAGTAGAGTCATAGGGTTACCAACATCAGGACAACTAAATATATGGATGGTACAGTTCATTGAGACCATCAGAATAATGAAGATGCCAATTGATTGGGATTTGATTCTTATTGAAAATCTAGATGAGAAACTGGTGGCAATCAAGAATAATCAAAAGTTCTATATGACATCCTATTTTATGTACCTGTTAGCTACAAGAGCAAAAAACTATCTAGGATTGCTCAAAAGGGGTAGTACACAAGATGAAAATGCATGGCCTTATATAGTATACCCATAGTTGGTGAAGCAAGAGCTTTCAGAGTAGAGAAAATAATATAGAATAGTGAATGATGCCTTCATTTTTTCAATCATTCACTTCATTGAGAGAGGAAAAGGATTTCAAATGAGGTAACAACAAAGATTGCATGAATTGGTGCCTACTACATCCAATTTAAGACATTCACTTATTTGAGGGTAGCAGGAATGACTATCAAACCCAAGAAGCTTCTTAGGTATATGTTTGATAGGCTCATATTGCTAGAAATTGCATGACAACTCTTTTCTACATATGTAAGACTAAGAAAGAAACACAAAAAAACTTGAGTATGGTCCATTACTATAGGACCATTTAGTGTGGTCCAAAAATAGGATATTCTAACTTTTGAGTCTGAGTGGGATTAGTATCCCTTGGATGAATATAACTCTCCTCATCCCTTCTTTGATTACATTGACAAAGTGTGGTTCTTGGTGCGAAAATAATTCTAGCATGAAGATGTCATTGAGGACCATTGGATAAATGCAGTGGATGACCATGAAATTTGAATAAGGGATTATTGTAGGATGACTTTCTATCTAACATGTAGTGCATTGAAGATAAAGGTCCCTTTAATGATAGTATATTAAGACACTAAAGAGGTCCTATATCCATTATACAATAGAGATAAGATTTTTTATTGACCTATTATTAATGCGAAGATTGATAAAGAGGAAAATTGAGATATTAATCATAGCGCAAGGCATGTCATCCAATTAACCAAGAATTGGATCAAAGGACCATTCAAGCTAGATCCAATTCCTCAAATTATAGTTTTCCAAGCCACAACCCACCCAATCAAAGGTAGAGGAGAAAAATTGATACTGCCCACATTCATGGCTTAGTCCCTAGTAAGGCTAGAAACATTGCACCAACTTGATAGACTAGTTGGATACTATAGGGCTCAGATGGGTAAAGGCAAGAGGAAAGGATCTTCACCCCCAATAAGCCAAGCTAGAAGAAGGAACACCTCAAGCACTAAAACAACATGGGCCAGAGAATGTACAAGGAGCAAAGAATGTAGAAGTCATGCAGACTCAGGATAATTCTCAACTGCCACCTTTGGAACAAGGGAAAGGAACTAAAATAGAAATACAAGAAGTTTCTCCACCTAAACAAGAGGTACAAGTGCCCCCATCAGCCCCCAAGAGAAGAAAGATCAAAAATATAATTAAAAGAGGAAAAAAACTAATAAGAAAGGTTGTTCTATTTTGATTAGTCCTAGAAGTTATTCCAAAAGAAGAAGAGGATGGTGAAGATAAAGAAGATAACCTTCCCTTGAGTTAGAGGACTCATCTTGCTAGGGTTACAAAGTTAGAATGGAGAATAAGTGCCACTATTACTCCACCATCCATTCCAATACAACCTTTACAATTTACAACATTCAAGGATGAGTTATAACAATGGATTGATAAGCAAGAGGATGAAGTGGTTGATGTCTTTCAGATGTTGGATTTTGATTTCATGCCAGTAGGTATGGAGTTAGTAGATGGTAAAATAAGATATACTTTGACAAATCAACCTCCACAATAGGATTGGTTTCAACAACCACCTTAGTCACCAAGAACTTTAATTGCACCAACATCACCAAATCTAGCTTCATTTTGCATGGATAAAAGTTTAGCTACTCCCCTCCCTCCTAGTAATGAAGAACAAGTGCAATATAAACAAGAAGAAGGGAAAATCAAATATGTACTGATGAAGTGTTAGAGGAAGGGAAAATATATGAAGAAATTCTACAAACTTCCCAAGATATAAAGGTGAGGAGTCTGGATTTGATAGACACAAAGGCACTAGATGTGGATCTTTCACAAAAGGAGAAGACTCTAGAGAGAAGCGATGAGGGGAAAAGCATAGCAAAACAAACTATTTCTTCTTCTAAAGGTAAATCTCTGATGGTAAATACTCTAAGATGGTTGAGGAAAGAAGTGATGGTTAGAAACAAAAGGCAATAGTATTCTACTAAGGAAGAAAGGATGAGAAAATTAATTGAAGGTCTCAAGAAGCTTGAGTCACTTGTAGGAGATGCACAAACATTGGCCTTTGTAATGAGTGATTAAAATCAAGAGTTGTTCACCTATGTGGCTATCCCTCCTCTTCATATAGATATTGACAACTTGACCCCAAAATATTATCAAATCAAGGAGGTCATGCTTGGAAAGCCTACTATGGACACTATCAAATTAATGGTAAAAACAAGAATCAAAGAAGTGTTTAGGAACTTTGAGAAAAATAAGACTGAATTGATAACCCTTAGGAATTAGAATGAGATCATAAGGGGATATCTGAATGAAATAGTTGGTCCATTGGATCTTGAAAATTCTAAGGACACTCTAAATGTGACACTTGAAGAAAGAGATAAAGAGAATGTGCAACTTGATCCATTTTTGAAGGCTTGTTAGCAATGGTGAGAAATTTTTGAAGATAAAAGTGTGCGTATCATACAATGAAATCTTAAACTACTACACCATATGTAGTATAATATAGATAAACTAGTTGTTATTTTGAACTAGGTTTTTGGGTTAATGGACAAAGTGCATACTTGGGGTAAAGACCTGCAAGTGTTACACTCAATAAAAGGTAAAAGGTATCAGATGTTTATGGATGTATATAAAATAGACGAGTTAGATAAAATAGATGACTAGATAGAGAAAATTATAAATGGAAATAAAGTAATGCAAACATTACATGAGGATATTTATAAGCTAATGGATCAAACTCAAGAGCAAATTTTAGAGGTAGGGAAACATTGTAGTGATGCTTGCTTAGACATTTTTGAAGATGATTCAAGGGATAAATTGTTGACTATAGAAGTATTTGTTAAATAGTTTTGGAAGACTTTTGAAGAAGCTTCCACTAATGATGATATTAGATAGAAATTTAGAACCAAAGAGGCATTGCTAGATTTGGATGTGAAATTGAGAGATTTTGCAAAGACTCGCATTAAGGTGGGAAATTATAGGAAAAAAATGAAGCTTTAGATTTTTTGGATGCAACCCAAGTCCCCAATATTATAGAGAAATTCAAGAGAAGATATCTAGACATAGCTTTAGTATAGAGGGGAACAAAACCCAGAGGCTAGAGTTTCAGTTTTAATACTTGGTATTTAGTTTTGCATTTATTCAACTTACTTCCGAGGTGTGTGAGGTGTGGTACTTATAAGCTCTACTTCTTCTGAGGTGTGATGGAAGTTTTTGAGCAAGTCAGAGGTGTATTTATAGATAACTATTAGTTCCAAATTTAGAGTTTTCCATGCCTCAGAAACACATTCTAATGGTAGTTTAACTCCTAAAAACATCTAGTGAAGGTTGAGCTTCTATTTTTGGCACCTCTAGAGACTCCTATATCATCTAATTGTTCCTACATAGCTTTTTGTCTTGCATGAGTAAAACATCTTATGGTTATTGAAATCCCATCGATGATTGCATTAGTTGAATATAGGAAGTGGTACTCCTATTTTCATTGGTTACCTACTAATATTTTCAAAGGGTTAACTCATGTAGATGTGTTGTTTCCATGGCTTATGTCTATTAGGGATTTACTTTTCAAGTAATTTTCTTAAACTTCTTGTTACTCTATCTTCATTATTTTCTTTTGCAAACAATCAATTAATTTAGGAAGTCATATAGCGACATTATTAGATTAAATTCATTTAAAAATAGAAAATACCAAAAATAAATCTCTTCTTGCATGGTTAAGTTTGAAACATCAAGTAGATCCAATCTTATCTAAAACTAGTCAGAACTAGAAAAGGTCTCCTCATGAACAAATACATTTATCTTCAACTAAGTGGATTCCAATAGGTCACAAGATCATGTGGAACCTTGGAGTTGATCCCATATTAGCTTTTCAAGAGAGGAGTTTGAAAGGATTCCTACCATTAAGCATTGTATGAAATGACAAATCAATAGGAACCCAATTTCTTTGAAATCCTCAGCTATTCCACCATGCACAATTAATATTGTTGAAGCTATAACTTTATTGCATGGGTTGTTATTGGTTAGCTCCTTGAAGATCTTTTGAGTTCATGTCGAGGGTGACTCATTGGTTATTATTCAATCATTTATTAAGAGGAAAACTATTAATCATAAGCTAACATATATATTTTTGTCTAAATATGAGGACTCTTGGATACTTTTGACATATGTATGATATCTTATAAATATTGGGGAGACAATTATGTTGTAGATTCCCTTTCAAACTTGGGTTGTGATTGTATTAATTTGGAAGCCTATTCTACAACAAATTATTTTAGTTTGAATAAGGGGATCATTGATCTTCTAAAAGGTGAGAAATGTTTAGGTAAGGAAAAGTGAAATATCTGGTTGAACCAACCATGAGCCACAAGATCATGGGGCATGATTAGAATGGATTTAATTGAATCTAGGAAAAGGCCTCAATTGCTAAAATCATATTGGCTAGTTTTCTCACTACCATCTATACAGCCATTCTCAGTTACCCATCTAGGCTTGATGGCTCAATAGTATTCTCCAAGTATGTTAAGAATTAGAGATATGATCCAGAGTGTAGGCTTGGTGAAACATCAAGTCTAGAGCTTTTCAAACATAGGCAGATCTATAGTGCATGCCTTGATGCAACAATGGGTGTAATTCCTAGATTGAAGATTATAAGCATAGATTAAAACACTCTTGATGGTACTCATATTAAAAAATATATTGGTGTGACTGATTTTATAGATGCACATGTTAAATCCTTGGCTAGATCTAGTCATGGTGAAGTACATATATAAAATATTGGCATTGGCAAAGGAAGCTTAACCAAGGAATTTGTAAAGAAATGCCCTTAGTTATCCTATGATTTTGGGATATGCTAATCTTGATAAGAATGTAGAGTGGTAGGAAGTGAAAATGGGCATTATTAGGAGATGTGGGTTTTCTTTCGAGTAATTGGGTAATAATGGGCATTATTTGGATATGCCATTATTGTAATTGGGCAAGAAAATAGGGTTTTCTTTTTTGTTCTTTTCTTGTGGAGCCCTTGAGCTAGATTTTTATTTTATATATTTATATATTGTGGCTCCATCTATATTAAAAAAAAAAAAAATCTATATTAATTTTAGTTTTGGAAAATGATTAAAGAATTATTTTCAAAAATGAAAACTAATATCAAAGATAATATTTTAAATAGACATGCATGTTCTCATTGTTTATAGCACCTCCTCTATCATTGTATCAATCCTAATAGTCGACCATTGCTTACGATCTTGCACACCTTTTTTCATTTATCAAAATAGCATTTTACTAATTGTTTTACTAAAAAAAAAAATATTGAAACCAAAACCTACCATAAAAATGTATTTTTTGTTGAAATTGTGTTATGGTAAATTATGTATTCCAAAAATTTCACCATGACCATATTTTTAAAATTCCATGACCTTTTCTCAAGATAATACTTTACAAAATATCATCCTTTATTGTATCAAAATGTAATATTGTAAATATCACAAAGATATGTAATAAAATAGATGCTATTTTAGAAAATATACTCCTTTTTTCCAGCCAAAATGTACGATTTTATATACCACAAATATATGTAGTAAAATAAGTGTCATGTAGTGACTAGTAGTGGCCTATTCATCATACTTTATATATTATTTATAATATTATTTTAGATCTATTTTATCCAATCAAATTTTAAATTTCAAAGATTAATTAATTAGAAAAAATAACATATATTAAAATTATTTTAAAATATTATTTAATTGTGTTTGTGCTTTGTTAATGAGTTGAGTATTTTTTTTAAGACAAATGGACTTTTGAGATCTATTAATAAATTGAACTAGAATAAACTTTAAAGGCTTATATTTTTTGATGTTTTTGGAAATGTAAATTTTTACATTTAATAATAAAAATATAATAAATAAAAATAAAAATATATCTTTTATATACAAAATTTGAAAATTTTAAACACAATGAAAGTAAACACACAGAGAACAACACAAATGCGAGAGAGAGAGGGAGAGAGAGAGGGAGAGGGAGGGAGGGAGGGAGGGAGAGAGAGAGAGAGAGAGAGAGAGAGAGAGAGAGAGAGAGAGAGAGAGAGAGAGAGAGAGAGAGAGAGAGAGTAAACACTTTTATTGATTCATGCAATTATAAGCGTACATGACTAGCTAAAAGGCCTTTTAGGTTATGACTAGATACAAAATACTACTTCAAAGACATGATCTAGCTTCACATTCACTTTTCCAAAAATATCTACTTTATACTTGCTAAAATAGCTTTAAAAAGATTAAAGTTCATCACATAATGGAAATTCAACCTTAAGATGGTCTACACACATCCCATGACAAGATCCTTTCATTAAATCCATGATCAAAATTAAATACATAAGTTGGCTCAACCTAAGAACCAATCACAGAACAACTTAGTCAATAAAGGAATCAAGCATCAACAAATATTAGGCTCACTCCAAACATGAAGGAACATTTGGCTAACATTGAACAACTTGGCAATAACTAAAACTTAGAAATAATTACCACTCGGTAGTAACTAGTACTTGACAATAACTCGTAGAATGAACAAAAGTGGGAAATATTACAAGGAAACCTAGGATGCTCCTAAATCAAACAACTGGGGTTGAAATAAATGATTCTCCTAAATCATTCAGATGTCACAACCTAAGCTGGGTCCAACTCAGATTAAGAAATCCATGTAGCATCTTCAACTGGTTTGTTCTTCCACTTCACCAAATATTCATAGTAATCTCTTCTAGTTGTTCTTTTACAAACTCTCTGATCCAATTTTTATTCAAACCCTTTAATCTTCTTCTTAGGATAATCATTAGGTACAACAACTTCATTATTTGACTCATGATACTTGTATAAATAAACAAGATTAAATATGGGAAATATATCCATATCATCAGGTAACTCAACTTCATAAGCATTACCACTATCAAACTTTCTCAAGACCCTATAAGGTCCAAGATTTTTCATTTTCATCTTACTATACGTTCTAACAAGAAATATGCCTCTCTTCAAATGAATCATCACCTCATCACCAACTTAAAAACCATTATGTCTCTTAGAATTATCAACATTCTCCTTATGCTTTTTATTTCTTTGTTCCAACTTCAAGTTCACTTTCTCATAAAAATACTTCATAAAACTAGCAAATTCTTCCCCTTCATCACTCCTCTTCTCTTGACAAGAAACATCCCTCCAATCTGATACTCTTCTATGCTATATTCTAGTAACAATATCAAAAGGTGTTTTTCCTATACTCCTATTCACATAATTATTATATGAAAACTTAGTGTGTGCCTATACCATATCCCAATTACTTGGCTTATCTCCAATTAAACATCTAAACAAATTACCCAAGCTTCTATTCATGTCTATCTATCCATCTATCTATCAAAGGAATGTGAAACTAAACTTAAACTTAGTATCCATCTTCTTCCATAAAGTCCTCCAAAAATAACCAACAAATGTATTATATTTGTTAGAAATAATACTTTTTGGTAATCCATGCATTCTAATAATCTATTTGAAGAAAATCTTAGCAATATGCACACCATCTGATGTCTTCTGACATGGTTAATGGGAAGGAAATGGATGATGATGTGTGAATACAATGAAATATGTGAGTATGATATAATATGATGTATGGGGGGAATATAGGACCTATCCTTAACCAAAATTCCCAAAAGAAAAGATCCAAATAGACTAATCACAAAGAAGTGATCAATGCACCAATGAATCAAACAATGAAGAATATGAAGAAAGGAGGAAATCCTATAATCTACTATAGAAAGTATGTACTTGAACTATTGAATGAATAGGAGACAAATACTAACCTAAAAGTAGGGAAAATCTAGAAAATGTTGATTTATGATGTTTGTGCATAGTCTCAAGAAATCCTACAACCTACTTTAGACTAGAAATGCCAAGATAAAGAAAACCTAGACAACTTTTATTTTCTCAGGGTAGGTTGACTTTAATTGAGATATTGGGGCACAATCTTACCCCCAAAAGTTTACCTTGACTTGTACTGTTGTAATGAAAATTTTGTTTGTGGACCTTGGATGTTCTTTGAAAAGGATGTTGAAATTTGAACTTCAATTTGTTGTCTTGTACATAGACCTACAAGAAAAAATAGTTTTTTTCCTTTTGGATGAGGGTTTTGCCTTGGTCAAACCTGAGTTTGGAATCAACTTTGAAATACAATTAAATTGTAATATGTATAAACAAAGTAAATGGAACTATTCACCTTTCTTATGTTGAAATCCTTGTGGAGGATTTGAATCCTTGAATTCACAAGTATGGATGCACCAAATGAATATAGAATTGTGTGTAGGATGTCTCAAATCAATGACATTAGATCTTCAACACTAATCTTGAATAGATCTTAGCATAGTAGGAGGTATGAATGAATTTAAATGGAGAAATCATCAAAAAAAGGGATCCATAAAGATTGAATCCTTCAATGGCTAACAACGGATCTCTTTGATGAATTGTATCTTGAATGCTTGAATTCTTGATTATGGATCATTTGGTATAATTTCTCTTCATGAAAAGTAGATAATAGATAGATGTCAAAATGATAGAAGGCTTAGTTATATAGTGATCTAGGGCACAAAATTCTAGAGAGGTTGACAATGGAGAATTAAATCCTAGTTAACCATAATCCCTAGAAATGGACCTAAATTAAATGTAATTTAAGAGTTTACCATTTGGAAGCCAAAACTAACAGATCTAGAAGCCAGAAAATGAAACTTTCTTAAGCCTGATATTGTGAGACATTCAAAACTTGAAATTTGAACCTAGGGTTCGGGTCAAGGTTGACCTTGACCCTTTAGGTTGTCATTGACCCAAAAAAATCAAAGTCCTCAGTTTCTCAGAGAAACTTATCATAAACAAGCTATAAATAGGGGGAGAAAAGCATAACAGGGGGGAAAATAACCAAATCCATGCAAATACCTATTGAAGGTACTTAACATGACCAAAAACCAGTTACTCAGAGGGATAAATACACCTATCATGGAAGTGATTACATTTTAAGATGATACACATGGTATGAAATGTGCCATCTTAGAAATATTATCCACAACAAAAAAATATGGAATCATACCCTTTTGTTGTCTTAGGTTATCCAAGAACAAAATCCATACTAATGTCACTCCAAGGTTTCTTAGAAATAGAAATAGGTGTATATAGTCTAGTATTATGCCGTAATCCTTTTGCAATGTGATAGATTCCATAACTCCTTACAAACTTTAGAACATCCTTAAACATCTGTGGCCAATAATACATTTCCTTAAGAAAACTCAATGTCTTATCAATTCCAAAATGTCTAGCCAAACCACCACCCTATTTTTCCTTAACCAAATTATCTCTTATAAAAATTCCTGGTATATACATGACTAAATTCCTTTCAACAACATACAGTCTTGAATGAAACACTCATCAAAATTGCTCATTTGATCTGATAGATTTGATACTCTACACTCTATCCATGCCTTAGAAAAATTAGGGTCAATATCATACAACTCCTTCATATCATCAAAACCAATAAATTCAACCTTCATCTTAGTCAACAAAGAATGTCTCTTACTAAATGAAACACTCATCACAATTGTGAAACTCTATAATTACTCAACCCACTTCATATGTCTCACTCAACTTATGTTGAACTCCCAAATACTATAAAGCTTTATGATTAGAATACATCAAAAACTCCTTAGGAATCAAATAATGTCTCCACTTCTTCAAGGCTTGAAAAATAGCATAAAACTTTTGATCATACATGGAATACTTCATTTTAGCATCATTCCACTTCTCACTAAATAAAGCAATATGTTTACCCACGTGACTCAACACAACTCCTATTGCACTACCACTTGCATCACTTTCAACAATACCTTATTGAAATTAGGTAAAGCCTATATAGGTAACTCACAAACCTTTTATTTTAAACTCTCAAAGCTATTATTATCTCCATGTATCTACTTAAAATATTTTTTTTATCTCCTCTCATTATCTCAGTCATAGCATTACAAACAGAACTGACATTCTTTACAAACTTTGTGTAAAAACTAGCCAAACCATGAAATGACATTAACTCCCCCATATTTTAAGATGTATGAAATTCCAATTTTTTTAAAACCTTCTTAGGATAGATATTCTCAAAAAATCTGCTGAAATCACAAATCTCAAATACACAATCTCTTCTTGCATAAAGGAACAATTCTTTAAATTAATTAGTAGGTTCTCCTCTTTCAATGTATACAATACTTTTCTAGCATGCTCAATATGTTCTTCCTTAGTCTTGCAAAATATCAAAAAATCATCCAAGTAAACAATAAAAAACTTACCCACCAATCTCTTGAGAACTTCATTCATCAACCTCATGAAAGTACTAGGTACATTAGTCAAACCAAAGGCATATCCAACCATTCATACCAACCATCTTTTATCCTAAAATTATTCTTTCATTCATCACCTTCTCTAATTCTAATTTGATGATAACCACTCTCCAAATCAATCTTGGTAAAATACTTTCCTCTATTCAAGCAATCCATTATGTTATCCATCCTCAGCATAAGAAACCTATATTTCACTATGATTTTGTTAATAGATCTTGAATCACTCCATATTCTCCATTATCCATTCTTCTTAGGTGCTAATACAACATGTAGAACACATGGACTCAAACATTCTTTGATCAAACCTTTGTACAACAACTCTTGCACTTGTGTATTAAGTTCTTAATTTTCTATAAGTGTCAATCTATATGGTTCTTTGTTTGGAAAACTAGCTCCAAGAATTAGATCTACAAAATGACTTATACTTATTACTGGTGGTAAACCATTAAGTATATTCTCTATAATAATGTATTTATACTCATTTAGAAAGAGTTCAATTTCTACTAGTACTCGGCCAAAACTGTCAGTTTTTTCTAAAAGTCGACATCTACTAGTTTTGCTACTCAATTGCTATGTATTTCTCAGTTATTACTACCAAAACTTGGTCTTTTATGAATTATAGAGAAAATAGGCTTGCTCCTTTTTCATTTGCTTTTCAAAATTTTCCCATTAACCACACAAACTCAAATTGTAGTAGAATTAACCTCATCTGGACTTTCAATACAAGGAAACAATACTTTCTTCCATTCACCCAAAGAGTATATTGATTCAATCTTCCATTATACATAGCATATCTATCATATTGAAAAGGTCTATCCAATAGAATATGACAACAATCCATAGGCATAACATCACACAATACTTCATCAAAGTAATTTCCAATCTTAAATTTCAATACACATTGTGCACTTACAAGTAGCTTATGTCCATCCTTTATTCATGAGACATGATAGGGTTTAGGGCACGGTTCAATCTCTGATGCCAAAATTGTTGAATGTCATGTCCCCTTTTCAAATAATTAAAAAAGAAAATCTTTGCTAAGGCAAGCAGCCCAAGAAAGTGAAGTTTCGAAAAAAGGGGGGTTAATCTTTGGAAACCGTTGGACTAATAAATGAAAATTATTATTAAAATAATTTTCATTAACCTATCTTGGACGTGAGTTACAGTTATGCCCTCTTTTAAGGGGTTTGGAGGCATTTTTGTCTCATTCCAGAACTTGATTTTGCTCATTCTTTGTTATTCTTCAGAGGCTGCCAAACCTGTGGAGAAGGAGACCCAAGAACGGGAGTTTGCAGGTTTCCAGGGAGACCCAAGAATGGGAGTTTGTAGGTTTCTAGGAAGGCTAAGTATGGGAGTTTGAAGCCATTCCATGTGCATGCTCATACAGAGTTTTCCTTTGTGCTGAACAATGCAGATTTGTGAGTTTTCGGGTGTGTTTTTGGATGAGTTTGGTGTTTACAGTTGAGTATTTCATATCAGTTTGGGTTGCTGCTGTATATCAGACTTTTAAATATTAAAATAGAGCTGAATATATATATTGAGATGTGATTAAACTTTTGAGATATATTATTAGTGTTTTTGTGGTGTTTCCGAGCATATTTTGTGCTATTTCGGGAGCCCGATGAGCATAGTTTTGGTCCTACATTTTTGAGCTGTTGTGTAAGGCTATACGGATCTGGAAATTTAAATTTGTAGGCTGTTATGCTGCTGAAAGTTCTGTAAAAATTTCCATTTTCAGATTTATTAATAATTTGTGAAGTTGTGAAGCTTTTAGCACTATTTTTAGCATACCCGATTTGGGGTTTCTTGAGGAATTTGGTGGATCTTTGGGATATTAGTTGTTTGATCTTAAAGATCTAATTAAAGGTTGTAAATATCATAAAAAAATCAGAAAAGGGACATTACAGTGGTATCAGAGCCATGATCTTGCCAGCCTGAGGGTTTGTAGAAGTTGCAGGTCAGTTTTGACAACTACCCAGATCTTGCATGTCAGTTTTGACAACTACCCAGATTTTGCATGTCATAATTTATGGTTGCATGTTTCTTCTAATCATATGCATGTTAAAATTTATGGTTACATTCTACTTCTAATCATTTTCATGTTAGTTCTTGGTGAATTTGGTGGTTGTAGAAGTTTGCATTTCAGTTTTGACAAGTACCCAGATCTTGCATGTCAGTTTTGACAACTACCCAGATCTTGCATGTCATAATTTGGTGGTTGCATGTTGCTTCTAATCAGTTGCATGTCCAAATATATGGTTGCATGCTACTTCTAATCATTTGCATGTTAGTTCTTGGTGTTTGAAGAAGTTATATCCTATTGGGGTTACACTCTACTTTATCCAGAATGGACAGGTATAGTACAGAGTCTCAGAGGGAACGATCTTGGACAATTGATAGCCAGAGTCAAAATAGTAGAAAGGATGGTTATTTAGACATTCGAGATAAAATTATGAAAATAAGCCATGGCATTTCTAAATAGTTGGTTGAGCACCACCGTATGAATGACATGTTTTCTGACCCAGCTAAGGTGGATAAGTTGACTGGATTTCTATTTGGCAGATTTTCTCACAGGACAGATGACACAATTCCCAAGAACTTGCATGAGGAGTTTGAGAAACTAGCTGATAGCCAGGTAGAGATCTCAGATTCTACTCTGCCACAGGAGGTGGTGGGAAAGGATATCACACAGATTGATAGTAACAGTCAACTTGATACTCAAATTGAGACAATTGTTTATAGGTCGTCAAAGGGTGATGCCACAGGTATTCAAGATGGTATAGTTACAATAGGCAGTGACTACAGTGTAGTGGGTTCAGATGATGATTATGAGGATGTTGTTGTGCAAGATGGTGAGATACCTGGTAGAGATGAGCAGACATTGAGCATTCATGACTTTGCTGAGAAAGAGTACCAGGCACAGTTAGATGCTTCATCACATGAGGTTGAGGCTGGTAGTACTTCACATGATTTTTCTAGCTAGCTGAAGGTGAACAAAGATAGTATTGTGACTTCATTATCTCATCATGACAAGTATGCAGAGTTAGTTGGTATTGGTCATATTACTCAGGTGAGGAGTTTGCTTGAGTTACCAGTTGATTCTAGTTTACGGATATGGACTCGAGATTGTTATATTGGCATTTGAGATTCAGTTGACTGGAGATCTTTAACACTTTTTGGTAGCAGTGTTTGTTTGGGTGCTATCATGGATTTGATTAGCAGATTACATGGTGTTGTCTTTTCTTGTGCCAGTATCTTGTTTGATGTTGGTATTAGTTTTTATACACCAATGTTGGGCTTTGTTCATATATCCAGTCGACCATACTTGCTAGAATGTGTTGATGATATTTCATATTTGGCAGTGTGTATAGATGAGTCCCAGGATCATATTGGCATTGATGACATCCAAGAGGATGCAATGGGCAGTTTTGAAGACTTAGTTTCCTTGGGTACAGAGGAGTTGGACAGAAATGCTAATGTTTTTGATACTCTGTATGTTGATATGAGCTTTAGATTTGATTCACAGGATATGGATGGTAATACTCTAGAGACTAGTAACTTTGAGGACACTCCTTCAGACAGTGCATCAGAGGAGGTTTGTAGGAGACAATCAAGCCAGTGCCATCATGTGTCTAATCAGTTGAGAGTTAGTGACCAAGACATTGCTATCACTTGCCAACATTTCGATGTTGCTCGTCAGTTGTTAGCAGTTTATGGATGGGGTTCTCCTACTAGTGATGAGTAGGGAGGAAGTTATCTTTCCTTGACAGAGATCCACTCTTTATGGGAGGCTATTCAAATTTTGAGACAAAATTATATGCAGTTGGTAGCCGACAGAGATTATCTTATGGAGTGGGGCAGTACAACATATGATGCATTGTTGGCCAAGGAAGATGAGGTGAGTGAGCTTACTGAGCAGCTTGAGGTGACTTCTAAGATTCTTGAGAGTACACAGTTGGCTCTCAAGGAGTCACAGTTTCATTTGGCTAAGGTGACCATGGAGTTAGAGCGACTACAATCTTTACCTGATTCTATACAGTCACAAGCTGTGGTGTTTGGTGATCCGAGGATGTCCATGGCCGAGATTGTTAGAGACAGTGGAGATGGGGATGCATCCATCCTTGATACTAACATTGGCATATCAGGTTCATTCCCACTAGAGTCAGGTTCAATTGAGTTGGGTGCTATAGCAGATTTTTGTGGTGTGCTTGACATGGTGGTGACCTCTAGTACTAATGGCACAAAGACTAGAGATGTTGTATCAAAGACCATGTGTGACGTTGGTGAGCTGATAGTTGGCATGGTTCCTACTAGTAATACTACTCCCTTCGCAATGTCTTCAGAGGTAGTAGTTAGTTCCAACTTGGTTAATGATCGATTGCAGTTAGTTACATCTGGATTGCAGTCTAAGCCACTGACTGAGATTGGTGCATTCTATCAGCATTACACTGTGAGGTATGCTCATCTATCTACCTTTGATGACCATGTTGATGAGATGATGATACAGAGATGTACTTTGGTTCCTAGTGCTTATCATCAGTTATGGGATAGTTTGATGCCTCAGGATGAGAGTTGTGATGGGCATGACATGGTGATAGGTTCTGCAATTGACAGTTTGATAATACATGACTTAGAGCAGGAGTTTTGGAGTGATGCTTTAGCAGGTGTTGTTATTGATTCTACTCCTTTGGCTATGACATCTCTTGACTTAGCTGGTGATCAGTCACAGTGGGTTGTATCACTTCTTCATGGTGAGCTGTTGACCGAGGTTGGGTTTTTTTATCAACATTATATTGCAGGGTATGTACATTAGTTAGCATTTGATCCTTGTGCTGAGGAGTTGATGGCAAACAAATTTGGCTTGGATTCCATTTCTTACTCTTTATCTTGTAATGTCTTTTCACCATCAGCAGTGTATGGGAGTTATGGTTATGAGATAGTGGCCGATGATTTGTAGAGTTGTGTTGACTGCAGGAGTTGTACAGTGTGTGGATTCTCCATACTTGGTATAGTTTCATTCGAGAGGGTTCACCATTGTTGCAGAGTTGGATTGTACATTCCATATAGGCAAGTGGGATGCGTTGATGGTATTTACTGTGTTGGTAGTTTGATTTGTCCACTTTACTTGGGTTTTGATGTTCTAAGAGTTTGTGCCTCATGGGTTTTTGATTGTGGTAGTGGTGATTTCGGAGTTTGGTTGAGCTATAATTGTCAATTTGATTATGGATTCCTCTTGGTCATATTGCAGAGGATATTGCAGGAGCCTGTGTTAATTGGTAGTAGTATAGTTCATGACTACATTTGGGATCCAGGTGGATTGATTGGTTTATTGTTCAGCCATTTCTTGAGGACAAGCAATGATTGGGAGGGGAGGACTTGTCATGTCCCCTTTTCAAATAATTAAAAAAGAAAATCTTTGCTAAGGCAGGCAGGCCCAAGAAAGTGAAGTTTCAAAAAAAGGGGGGTTAATCTTTGGAAACTGTTGGACTAATAAATGAAAATTATTATTAAAATAAGTTTCATTAACCTATCTTGGACGTGAGTTACAGTTATGCCCTCTTTTAAGGGGTTTGGAGGCATTTTGGGCTCATTCCAGAACTTGATTTTGCTCATTCTTTGTTATTCTTCAGAGGCTGCCAAACCTGTGGAGAAGGAGACCCAAGAACGAGAGTTTGCAGGTTTCCAGGGAGACCCAAGAATGGGAGTTTTCAGGTTTCTAGGAAGGCTAAGGATGGGAGTTTGAAGCCATTCCATGTGCATGCTCATACAGAGTTTGCCTTTGTGCTGAACAGTGTAGATTTGTGAGTTTTCGGGTGTGTTTTTGGATGAGTTTGGTGTTTACAGTTGAGTATTTCATATCAGTTTGGGTTGCTGCTGTATATCAGACTTTTAAATGTTAAAATAGAGCTAAATATATATATTGGGACGTGATTAAACTTCTGAGATAGATTATTAGTGTTTTTGTGGTGTTTCCGGGCATATTTTGTGCTATTTCGGGAGCCCGATGAGCATAGTTTTGGTCCTACATTTTTGAGCTGTTGTGTAAGGCTATACGGATCTGGAAATGTCAATTTGTAGGCTGTTATGCTGCTGAAAGTTATGCAAAAATTTCCATTTTCAGATTTATTAATAATTTGTGAAGTTGTGAAGCTTTTAGCACTATTTTCAGCATACCCGATTTGGGGTTTCTTGAGGAATTTGGTGGATCTTTGGGATATTAGTTGTTTGATCTTAAAGATATAATTAAAGGTTGGAAATATCATACAAAAATCAGAAAAGGGACATTACATTGAACTTCCACTAGACCAAGAATAACTTTACAACATTTTCCACATATCTTACATCCAGTCTTGAAAAGACTTCTCCTCAAGACAAGTTCCTCATCAATTCCCTTATTGTTCGCCATCAAATTTTCTCCAACTTTAGGTCCACTTGGTGAACCCTCAAGGTCTTTTTGAATAACATCATTTATATTAGCTTGTTCATTCTCACTAGATTATCTACACTCAAAGGATCTATGCCCTTCTTTAACATATCTAAAATAATTACCATGAAATCCTCCTATTGAATAAGAAGAACCTCTTCCTTAGTAAGAACTAGAATCTTCTCAGTAAGAATTACCACCTTTCCATTCAGTCTTGCTTTTGCCATAATTTTTCTACTTACATTTTCCCTTATCTTACATAGAATTATTAGATCCACCACCTTCTCCATAAGATCTACCTCAACCTCTCTAGAATCTACCACCTCTACCTCTTTATCTTTGCTCATGCTTCTTTTTCAAGAGCTCCTTAGCCTTCAAGGCATATTGATATCCTTCTTTTGTAGATTCCAATTTCAGAAAACTTATCTCATCTTGAATTCTAGATCTCAATCCATTTAAACACCTTAACTTTCTCAACCTCATCATCTATATGTCTAGATCTAGTGTCCAATCTATATAATTCCTCAATATACTCTTTCATATACATGTCCTCTTGTCTCAAATTTTTCATCTTTCTGAACAAGATAAATTAGTAATAAAAAAGAAGGAACTTTTTCTTCACCTTGTTTACCATTCTTATCCAAGTCTTGATCTTCTCCTTTCCTTTCCTTTTTCTATCAGTCTACAAATGCTCCCACCATAGTGAGGGATAACCTTCCAACCTAGTAACTACAATTTTCACCTTTCTATTATCAAGAGTGCCTTGAAACTCAAAGAACTTCTCCATATTAGAGATCCAATCTAGCACAATGTTGGTGTCCAATTTTCTGTCATAGGGAACAACTTCCACAATAGGTAGTAAATATGCCCTAGACAAAACTATCAACAATCTTTGCTCATCTTGATCTTCCTCAAGTTTTGGATTAGCATTTTTTGCCATTGCTTCATCATCACTCACATCATCAAGATGTGTTCCTCCCCTTTGAGCTATCTCCATGGAATTTAATCTAGCTGTAATTTGTCTCAACATGTCCATAATAGTACTTTCATCATTTCCTCTTCCATGGACCATCTTTACAAATAGGTTTCTACAAGATTGTAACCCTCTAAAAATTATAGGTCAAATCTATAGATATTTCACCCTACAACCAATTCCAACTTAGAGTTCAACATGATCCAATCTACACAATAAAAAAGCTCAAGCTTTAATAGCACTTAACACAAGGAGGGATCTGAATAGATAGGGCTAGAGGTACAACTAACTATCCAACACCATGCTAAGTAAACATAATGAAAGAAATTTCACAGAGAACAATAGAAAGGAGTGAGAGAGAGAGTAAAAATTTTTATTAATTCATCCAATTATCAACATACATGCCTAGCTACAAGGCATTCTAGGTTATGACTAAATACCAAATACTACTTCAAATCCATGATCTAGCTTCAAATTCACTTTTCCAAAAACATTTTCTCTGAACTCTCTAAGTACTTTTAAACCTAAACCTAAACACTCTTATTTATACTTGTCAAATGACTTATATAATCTAGATCATTAAATAATAGAAAGGATGAGATTAAAATTGTATGCACACATCTAAAGACAAGATCCTATCATTACATTTATGATCCAAATTAAATATATAAGTTGGCTCAAACTAAGGACCATTCATAGACAAACTTAGTCAAAGAAGGAATCAAGCATCAACAAATATTAGGTTCACTCAACACATCAAGGAATAGTCTAATAACACTAGAAAACATAGCAATAATTGGAACTCAAAAATAAATTGAACTCAGTAATAGTTGGCACTTGGTGGTAATTATCACTCAGTAGTAACTAGAACTTGACAAAAACTAGCACTTGGTAGTAGCTAACACTTGACAATAACTAGTAGAGTGAACAAAAATGAGTGGGATTAAAAGCCAACCTATATGTTCCTAGATCCACTACTACATTTTGGGTGCAATTGTGATGATAGACCCTCACAATTGAGACAACCACCCATCACCCAAGTGGTAGTAACAAGAAATGGTCCTCGCTAGATGGGCAATAGACTTTTGTTGTTGCAAATTACAATGGCATAGGATTTCATCATAATTTTCATAGATACAAGTATTAAAATTTGGAAAAATTAACGTGAAGAGTTCCTCTTCATGTCATCAGATGTTTGATGGTATACCATCACATGTCCAATGACATTTTTGCATGCCTAATGGGTATCCGGCCAAAAGGACATCACAATGGTGATGTTGTGCAACAAAAACATTGTTGGAGCAATGGTCATCCATTGGTGGTGGTCGTCATAGTGGTGATAATATGCAATAGTAATGTTGTTAGAGAGATGACTACTCATCAGACAAGTAATCATAATTGCAATGGATTCATATATTATCAAAAAAATTAAAAATATTTTCAAAGCTTTATACAGATTACATAATCACCTTCTACATAGATGGCTACCGTACCAACTTCTATACAAATATTATGTAGATATAATCCATTTAAGTCCTAATAAAATATAAAATAATCTTAGCTATATATCAATTAATCAAACAAATATTACCAACTTCATACACTGCAACTAAATTTCCTAAATCAATGAGTTTGACTATGTGATCGTAATGCATTGCCTAAAACCAAGAAATTCACACAGTTAGTTGTGATGTAATCATAGGTTAGTATTGAGCTTCACTTAGTTTCAAAAATAGTTTAATATTTTCTACCAATTAGGGCTAACCATGTGAAGGTGGAAGCTCATTTGGCCCCACCCTCCCCCCAACATCTAAATTCCCCATTAAAATCTAAAATATTTAAGAAATGATCAATCTTTAAAGTACAAAAAAGGTTTCAAAAAAGTGACATAATTTTCCCATCTTTTGGTGCATGTTATATTTTTGTTGCATCCAAAATAAGATTCTTCCATTTTGAATAAAAAATGCACATGCAACTAAATTTTGTATCCATGGACAATAGGACTTGAAAAAACCTAGCATGTTTACATTTATTTAATAGGTCTATGCAAACTTCTAACAAAAATGCAAACTTTTTTGGTTTTTTACCTCTGCCTAGTGTTATATGCATATGAATTGAGATTACATATTGGACTATGGCCTCCTTTTGCATTTCTTGAGACCAATAGATTCACATAGTTAATTTTCATACAATCATAGGTTAATATTGATCTTCCCTTAGTTTTGAGAATAGTTTAATATTATCTACTAAGAAGGACCAACCATGTGAAGGTGGAAGTTCATGCCCCCCCTGCCCCCCCGCCCCCCGCCCCCCCCCCCCCCCCCCCCCAAACATCTAAATTCCCCATTAACATCTAAAATATTTAAGTAATTATTAATCTTTAAAGTACAAAAAAAGGTTATGGACTTGCAAAAGTGACATCATTTTCTCATCTTCTGGTGCATGTCATTTGTTTGTTGCATCCAAAATATGAATCTACCACTCTGAATTGAGAATGCATGTGCAACTACATTCCATGTGCATGGACAACAAGTGCAGCTGAAAAAATGTAGCATGATTATATTTATTTAATAGGTATATTAAGTTTTTAAAATAATAGACCATCATGGACATTAGAACTCTAGTTTCTATGGCCAAGAGATTGTTCATGATGGTCTATAACTTAAAATACCTAATTAAAGACCTCTAAAAAATTGTAAACCTATTGTGTTTTTTTAGCTACACCTGATGTCATATGCATATGAATTTCAATTTCATATTAAGCTATGGCCTCATTTTTCATTGTATGAAACCAAGAGATTCACACAATTAGTTGTCATGCAATCAATAGTTTAATATTCTCTACTAAGAAAGACCAACCATGTGAAGGTGGAAGCTCATTTGACTTCCACCCCTCTACTCCCCAACATAAAATCTTTAAAAAGGGATCAATATTTAAAGTACCTAAAATGTACTCATCACTTCCTACTACTCTTAGGGGAAGTCCATCTTTATTGCTCACAAGAAATTCATCATAATTCTTTACTAATTCCCATACATCTAACATGGGTAGATCCAAGAATTTCCTCATTGCCTCTTGTGTAAAATGAATCCAATATTATAAAATACCCACTAAGAAATAATAGTTGAAGTGAAATAAACAAATGAAAAATGAGAGAGGGAAAGAAAAATATACTTACTAATAGGATTTGTCATTGCATTATGGCCATGCTACATGTTGAGTGAGTTTTTCTATTTTTCTATTATGACAAGATCTCTTTGTTTATATACATACATCCATACATACATATACAAAGATCACAAGAGCATGACAACGAGATGTAGAGATCACAAGGGCACAACAATGAAATGTAGCAATCACAATGACACATAAATATATACATATACATACATACATCCATCCATTTTTTAAGGTGCTAAGTACCTTACCTCAAGATCCTCCACAAAATAAATGTAGACTAGGAAAAATGGGTAGATTTTGCAAGAAATTTTACAAAAAACATATCATATCAGATATTTTTAGAAAGAAATAAACCATAATCTAGTTAAACGGGCCTGGTTATTGATTAATTGGGTTGATTACAAATTCTTGTAGAACTATCATCATATTAGGTACAATAAAACAAATGAGATGCAGAGATCAAAAGGGAAAAGTTGATTGTTTTCTTTATTGTACCTAATCTGATGATAGTTCTATAAGAATTTGTAATTGACCTAGCTAATGAACAACTAGACTAATTTAGCAGGGTTATGGTTTGGGTATCTATTATTCCCATTTATCATATGGTTTCAATGTTTGAGGTATAATTTTTTTTCTAACTGGTAGCATGTTTTGTATCATTGGCTTTTCTCAAATATATATTTTAATAAAGTAACATAGTGGTTTTTAGGGTAGAAAAGGACTATAAGAAGTCAACTAAATTTATACCTTGAAATGATGAATCAAGTTGTAGAGGGTATGACTATGGAACAACCTGGGGCTAGAGAGAATGTAAACTATCTTAGGATGATAGAGAAATGCCAATTTGGTGTATTTTAGTAGGAAAAAGAAAAAACAACATATGCTCAATAGAAAGCCTCAACTTCCATGGATAGTGGGATTCATCTAAATAATTCTATGGGCTCACCACATATGAGTTAGAAGGAAATGATTAAAACATATGCACAAGAACATGACATCTAATTTTTTCCTAAACTAGGATGCACAAATGATGATCTCTAGGTTTACAGCTTTGAAACTATTAGCGTTTATCTAGATTCTATGAAACAACAAGTGCTTGCACAATCTAGAGGTAGATGGGTGATTGCACCATTAGAGCAACTAGATGAGATGCACAATAATCAAACTAGAGGTAATCAATGATAAACCAAACATATAATGAAGAGAAAACCTAAAAACTTGAATGTTGAAATGCTGAAATGAAAGCTATGGAGGATCAAACATCTATGCTAGAGTTACAACACAATGTGAAGTTGATTTTAGATATGGTAGAGGACGGTCTTCATAAGTTTGATTAGAATTTAAGGCACAAGAGAGTCTCTGGAAATATATCTAGGAAAGTGTTGTTATAGGTACTCTAACATTGGAGTCACTTGCAGGCGTCTTTGAAAATTTATAGACTAAATATTGGGAGGACTAAAAGTCAAGTGTAATTTGTCATGTATTGCATCTGCATTTAGAAGAATATTTTTTTTTTTATCATCTTTATCTCATTGTTGTAATCAATAGACCATGTTGCTCTCCAATTTTGATCTTAGCTAGTTATATATCAATAATGTAGAATGACTTTTCTTCTACACACATTTTCCTCTCACTACATATTCTTCATTCATAGAGCGCATGAAAAAAGCCTCTCATTAGTTTTAGTGCATTTCTATACAGTTTTTGGTCAATTGAAGAAGGGAGAATCTCATGGAAACAAAAAAGTTGATTGCAACTATGGATGAGTACGTATATGGAACTAATGTAGTAATCTCTCCATGATTTCCAATGTATGAGGTTAATTTTAGATTAGAAAAGTCACTGAATGTGCAGATCATAACAATGATTGAAATTGGATTATATTTCTATCATGTGCAAATGATGGAGGAAAAATCATTGTGGTCTCCACTATCATTCCCCAACACTAGATGCAAGTCTTACATAATATTTTCTCCATTTAACTACAATGAATTGCAATATTCCCTTCTAGGATGTAAACTATGGGTGATGACTAGTAATAATTATGGTTATTACTAGAGGAAGTCCACAAAAACAATACCAAAAGATCTATATTTAAGTATATAGATGATTTCCAATAGCAATCCAACATATATGAAATTTACACCCATAATGATACCACAAAAACAAAATCTACAAGATAATAAACAACATAAACATCAAATCATAAAATGAAATCATTATCTACTTCATGATAGAAAAAAATATTATAATTTACATATGGACCATTTCAACTTGTATGAAACTCATCTCTATTTTTAGGTCATTAGGAACTTCTAATGATTTCATAACCGACACACGTATGTACTAATTAAAATTAAAATTAAGAAAATCCTCTCCATTAGCAAATAAGAAACCTAAAATCCCTTTACAACCCACACTACCAAAAGCTCTATTTAATCTACAAATGAAAATCAACATACCCAATAATTCAAAATTAGTTCCATAGTTAGATAATAAAGAGATTTTTGGTTATATCCCATGACACCAAATGATAATCTTTTAAGTCCATAGGTTGTTGGATAAAATTGATTAATTGTGTGTTGTCTTTGATGTTACACAAAAGTCATATCATTATCAATCAGTACATGTTGAACTCACTCAGGTAGTGAAGGCAATTTTCTATGTCTACCGAGTGTTCTTGTGATTGCCTAGTTTAGAAGGCAGTGTCTACTGAGTTCACTTGGGCATTAAAGGAAAGTATGTTTAAGATGAGTGTTAATCGAACTCACTTGGTTAATGAAGGAAAGTTGGATTGAACAAGTTCTAACTAAGCTCACTTAGTTTCCAAAGGATTTTTGTGAGTTTACAGTGCTAACTGAGATTCTATTGGTTAACAAAGGAAATCATTTCTAAGTTAGTTTCTATCAAGTTGGGTTAGCTAACTAAGGATTTTCTTATTCTTGCATATTAAGTTTAATTGATTTATCTATTGACTTCAGTTGATTGAGGTGATGAATATCAATTATTCTATGTTGTATATGAGCTAACTTTACAAAGTGGATGATATAAGTATAAGGTCAAGTTTTTTATTTCAAAGTGTGGATGTGCAAGTATGAAGATTTTATTGAAGATTTAATGATAAGAAGATGAAGAAAATTTGAAGGATAAGAAAAATATCCTTGTTTGATTAGAAAAGCTATATTCGATTAGGAAAGGATCAAGTACAAACTAGAACATAGATGTGTAATCAAAAATTAAGTTACATTCAAATTAGGTCATCTAATTGTTACTCTCTAACCATTGTAGCAATGATCTAAATCTCTTAACAGAGTTGGCTTAACAACTATTTGCAAATCCTCTAAGAAGGTGGTAGTTCTATCGAATTGTCTAAAGACCTCCAACAAGGCCACTCCTAGCAGGGTGATTAAATCCTCTAATAGGGTCACACTAATAGCATGTGTTATAACATTTAACAGGGTTGGCTCCTAATAGGGCTCACTTTAGAAGAGTGAAAATAATAACTAGTTGCAATTGGTGGTTTATCCCAAATTAGGTTTCCACATTAAATATTGGTGTTAAATGTGTTCATGCTATTTTGTCCTATGTGTTTGCAACTATGTTAAAGTAATGATAATCACAGATAACATCTAGAGTTTATATGCTAAAAATTTACTAAGTGTTTACTAAGCATCAACAATGTTCAGTTTTCAATTTGCAATTTTGTATTGACATCTAAGGGATCTTAGATTTATTTTAGTAGTTACTGATTCACCCCTCCCCTCTTAGTTACTCCTCTTATATTTCCAACAATTGGTATCAGAGCTTCTAGTGCTTGTAGAGAAGGTTTCAAGGACCTAAGTTGAAGATCAAGATGTCTTACAAAAGAGAGATCCCCAAGCTAAATAGAGACAATTTCACAATGTGACAAGGAGTTATGAGGTTACACTTCACTACCAATAGTAACTTAGGATGCAAGTATCTTGATAATGAATACAAGACTCCCACTACAACATTATTAGTTGAAGATATTTTTGAAAAGAAGAATCATAACATCATGATGATTGATAGTGCATTTGCTTTTAGTTATTCTGAATTTGATGAAGTCAAAGATTGTAAGATAGCTCATGAGATGTTGATCAAGCTAAAATAAGTATATGGAGGAGATGAAAATGTAAAAAGGGCTAAGGCTAAAATTCTTACAGGTCATTTTGATTAGATGAAAATGAGAGAAGATGAGAACATTGCAAAATATGTGGAAATGATCAAAGCAAGTGTAAGTGCAAGCAAAGCATTTAGAGGAGACATTGAAGAAAAAATAGTGGTAAGCAAGTTACTTAGACTCTTCTTCCTATTTATGCAATTAGAGTGTTTGCTACTCAAGAGATGAGATGTGATCCAAATAATAAAATATCTTTGGATTCTCTAGTTGAAAGATCAACAACTTTGAGTTAGATAACTTTGATAACTATGTTCCTAGTTCAATGGTTATTGAATCTTCTTTTAAAGCTAAACTCTCACATAAAAAATGGGTAAGAAATGAAAAGTCCGGTCAATCAAGAAGTGAAGAAGAAGGAGCATCAAAAGAAAGTTTAGGAAATGATCTTGAAGTTGTTGAAGCCCTACTTGTGAGGAAGTATTCTAAAGGAAGAAGAAAGTACAAAGGTAAAGTTCCTCTGATATGATTTTCCTATGAAGAAGTTGGTCAGATTGCTACTAGGTGTCCAAATAAGGAAATAAAAGATGAAAAGAAAAGAAATAAACACAAAGGAAAGAAATATTCCAAGATCTACAAGGACTATAAGGACAAGGGTAGGAAATCTTGTTTTATAGCCAAAGATTTTGATAACAGTGAAGATGAAATGGTATATATTGCTATGAAAGATGAATCTGATGATGAAGGAGATATGATGATGTTGATACATGATTGGAAACATCATTTGAGTTAGAAAGTTGTTGTAAGAAGTGTTTTCAATCGTTGTTTTGTCACTGATGTCAAACTTGCTATATGTTGGTAAGATAATTTCTTATACATTTCAAGCACTATCACTTAGTTGATTGATGAAGAGGATTTGATTGGTAAGATGTAACAAAAGTACATAGAGGAAAGATTGAGTTATGATTATGTATTGAAGTGCAAGAATTAGTTAAGAAAATGACAACATAATGTATTGATGATCTACTTGGGGTTACAAAATGTTTGGCTACACTTCAAAAGTTCAGATGAAAAAGGTTGAACAAAGTTCATTTGCTAAGCTTGACCAAGTTGATAGAAGGTGTTGAGTAAAGTTAGTACAAGCTGAGAAAAAAGTTAGTTGGAGCCAAGTGAAAGCATTTTCCAGTGGATGCCGAGAAAACTAATAGATGCCTAGCAAGTTAGTATGATTTTCAGTATGTGACATGCACTAGTAAAATCTAGTTGATGTTGAGTAATTTTAAAAAAGATGTCGAGTAACATAGTATGTGTCGAGCATTAGTAAATTGATAATGTTGAGCTATTGCATTATGAAAAAGATCGAAGATTCACCAAATAAAATATGACAAGTTTGTTTTTCTGGAACTTGTGAATTAGGAGGAAGATAAGATTGATGAGATGGAAGCATGGAATCTTATGTAAATAGTTTTGGAGGAAAATTAAAATGGATTTTAGGAGAAGTTTCTAGAGAAGACAAGATATGAGGTAGATACATTATATCCTACTTAATCCATTAAAAAACCCTAATTGATGAGATGGATATTGAGTGGGAAAAAGAGTTCTAATTCCCTATATCTAGGGATTCCTAGTCATGAGGGAAAGGTTGAGAGAGGTTAGAAAGTTATTTGGATGCAAAAATCTAACAAGGAGAAGGAAGAAGGGTTTGCTTCATCAAGTGACCTAAGCGAAGAAGCCTGCAATGGAAAACTAAGCAAGAAGGCTTAACAAATATGAATGCTTGAAGGGTGAACAAGCTGTTAGAATTGCATAGATTGAAAATCAAGCAGAGTTGAGGACTAAATAGTGATCTATAATATGCAAGTAAGGTTTTAAGTTGAATCAGATCAAAATCTACTATTACTCTCTAACAATTATATCATATTAGGGTAAATCCTTTCAAGAAAGGTTTACTTAATAGTCATTGTAAAATCTTTTAACAAGGTGTCATTCAAAGTGAATGATCTAAAGTCCTCTAACAAGGCTCACTTTTAATAGGGTGATTTAAATCCCTTAAATGGGTCACATTTAATAGTGTATGTTGTAACCTTTAATAGGGTTAGCCTTCAACAAGGCATCACTTCAAAAGAGTGAGAAAGGAGTAGCATGTTACTGTTGGTTTCTCTCAAATTGGGTTTCAACATTAAATCATTGTGTCATGTGTACTAATGGATGTTTTATGTTTTATGCTTTACATTTTTGAATAGTAGTTTAATAGTAACATATCAGTTTTGGTTAATTAACAATGAATACATGCATGGTGAAGAAAGTTTTATGGGTTCACTAAATTGTAAAAGTTTTATTTGGACATCTAGACCTTGAATAACTAATTCACCCCCCTCTTAGTTATTCTAAAGAATTCCAAAAATTGGTATTAGAGCATAGTTTCTTAAGAGGATTAGTTTCAAGGTACTAAAACAATAAAGATCAAGATGTCAAAGAGAGAGGTACCCAAGTTGAATAGAGGTAACTTTCCTACATTGTAAAGTTTGATGAAGCTTCACCTTGGAGGAATTGGAGGCTATACACAAAATTGTATTATAGAAAAACATGTTGATCTAGTAGGAGACCTAACTATTGAAGATTTGAAGAAAAAGAAAGAGCACAAGCAGGTGAAGTTGGAGATTGCTTCTACCTTGAGCTATGCTAAATTTGATGATATCAAAGATATTTAAAGTGCAAAGAAAATGTGGGATTCCCTAAATACCATCTATGGAGAAGAGAAAAATATTCAAAGAGCCAAGTCAAAAAGCCTCAGAGGTAAGTTTGATGACATGAGAATGGAAGAAGGTGAAAACATTGCTCAATATGTTGCTAGAATGAAAGAAGTTTTTAGTGCTATAAAAGGTGCAACTAGTAAAATAGATGATGAAGATGTGATGATTAAAGTCTTGAGAACATTTTTTCCTATATATGCTATTAGAGTGTTTGCAATTCAAGAGTTAGGATGTATGCCAAGAAATGATCTAACCTTGGAAGCTATAGTAGGTAGACTAACTAGATTTGAGCTATCTAATTTTGACAACTATAGACTAGAGAGTATTGAATCAGCTTTCAAAACCAAATTCTTACTAAAGGAATCTGAGGAGGTAAATCCCAAGAAGAAGAAAAGAAAGATAAAGTATGCATCCAGTCACAACAATACAAATGAAGGAGACATTGAATAATTGGAAGCATTGCTGGCAAGAAGCTTCCATAAAGGAAAATGAAAATTCAAAGGTAAGCTACCTATGATTCTATAATTTGTCTTAACTACCATGAAGTTGGTCATATTACAACAAGATGTACATAGAAGAAGAACTTTAGAGAAGGGAACAAGTACAAAAATAGAAGAGAAGATGATGGAAGAGACTACAGAGATAAAGGCAAGAAGTCATGCTATATTCTTGATGAAAATATCTATGATGAAAATAATGATGAAGTGGTATATGTTATGATGAAGGATGAGGCTACTACACTTATGACATGTGTGAACAAGAATGAAAAATGGATCATTGACAACAAATTCTCACATCACATGACTGGAAACAAAAGTAAGTTTATTACCTTAACTTGTTATGATGGAAATACTATAAGATTTGGTAATCACACACCATTTTCAATAAAAGGAAAAGGGTCTATTAAGATTACAGACAAGATCTCATGTGGCAATGCTTATTATGTTGAAGGATTGAACTATAATTTGTTAAATGTGTCACAATTGAATAATTTGGAGTGCAAAGTTGAGTTTGAAAAAAAATCATCCAAGATATATGATACAAGTGAAAATCTAATTGGAAAAGCTGATCAAACTAGGAGTAATCTATTCTATTTGGATATAGAAGATGCTACTTGTCTTATTGTAAAATTTGATGATGTATGGCTTTGGCACAAGAGATTATGTCATGTTAACTTTGATAATCTAATTAGTATAAGTAACATGGTAAGAGATAGAGGTTTTCCTAAGTTGAAAAAACCAAAAAACATAATGTGCAAACAATTTCATCTAAGCAATATGAAAATGTCAAGCTTTAAAAGTAAAGCTTATACCTCTAAGGAAATACTCAAAATTGTTCATAATGACTTGTGTGGACCTATTGAAGTGGAAAGCTACAAATGAGATAGGTATATAATGATGCTTGTTGATGATTACTCTAGAATGATGACTCATGTTTCTAAGATAAAAATAACATGCTTTTCAAATATTTAAATGGTACTTTGCAAGAGTTGAGAAAGAAAAAGGTAAGAGCTTGAAATGCTTGAGATCAGATAGAGGAGGTGAATTCACTTCACATGAATTTGAAGTGGTCTACAATGATAGAGGAATTAAAAGATAGACATCAACACCAAGGACTCCCCCAAAAAATGGAATTACTAAATGAAGAAATAGACCTGTAGTGGATTGTGCCAAAATACTAATGATGGAGAAAAATGTTGCCCTAAAATACTAGAGAGAAGCTGTAAGTACAATAGTATACACTTTGAATCGTGTACAAATAAAGAAAGGTACTCACTCAACACCTTTTGAACTATGATATGGTCATCCACCTAATGTGAAATATTTAAGGCATTTGGAAGCAAATGATATATTCTCAAAAATTTTGCAAGTGGAAAATTTGATGCAAAACGTGAAGAAGGTATATTCCTTGGTTACTCCACAAGAAGTAAAGCTTACAAGTGTTTAATTACTAACACTAACAAAATTGTGGAAATTGCAAATGTGAATTTTGATGAGTTTACACAAGAACATGAAGCTGAATCTACAAAAGAACTAGAAGATTATAACACATTTGCATACTACTATGAAGGAATGCCTATTGAAGAAGATGTCACAAATCATGCAACAAATCAACAACAAGTTTCAACAACTACTGATTCACGTCCTATGAATCTTGAGTTGCATTCATATGCCATGTTGTTGAATGAGGAGAATGCAAAATTTAACTCTGAGATTAGCACACATGAAAGAAATGATGAAATAACTAATAGAGATGCACATTGTGATACTGAAGCTGAGAGATGGAATGCAACCACAAGAACTCAGCCTGGACTGTCCAAATATGTCAAAAGACACCTTCCTACAAACCAAATCATTGGAGACAAAAATGCAATGTCAATGACAAGAAATATATTGAGAGGTGAATCATGTTTACTAAGCATGAAGGAACCTAAGATAGTAAAAGATGCATTGGAAGATGATGATTGGTACAAGGCCATGGAAGAAGAAATTCAATAGATAGAAAAGAACAAGACTTGGAGCCTAGTTCCTAGACTAGAGGACAAGAATGTGATTGGCACAAAATGGGTATTTAGAAACATGCTAGATGAGAATGGTGAAGTAAAAAGAAATAAAGAAAGACTAGTTTGCAAAGGGTATGCACATGAAGAAGGAATTGATTATGGTAAAATATTTGCCCCTATTGAAAGAATGGAAGGTGTAAGAATTCTACTTGCTTATGCTGCTTACAAAGGATTCAAAGTTTACTAGATGGATTTCAAGTCTACATTTCTGAATGGAATATTAGAAGAGGAGGTCTACATCAAATAGCCAGATGGATTTGTGGACAAGAACAATAAAAACATGGTATGCAAACTACACAAAGCCCTCTATGGATTGAAACAAGCACTAAGAGCATGGTGTGAGAGAATTCATAATTATCTTGTTAAGATTGGATTTGAAAGAATAGATGATAACAATAATTTGTACATAAAGAAAGATGAAGAAAAATCTATACTATTATCTAAAAATTTTGTTGATGACATTATATTTGGAGGACAAGGTGCTTTGTGTAAAGATTTTGCAAATCAAATGAAGCAAGAGTTTGAGATGTCAATGTTTCGTGAGATCAAATTCTTTATGGGACTACAAATATATCAAATTGTTTATGGTGTATATATCACTCAGTCAAAATATATCAAGGAGATATTGAAGACATTTGGACTTTAGGACTCAAAACCAGTAAGTACACCCATGGTAACAACAATCAAGCTATCAAAGAATGATGAATCAGCTGAGGTCAATCAAACATTATATAGATCCATGATTGTAAAATTGTAATATGTAATACACAATAAACCTAATATTCCATTAGCTATGGGAATAGTTGCTAGAGTCTCTGCTAACCCAAGATAAAATACCTGATGGTAGTGAAAAGGATAATGAGATACCCAAAGGGAATAGAAGAGTATGACTTATACTATAAGAAGAATGAAAATTTTGAACTGAAAGCCTACACTGATGCTAATTGAGCTAGAAATGTTGATGATAGGAAGAGCACCAGTGGAGGAGAATTTTTCTTAGGAAGAAGATTTGTTACATGGACAAGCAAGAAGTAGAGTTTTACTTCAAAATCTACTGCTAAAGTAGAGTATGTTGCTACTACTATCAATTGCACAAACATTGTATGGATCAAATAGCTACTAAAAGGAATGAAGGAAGAAATCACTAAACTAGTGACACTTTATTGTGACAATAAAAGTGCTATAAATATATCAAAGAATCCTATTATGCATCACATTGCAATAAAGTATCATTATGTAAGGGAGTTGGTTCAAGAAAAAGAGGTGAAGATGGAATATATCAACACAAAAAAGAAAATTGCTGATATTTTCACCAAAGCATTACCTAAGGATGCCTATGAGTATCTCAAAGGTAAATTAGGGATGGTACCCCTATCAAAGGCTATGTAAAAGATAGAGGGAGTACCCTACATCAAACAAGCTAACATACATTTCATACAAATTTATGTAATAGATCTTACTTTATGAAATTTCCTAAAGTAATCATAGAGCTAGAAATTCAAATTAGTCACAAGCAAGGTAACAAAGGGAGAAAATTGTAGAGCCTATAAAAGTCTATGTTTGCATATATTAAGATGTCAAGCATTGAGTAAGTGTTTTTGGCATTGTTGTCAAAGAGGGAGAATGTTCAGTAAACTAATCAAATGCATATTGATCAAGATGAAGATGATCAAAGATGAAAATGAGTAAAGAGAAAATCAAGTCAAAGGGAGAGTAAAAGAGGAGCAATGAAGTAAAGGTACATAATTAGAAGATTAGAAGACTAGAAGGGAAAAAAATAGGAGAAAGTAGAAAAACAAAAGCGGGAGATATTCTAATCCATGACAAAAGAGAATCAGATAAGTAAGATTTTCTAACCTAAGAAGGAGTTGCTGATAGAGGGAGAAGTTTTGGTATTTCCTTACTATTTAACCTAGTTAGTTTGATGTTTGACTGGTTCATCAGTTTGGTTTGCCATCAATACCAAAGAGGGAGATTTTTGATATATGATTGAAAATATTATTTGAGTTAGAACATTGTTGTAAGAAGTGTTTTCAATAATTATTTTTTCACTGATGTCAAACCTTCTATATGTTGGTAAGACAAGTACTTATATGTTTCAAGCACTATCACTTAGTTAATTGATGAAGAGGATTTGATCAACAACATGTAACAAAAGCACCTAGAGGAAAAGTTAAGTTATGATTATGTATTGCAGTATAAGAATTAGTTAAGATAGTGATAACATAATGTATTGATGATCTACTTGGGGTTAAAAAATGTTTGGCTAGAGTTGGAAATTTCAAATGATAAAAGTTAAACAAAGTTCATTTGTAAAGCTTGACCAAGTTGATAGAAGGTGTCGAGTAAAGTTAGTACAAGCTGAGCAAAAATTAGTTGGAGCTGAGTGAAAGCATTTTCTAGAGGATGTCGAGCAAACTAACAAATGTCAAGTAAGTTAGTAGATTCCAAGTGATTTTTAGTATGTGTCATGCACCAGTAAAATCCAATTGATGCCAAGTGATTTTATAGAAGATGTCAAGTAACATAGTATGTTTCGAGCATCAATAAATTGATAATGCTAAGCTACTGCATTATGAAAAAGATTGAAGATTCACCAAATAAAATCCAACACATTTTTTTTCTTAGAACTTGTGAATAAAGATGAAGATAGGATTGATGAGTTGGAGGCACAAAATCTTATGTAAACCATTTTAGAGCCAACTTCAAATGGATTCTAGGAGAAGTTTCTAGAGAAGACATGATATGGGTTAGATACATTGTATCCTACCTAATCGATCAAAAACCCTAATTGATGAGATGGATATTAAGCAAAAAAATGAGTTCTAATTCCCTATATCTATAGATGCTTGGTCATTAAGCAAAGGTTGAGAGAGGTCAGAAAGTTATTTGGATGCAAAAATCTGACAAGCAAAAGGAAGAAGGGTTTGCTTCATCAAGTGACCTTAGTGAAGAACTCTGGAATGGTGAACTAAGCAAGAAGGCTTAATGAAGATGAATTCTTGAAGGGTGAACAAGCTATCAAAATTGAAAAGATTGAAAGCCAACTAGAGATGAGGACTAAATAGTGATCTATAATCTACAAGTAAGGTTTTAAGTTATATCAGCTCAAACTATACTGTTACTCTCTAACAATTGTATCAGATTAGGGTAAATCCTATAGAGAAATGTTGACTTAACAATAGTTAGAAAATCCTCTAATAGGGTGACATTCCAAGTAAATGAACTAAATTCCTCTAACAAGCCTTAGTTTTAACAAGGTGATTCAAATCCTTTAATTGGGTCACATTTAATAGTGTGTGTTGTAACCTTTAATAGGGTTGGTCTTTAATAGGGCATTACTTCATAAGAATGAGAAAGGAGTAGCATGTTTCTGGTTGTTTTTTCCAAATTGGGGTTCCATGTTAAATCATTGTGTCATGTGTATTTATGGATGTTTTATGCTTTATATTTACATTTTTGCATAGTAGTTTAACAAAACCATATTGGTTTTGGTTAACTAACAATGAATATATTCATGGTGAAGAAAGTTTTATGGGTTCATTGAATTGTAAAAGTTTTATTTGGACATCTGGACCATGAATAACTAATTCACCCCCCCTCTTAGTTATTCTAAAGAATTCCAATAGATGACACCTATCTCTCATGTTAACAAAAATGATATATGGATTATTGACAATGGATATTCACATAATATGATTGGAGACAAAACAAAATTTGAGCACATGGAATATTATGATGGAGATAGTGTGAGATTTGAAAATAATGAACCTTGTAACATAAAAGGAAAAGGATGTATTTTATTGACTAAAGAACTTGTAAGTGATAATGCTTATCGAGTTGAAGGACTAAAGCATAATCTACTAAGTGTGACACTATTGAATAACATTCAATTCAAGGTAAAATTCATGAATGGATAGGCCAAAGTACTAGATGGAAAAGGAAATCTAGTTGGATCTGGTAAGAAAACAATAGGTAATCTATTTTATCTTGATCTTAGTGACTGTTCACATTTTATTACTCAAGTAGAAGAAAGTTGGTTATGGTGCAAAAGGCAATGTCATCTAAACTTTGATAATCTGGTTAAGATAAGAAAACATAGAAGAGTAAGAGGTATTCCTAGTTTGAAGAAGCCTGATATGGGTCTTTATAAGAATTTTCAAATTGGTATGATGGGAAATACTAGTTTCAAAAGAAAAACTATTAGTTAGATGAAGTCTTAGAAATTGTTCATACAAACTTATGTGGACCTATTGGATTAGAGAGTTATAGTGGAGAAATTTTTTTCATTCTTTTTATTGATGACTATTCTAGAATGATGACTGTAATGTATATAAAAGAAAAATCAAAAGCCTTTCAAAAATTTAAGTGGTATCTAGCAAGAGTAGAAAAAGAAACTAGAAAAAAGTTGAAATGCTTAACATTAGATAGAGGTGGTGAATTCATTTCCAATGAATCAAATAATTTATGCATTGAAGGAGGAATCAAAAGACAAGTATCATCCCTTGGTACACCACAATAGAATGGTATAGCTAAAAGAAGAAATAGATCTATCATATATTGGGCAAGAACCGTAATGATTGAAAATAATGTTGCTCTCAAATACTAGAAGGAAGCTATCAACACTAGAGTTCAGACCTTGAATAGAGTATAGTTAAAGAAAGACTCAAAAAAAACTCCTTATTAGCTATGGTATGGCTACAAACCTAATGTAAATTAATTAAAAGTGGTTGGCATCAAATATTATATCTTGAAAGAATCTAGAAAAGAAAATTTTATGTAAAAGGTGATGAAGGCATATTTCTATGATACTCTTATAGAAGTAAAGCATATGAATGTTTGAATTTTTCTACTAATAAAATTATAGAAAGTGCACATGTTCGAATTGATGAGTTTCCAAAAAAGAGTGAAGAAGAAAGTAGCAAGGAGCTAGAGGATTACAGAAGATTTGTTTACTATGAACCTAATGCCCTACCAAATCTATTTGAAAGAAAGGAAGCTTCATCTCCCAAGTCCCCAAAATCTCCAACAGTTATGGAGTTGTAGATAGTGCAACCCGAGTTACAATCTAAAGGACCTGAGTCACAATCAAAGGCTACCAAGCTAGTTCAAACCAAGCCTTATGAACTTGAGTCATAGATAGAATAACCCAAGCTTGAAACTAAAATTTTTGATGAAGATGGCAGAACTCATTCAAAACCCAAAAAGCTTGTGTTAGCAAGATATGTCAGAAGGCATCATGCACCTAGTCAAATCAATGGAGACAAATCTAATGGAACAATGACAAGAAGAAAATTAAAAGGTACATGGATATGTGTAGGATCATGGTGTGCCAAAAAGTGGTGATCTGAAAAATATGTAGTTCTGAAATGCCTCAAAGAATTTCAAAATCTATTCCCACTTTTTTCCCACCCATCCCGATACTAAATGAAAATAATTAATACCTTTATAGTTCCTACTATATCTTTCAATACCAATCTTATATGGTCATCTTTAAAACATCCTAAAAATGTGTTTTTGGCATGTTCTTATGTGTTTTTTACTTCAAGCATGTAGCTGACGACTTTTTTTAAACCAAAATTTGATGTAATGAAAAGGGTTTCTGAAGAATGTTCTTAGCTTTTCATAAATGTAAGTTTTGTCAAAATATGAGTTCAGTAGGTAATTATTACTTATTTTCTAATGGAGTTAGCTACAAAGTGTTGATTAACATACTGGTTGAAAAATAGCTATAACTTTCAAACCATATAAGATTTGTGAAATCCAAAAGATGCGTCACATTATATGCTTCAACTAGTATAAGAAAAAAAAAAAAAAAAAACTTAATTTTGATTTTTTTTGACCTAGTTAAGGTGGTTAGACATGGGAGTTTTTTAATTCTGAAAACAATATAGTAGAAAATTCATAATTAATTATTTATTTGGAATAAAAATTGCCAAAAATATGTGTCACATCTAGGCATGAGTCTACTTTTTATATCTAAAATTATATTTAAAAATATTATCATTTGATTATGATTAAGGTGGTCAGACATACACCTACTTTTTATTTTCGCCCTAAAATTTTTGTAGTACTGCATTAAAATCCAAACTTTTGACCAATCAAATAATTTTTTCTCTAGATAAGGCCTTGTAGTTTAGAAACTATATTCAATTTCCTACAGATTATTTTCTTACAACTTTTTGATATAAAGTCCAGAACCACTTTAAAATTATGTGTCAAGTTGACATAACCCTGATTTGATGATTTTTCACTGCCACTTAAGGCCATAGTTTGGTACACCATGATCCTGCACATACCCACATATTTTCTTGTTGAATTTAAACCTAGAAGTGTTAAAGATGCTCAAGAAAATGAAAGTTGGATTGAAGTAATGAATGAATAAATAGAATAGATAGAAAAGAAGAAAACTTGGACTCTCATTCCTAGACCCAAGGATAAGAATGTAATTGGTATAGAATAGGTATTCAAAAATAAGTTGAATGAAGATGGAAAAGTTTCAAGAAACAAAGAAAAATTGGTGTGCAAAGGCTATTCTCAAGTAGAAGATATTGATTATGGTGAGACTTTTGTTCCTGTAGCAAGACTAGAAGGTGTTAGAACTTTAATAGTATATATAGCAAATGAAGGATTTAAAGTGTATCAAATGGATGTTAAATTCACATTCTTGAATGAAATTCTTGATGAGGAAGTCTACATTGAACAACCATAAGGTTTTTTAGATCCTAGTAAAAGAAACATGGTTTTCACGTTACGCAAAGCATTATATGGTCTCAAGCAAGCTCCTAGAGATTGGTATGAAAGACTTCATAATTACTTGGTACATATTAACTTTCAAAGGAAAAATGATAATAATAGTCTATATATCAAGGAAGGACTAGACAAGAAGATTGTGCTAGCAGAAATATTTGTTGATGATACTCTATTTATAAGAAATTATGACTTATGCAAAGCATTTTTAGAAGAAATGAGTAAACAATTTGAGATGTCCATGTTTGGCAAGATAAAATTCTTTATTAGAATATAGATACAGTAGAACAAGAATGGTATCTACAGCACTCAACCTAAGTATATCAAGGAGATATTTAAAAAGTTTGGAATGGAAGATTCAAGACTAGTTGGAACCCCTATGTGTACTAGACATAAGATCTCCAAAAATGATAATTCCAAAGAAGTAGATTAGACCACCTATAGATCAATGATTGAAAAATTGTAGTATGTAGTACACACATGGCTTGATATTGCTCTAACAGTTGGAATAGTGGCAAGGTTCTTAGAAAATCTTAAGGAAAATCACATGATTGAAATCAAGACAATCATGAGATATCTAAATGGTATTGAAGACTATGGCTTATGGTATAGACTTGAAGGCAATTTGGACTTGAAGGTATTTACTAATGCTAATTGGGTTGGAAGTATTGATGATAGAAAAAGCACTAGTGGTGAAGCATTGTTTCCTAGTAAAAGACTAGTATCTTGGACAAGCAGGAAGAAAAATTGTACATCTCAATCCACAACAGAGGTAGAATATGTGGCAACAACAGTTAATTCTTCTAACATTGTTTGGCTCAAAAAATTGTTGAAAGGAATGAAGATAGAGATCAAGGATCTAATAGTTATATACTATGATAACATCAGTGTAATCAACATATCAAATAATCCAATTATGCATACCAAAACAAAGCACATTGGTATAAAATATCACTTCTTAAGAGAGTTAGTACAAGAGAAAGAAGTTAGATTGGAATATGTTAATACAAAGGAATAGATTGTAGACATATTCACCAAGCCATTACCTAAGGATTCATTTCTGTATCTAAGAGGTAAGTTAGGGATCATTCCCCTATCTGAAGCTCACTAGATAAAGTTTAGTGATGCATCAACAAAAAGCTACACTGAAGATCAATTAGTTGGTGTAGAATTAGTAAGGGCATATTGCAGATGAATTAGTACTTGAGGTACATATGTATTAATATAATTATTGTCTTTGGCATGTTTTTTCAAAGAGGGAGAAGTTTATTGTCATATCTCTGAGAAATATTTTTTTGGAACCAGAATAAAGTAAGGAACAAAAGAACCAAAGAGAGAGAAGTTTTCCAAAGAAGGAGAAGTTTTTTGTAAGAGGGAGAAAGTTCTAAATAAACTTGGTAGCAGTTGTTGCAGATAGAGAAAGAATTCAGTGAAGGGAAGAGCTCATACTAATAGAGGGTCTTCTCAAAAAAATAAATCTAAAATTTCATTATGCTATGACATGTGTTTCCATCAATTTCAAAGAGGGATATTGTTGGATACAATTGATTAATTGTGTATTGTCTTTGATGTTACACCAATGTCATATCGTTATCAATCAGTACATGCCAAGCTCACTTGGACAATGAAGACAGTTTCTATGTCTACTGATCATTCTTGTGATTGCCTAGTTTAGAAGGTAGTGTCTATCGAGTTCACTCAGGCATCAAAAGAAAGTATGTAGAAGATAAGTGTTAACCAAGCTCATTTGATTAATGAAGGAAAGTTGGATGGAACTAGTGCTAACCAAGCTCACTCAGTTGCCAAAGGAATTTCACGAGTTTGTAGTGTTAACCAAGCTTCTATTGGTTAACAAAGGAAATTATTTCTAAGTTAGTTTCTACCAAGCTTGGTCAGCTAACAAAGAATTTTCTTATTTTAGCATATTAAGCTTAATTGATTTATCTATTGATTCTAGCCAACTGATGTGATGAATATTAATTATTCTATGTTGCATATGAGCCGAATTGACAAAGTGAGAGATATAAGTATAACGTCAAGTTTGTGATTTCAAAGTGTGGATGTACAAGTATGAAGATGTTATTGAAGATTTAATGATAAGAAGAGGAATAAAATTTGAAGGATAAGAAGAGTATCCTTGTGGAGCAGAAAGCTATATTTGATTAGGAAAGGATCAAGTACAAACTAGAATAGAGATATGTAATTAGCAATTAAATTACATTCAAATTAGGTCATCTCATTATTACTCTCTAACCATTGTAGCTAAATCTAAATCTCTTAATAGCTTTTTGCAAATCCTCTAAGAAGGTGGCAGTTCTATTGAATTGTCTAAAGACATCTAACAAGGCCACTCCTAATAGGGTGATTAAATCCTCTAATAGGGTCACACCTAATAATGCGTTTTGTAACCTTTAATAGGCTTGGCTCCTAATAGTGCTCACTTCAAAAGAGTGAAAATAGTAATTAGTTGCAATTGGTGGTTTTTCCCAAATTGGGTTTCCATGTTAAATCTTGGTGTTAAATGTGTTCATGCTATTTTCTTTTATGTGTTTAAAACTAAGTTAAAGTAATGGTAATCATAGATAACATCTAAATTTTATATGCTAAGCATATACCAAGTATTTTTTGAGCACTAGCAGTATTCAATTTTTAATTTGTATTTTTGTACTAAAATCTAAGGGATCTAGGATTTATTTTAGTAGTAACTGATTCACCCCTATCCTCTCAATTAATCCTCTTATATTTCCAAGACAAGTAACTTATATCTAAGGGTGATCCCACAATAATGGGTTCCACTTTTTGACCAATTTTGACATTGAAATCAATATTTTTGAAACAAACCCTAGATTCGAGTGACTATATCTCTAAAACTATGAATAATTTCAAGATGATGTAAACTAGTGATTTCTAGTACTTTGTTCCTACTTTATAGCCATATTTTTTATTTTTTATTTTAAAAATATTTAAGTCAATTTTTTCTTCTCCTCCAAAACGTGGTACATATTAAATTCAATATTTTTAACGAGTGATAGTCTGTTTGACACACATAACTTTTTTTCTAGAAAAGATAATAAGGTAATTATTTTGGCGTTAGATTTGTAACATCAATATCTAGACGATGCATTTGGTTTGATTCAATTTGGTTTAATATTGTATAGTTTATGAAGTTTTGAAGTGACACCAATCATAATTTAGACATACGTTCCTTTTGACATAGATAACTTGAACTCAATTTATCATAAATCTTTTTTTTTTTTTTTTTTGAATAGAAAGTTATTTCAATTACCCTTTTCCTAGATATTTTTCAAAAAAAAATTGACCTAATTTACTAATTTTTTCGAAGTGTCAAAGTTAGTTGATGTTCAATCGGTAATGAACCTATAATGAGTTAAACTCATATTTGAAAGTCTTAATGAATATAATATGTATTACAATTATAGTCGTTGGAAAGCTTGCTTCGAGTAGCACAAATTGGTATTTTTTATTTTATAGTAGGAGATCATTAATTTTCAATTTTACGCATCAAAAGAGCCAATTTTTTTTCTTTTCAAAAAAGAGGGTAAAAATTTTCTAAAATCACATGTTCGTGCAAACATTGTGTTCACGTGAACATATGTTCATGCAAACCTATGGGGCTAAGTTTACCATGCAAATAAACAATAAATGGTGAAAATGGTGTACATATTAGTGGGGTATGTTCGATTGAACATGCCCCCATATATATCAAATGTGTTCATGCGAACATATATTATAATTGTGTTCACATGAACATAACTTTAATGTTCGTGCGAACATATGGTAAATCCGATATGCAGATTTTGCCACTATTTTTTATTTCCTTTGTCTCACAAAAGTGGAACCCATTATTGTGGGTTCACCCCTAAAACCCTAATTGAGTTAATTTTTGGACTCATTTTAGAATAAGCATATATCCACTTTGTTAACCTTATGATCTTGACAACCACTCTTGGACTTGGTTAACACTATAGAGCTTAGTTAATGCTGTGATCTTCTTTACTTCCATGGACTAGCTCAGTAGTCTTTGATATGCTCATTTTTTACTAGACCTTATCTCTAATTTTGGTAAACACTATGTAGCTCAAAAAACACTACAAACATATTTTGATTACTTAGCTCAAGAACAACTAAATCACTTGGTTAACGCTACAAACAAAATGATAAGCTTGGTTGCATCTATAGAGCTTAGTAGCAATGTAACTAGTGGACAAAGTGTTGAGTTACTGATAGAGAAATTTACTTTTATATCAAGAGTAGGTACTATGACATTGGAATCACTTACAAGTGTCTTTGAGAATTTATAGTCCAAATACCAAATGATTATAAGAGTGTTTGAAGTATTGGTACAATCTCCCTGTGATGATCCCAAGTATCAAATGATTATAAGAATGTTTCAAGGTTAAGAACTACTTCAACATCCTATGCATGGTTTAGAGATAATGTCATTGTGGAAAAGGATTCTACAAGGGAATGGGCCTTGTGATTATGACATTTACAAAGAAGCATAATCTTTCTTCTTCACCTCCTTACACTCAAATCTTTATTGAAGTTATTCTTCCATTCCTTACATGTGCAATTTTATCACCTTGGAAAACTATATTTGATCCTACTAGCTAGGAACAATTGATTGTTCATTTTATTATACCTAAACTAATGACAGTTTTGCAAGAATTTGTATCAACCCATCCAATCAACAAGTAGACCCATTTAACTTGGTTATGACTAGTTTCTCTCTAAAAATATCTGGTATGATATATTTTTGTAAAATGTCTTGTGAACTCTACCCATTTCTCCTAGTTTACATTATTTTTGTGGAGGATCATTAGGTAAGTCACTTAGCATAGTTTGAATGAGTTTTATTATTTTACTATTTGGATTCTGTAATATTTATGTAGCTGGATGAATTTTTCTGTTGTGCTAAGATGTAATCAAAACCTTTAAAAATATCTCTAAATATACATTTTTAGAAGGAAATATAAAGAGATACATGTTTAAGAGGAAAATAAATGAATATTTACATAGCTTCCTTAAAGAAAATTGTTGAGCTAGGGAACAACAAAAAAATCATAGAGTAAGGGCACAACATGACACTAAAATCACAAAACAAGGGCATAGAGATCATAAGGGCATGAAATAGAAACAAAATTGTAGAGAAAGAGCACAACAAAAAAATCACAGAGCAAGGGCATGGTAATGAGATGTAGAGATCACAAGAGCACAACAACCAAATTGTAGAGCAAGGGCACAACAACAAAATGCAGTGATACACAACAAGTAAAGCATAGAGAAATGGCATGAAAATAAAACATAGAGATCACAACAAAAAAATGCACCAATGATAAGGGAACACAAAAATTTAGAGCTCTCCACTCTCTTTTTCACATAGCTCTCCACCACAATAAAAAAAAATAGGGAATGGCTTACGCATCTTTTTTATCTTATACTCTTGTGGGCATTGCAATTATGACACTGACATCTGTATTGTGATGGCATTGGGGATAGTTGCAAAAAAAACATGAAAATCACCACAAATCACACTCTCATTGCAAATTGTAATTGCAATTTGACCCCAGATGTTGTAGTGATAAAACTACCACATTCACACAAAGCATGAGAAATCCTAACCAAGACTTGTGAAGGATGACAACATCCACTTTAATGAAGTGACCAAATGAATCCCCAATATATTTAAATATTTTATTATCCCAAAAATCCAAAGGTAGGCTAGGTATTCTAATCCATACCAGGGCCATCCACTAAAGATCAACATTGGTGTTGAAACTAGGTTTCCATTTGGCTAATACCATATTATGTTTACCAAGTCTCTGCATTCAAACCAAGACCTAGTTTTTGTCATCCTCATTAGCAAATTTGAATATGAACAAAGCTCCTACCATACACACAACCTCAAAATAACACTTCAATTTCCATCTATTAGAAACCCATTTTCTCACCATATCAATCATAGGTCTATAAGATAGAAATCTACCAAACAAGGTTATAGAAAATCCTTTCTTGATATTGTCAACCACCAAATATGCCAGAAGAATTTCCTTCCCAATATCCCCATGAGATACAAATGGAAGATTGCCAAGTCAGGTATGCAAGTTTGATTGTCTCACTAGCACACCTTTCCAAATCTTCTTCAAGATCATCATATCTACATCCTTCTCTAGACTATTATTGGGCCTAGTGTTCTGAAGAAAAGCCAAGTCCTCTAACATTTGTGGGGAACCCTTGAAAGTCAATAGCCTATCACTCAATATCTCCCCAACATCTAGGTGCATCCCATTGGAAATTACCAACTGGAGGTTAGGGAAGACCATCTAGTTAGGTGGGGCTAAGTTTTCCAATGTTGAATCCACCATAAACAATCAGTTGTAGAGCTCTTACCATTTATATGTTGATATATTTAGGATTTAGCTTTATTCCATTACAAATAAAACTTGTATAGGTACATGTGTATCTAGTTTTTTTTCTTTTTTTTTGCTTTTGGTGTGAATTATTTTTATTCAATCATTTATAATCTTTACTTTTGTGCAAAATCTACATTTGGTATCAGAGAAGATGAATTTTTTAAGGTGTGAAGAGTGTTCATAAGATTATTTGCAGTGTACAAGAAGAATAGAGTATGAAAATATGAGATATTGATTTGAATCATATCACATAAGAGAAATAATTGTGTTAAAAAGGACTTATGGAAGAGTTTAAAGAGGAAAAGAAAAAATCATGGGTAGTATTGGAAAATAGGAGGATTGAAGATTAGCATTTTTTCCTAATTTGAAAAAGGAAGATTGAAGATTAACATTGACTAAAGAATATATTTTCCTTATAGAAGAAGCCAACACATGTAATTTGTTTGTGTTAGATTATTTTTGTTTGTTTCAATGGTAAAGAGAGGAAAAAAGGTAAAGAAAGGGAACAAAATCTTGATTTCTAAAAAGATGTGTTGAAACATGAGCTTATAAAATTGAAGAAGTGTAATTCATAATCATTAAAGAATTTTAAAAAGTCTGGAAAGGAAAGATATGAATATTTAAGTCAAATTGATAATCTTGAAACAAAATTGGAAAAGTTTAACAAAGAAAATGTTTAATTAAAGAATAATTTTAAATTGTTTGATAAACTCAAGAAGTAGAATGTTAATTTGGGTAAGAAAATAAAAACTTTGGAAAGAGAAAAAGATATTGAGATCTTGAAATCAAAGCTATATATTTTTGATGTTGCTCAATGCTTGTAGTACAAAAGATTTGATTTTTTCTCTTATTCCACTAGGTAAAGATAAAGGTAAGAAGACATTTGGATGTAGGATTTGCTGAGAGAGAGAAATTTGATGTTGCTAGTATTATATGTTCAAACAAATTAGTACAAAGTAAGGAATGTATTATATGTTCTCATTGTCATAGAGAATGACATAACACTAGTAGATTTTATGCAAATAAATGAATATATGACTACAACGTTTAGTCACAAGATTAAAAAAAGGTCACATGACTAAAAGTGATCAAAATCTATTAATAGTTTATAGTTTATATGTATAAGTAACTAAATAAATGACTAATTAGGTCATCGGCTAAAATCGTAAGGTTGAACAAAGATAAGTGATTAAATAAATGAACATTGAAATGAATAAATAATTGGTCACTAATAATAAGTCAAAAAATAATGACTAAATGAATGATCAATATATCTTTTATTATATTAGTAAATTCCTTAACTTTAAAATAAGTTTTTTTCCTCATTCGTGGAGTTTTTATCATATCAATACATCATTATCAAATAACTTTCTCTAATGTTCTTTCAATTGATATTGAACTATAAATGAGCTTAAAATCATCGAATCTTCGCTCAAACTCAAAATCTATCCATGAAATATTGATATTATCATTATAGTTAATCTATGTTTAATTTATGTTTATTAAAATCTTTTCCATATGTCAGACAATAGCCTATAACACAGTGATAAATTATGAGCCTCTTACCTTGGAGGTCTTGGGTTTGAGTCGACACAAGCTTAATAAATAATAATAATGATTAATAATAACACATAATAATCAATCTTAGCTTCAGCCTCTTACCAATTAAAAAAATTGAGTTTTCTTTATGTTATTCATAAATATAATTTAAATCATAAATTTTTTCATTTTATTATTAAATTAAATTATTTTATGTTTAATATTTATTAAATAGTAGTTTAGTAAATAGTGAGAACCACTATTTAATAAATATTAAATGTTTGAATAAAATTATTTAATAATTAAAATAATAAATATTTATGATTATTATATTTATTAATAACATATCTAGATTTTTTTATAAACAAAGTTTCAAAAAAACAAACTTATAAAAAATTTTGACACTATAATTACGATCCATGGAGTTCATTTGCAAAAAATGTCAAAATTTCTAATGGAAAAAATGTGCATACCATCAAAATCTAGCATTCACTAAACCCCGAAATGACAGAGACCAATTTCATATTGTACTTGACATGTTTGGAAAGCTTTATGCTTTAACTAGGTTTTTATTGCCTTTAGAGTTACACGTTTAGCTTATTGTTGATGCCCCACTATCATATGATTAGAGTCCACCTCTCAGTTAGGATACCCTTTATCTTTTTTCAAACATATTCTATGTGATACCTTATCCATACTATATTTTATTTCATCTTTTGACTTTCATGATATCACATTATTCTAGAACTTTTCTATATAACTAGTATCCACACGAAAATGAAGTGCAACGATTGCAATGATAGTAAAATATATAATTTATAAAATACTTGTTATTTGTATCCTTCAACCTAGCTATATCTAAGAATTTTTTGGTGCTCAACTTTCATCAATCACACTATCTATAGGTAAACCTTACCACTCATGCATAGATATTTGAGAGTATGATGTAAAATCTAGGTTCATAGCGTATTTACAGTATACCTAAAAAATGTAGAGTTATAACTATATTCATATACAAACACCAAGAAAGCACATTGACATAACCACCACATTTCTAATTGGTATATACCTATGTGTTCCTTCTAAAATTGAAGTATATATATGTGCACACACACACACACACACACACACACACACACATGTATATATATATATACATATATATATATATACACACACACATATATACATATATACATATATATATGTATATGTATATACATATATACAAATGTATACATATATATACATATGTATACATATATATACACATATATATATACATATATACATATATATATGTATATATATGTATATATATATATATATCTATGTATATATATACATATATATATACATAGATATTTATGGATACATACATACATACATATATATATATATATATGTATATATACATACATACATACATAAATATATATACATGTGTGTATATATATATGTACATATACATACATACATACATACATACATACATACATATATATATATATATATATATATATATATATATATATATATATATATATATATATATATATATATCATTCACTAACTGGCACACACACACAACATACAATGGTAGGATGAATTTGTAATACACCACTACTTCAAAGATTTAAAGAGCTTCTTAGACACTTACATTAAAATAAGAAATTTCTTGTATTAAAGTTCATTAAGAATTCAAATATGATTTGATCTCAAATTCACCACCCCTAGAATTGAAATCTAGGTAAAAGAGATGCCTTTTTGTATTAAAATTGGTAATGAATTTTAACATGAGTTGACCCTATCCTCGAAATTTTAGTAGAATGGGGTTTTTTTTGTATACAAAAGAATTTAAGCATGATTTGATCATGCTCTCATTATGTTGAGTCCAAATTTCATCTATGTCTTTTCTATTCCTATATATTCATGTTAAAGTTTTATAAATGACAAACATTAAAATTATATTGCATAAGCTTCATATATATTTGATTTTATCAGTAAAATTTATATCAAATCTAAGATTTAAAAACTAGAAAGAACTTTCACTTTAGACAATTTATATTTTACTATAGTAGTAAGTCAATCAATGATAATTATCTTAATCAAATATATAAAACATAAAATTGTTTACCTTCAGTTTATTTTTATTATTTTTAATAAATATGTTGAGCATAAATTCTATGTTTTCTTTAATTATATAATCTAAATCTAACTTTCATTTAAATAAATCATTTAAAAACTAATATGACTTTCCCTAATCAAAACTCTTCTATATTATTAAAGAAGCTTAAAACAAATGTTAACTAAAAAAGCAAAAAATAAAAATTATATTACCTAAACTTGATGTGTATTTGATTTTATCTAACTATTAAATCAAATACAAAGTTTTTACAAAAGATGGGAAAGCTTGTGTAATCTACTAATGATGGGATACTTTAGTATAGTGATAAACCAATCAATTAATCATCATAATCAAATAATGAAATAATCAAAACCTAAATTATATTTTTCATACATCTAGGGTACCCATTACAGAGCATGTTCTTCCCCACTTTTCTAGGATACATCTAAGATGGCCCATATGCAACTTCTTCCTTTTGGATAGGCAATGCTCTATTTTTTTATCTTTCCCATAACTTTATTGAGCATCTAGATTTAGATCTAAAAATCTAATTTAAAAAAGGAAAGATCTAAACAATGTTCCTTGCTTGGTTCTCCTCTTGAGCTAAAAGAAAATTTCCACAAGATTCTCCAAATTTGAATTTTCCTTCACAAAACTTTATCTACTTGCTCATTTGGATTTTATTTTATTTTCTATGAAGTAGACCGAGATTAGATTTATTTTTTTGACTAATTTAATTACTTTGATTGTTGGAATACTTTAGAATAACTGGGGGAGTGAATCAGTTGTCCAAGGTCTAGATGTATAAATAGAACCTTTCACAGCTTAGTGAACCCATACAACATTATTCATCATGCATGCATCCATAAGATTATGCAATCACTTAAAACTTTTAGAAATGCAAAGATGAAACATAATAGATTCATCAAAACACTTGACACAATGATTTCTATGAAAACCCAATTTGGGAAAATCCACCAATAACATGCTACACTTTTCACTCTTTTGAGGTGATGCCCGGTGAAAGGCCAACCCTATTAAAGGTTACAAAACACACTATTAAATGTTACCCTATTAAAGGATTTCAATCAACCTATTAGGAGTGAGCCTTGTTAAAGGACTTTAGACCATTCACTTGGAATGTCACCTGGTTAAAGGATTTACAAATGACTGTTAGATCAACCTTAAAAAAAGGATTTACCCTAGACCGATACAATTGTTAGAGAGTAACAGTAAGGATTTTATCTGATATGACTTATAACTTCATTTGCAGATTACAAATCTCTATTTAGTCCTCAATTCTACTTGGCCTTCATACTTTGTAGCTCTGATAGCTTGTTCAGCCTTCAAGTATTCATCTCCTTAAGGCTTCTTGCTTAACATGCCATTGCAGACTCTTCTCTTAGGTCACTAGACGAAGCAAAACCCTTGACTCCTTGTCTCCCCTAGGTTCTCACACATGACAACCTTTCTTCATGACTAGCCATTCTTATAAATAGGAAATTAAGATCTTTTGCCACTCATTCTCCATCGTCTAATTTAGGGTTTGGAAGGATTAAGTAGGATACAATGTATCTACCCCATATCTCATATCTCTTCTAGAAACTTCTCCTAGAATCCACTTTGAATTTGCCTAAAAATGGTTTACCTTGAAGTCTATGCCATTATCTCATCAACCTTATCTTTCACTTGGTTTACATAATACAAGAAAAAAAACTTGTTAGCTCAAGTCCATTGAATTTATGATGTTTTAAATAATGTAGCAACTTAGTATTATCAAGCTTCTAATGATCAAGACATACTGGGTTGCACAAAATCCTTTGTAAAATTACTCAGCACAAACTAAAGTTTGCTGATGCTCAACATCAACTACACATTACTCAACATCCACTATTTTACTCAAAATACACTAGAATGAACTTTTACTCAACTCCAACTAATTTTTTGCTCAGCTTGTTCTATCTTTGTTCGACACCTATTATCCACTTTGTCAAGCTTGGCATCAAAAATCTATGTAACTTATTCTTCTAAACTATATTAGTGTAACTAGCCTTTGTAACCACAAGTAGATTATCAATACATCATGTTATCACTATCTTAACTAATTCTTGTACTTCATTACATAATCATGGCTCAACCTTTCCTCTAGGTGCTATTTTTACATCGTTTGATCAATTCCTCTTTATCAATCAAATAAATTATAGTACTTAAATCTTATAAGTAATTGTCTTACCAATAAATAGTAGGTTTGACATCAGTGAAAAAACAATGATTGAAACACATAGTCTTCTTCAACAATCTTCCTCTTTCAATCTAGTTTCAAGAATCTCCCTCAATAATGATCTTTTAAATATGATCTCAACATTTGACAAATTTCTTTTAGTTACTTTAATTTAATGGAGCCCTTTTCATGGGCACCTGTTCTAAAACCCTTTCTTTAAAACTATTTTGTGTCTATTATAAGAGTGTAGTTTTGGGTAATAGATTTTGATTGATATTCTTTAACATTGAAGCCATGACTTGATTTGAAACTTGATGAGTGTAGGGTGATTTGGATTCCATGTTAGTCTATGGTATGTGTACCCCTAAAAACCACAAAAAAAAATGTGTGAAAAGACCATCAATTATGACCTAAGAACACTATAGTCCTTGTCACATTTGAGTAGCACAATTTTTTGCACCAATCTTTTCAAAAAATCTGTGCGTAAACACCATCAATTATGACCGAAGAACACTATAATCATTATCACATTTGAGGAACACAATTTTTTGCACCAATCTTTTCAATATGACTTCCTATTAGCACTAAGTTGTAGAAAAAATGGAAACCACCTTCCCATCTATACAACATGCCCTTTCCATGAAATTTACATATTTATTTAGTATGTCATATGACCTTAGCCACAAACCATGTAAGTGAGTATATGTCCCATCTATATGTACTAATAAATAATATATACATTCTCTAACCCATAAAACTCTGCCCATTCTCTTGACTACCTTAATTCTAGTTGTTGCTTGTAATTCATTCTCTCAGCATCTTGAAAAATATTTTTCCAAACAAGTAGAATATAAATCATTTTGATTCAGAGTTGGATGATTTAGTCACACAAGAAATAAATGTACCCTAAAATTCTTGTTGGAATCCATATGCAAAAACTAGTATTTGGTTGTTAAATGTTGGGAATATGTTATTTTTTCCTTTTCCTCTCCTAATATTTGGTTGTAAATTTTTTGTCAATATCTTCTATTTGGAGTTTGGAAAGTTAATAGATCCAAAGCTATTAGTTTCAAAGTTTCTAGTCATCTTGGGAACTTTGAGCCTTCTAATTGGTACGAAGACTATTTGGTTTCTTTAGTAGGGTGCTTCTTTGGAATATCAACTATTTCTACTATTTGAGTTGGTCTATTGTTGGCACCAGGAGGAGAATTTGCATTTGTGGCATTTGGTGAAGCTATGAATCAAGTGTATTGTACTACCCCACCTAAAGATCCTTGGAACAGGGATAATATAAACCAAGATAATTCTTTTTTTTTTAATAGTATGGATGCACATGACATACAACAATGGAAGACTAAATAAACATCCAAACACCAACATATCTCCAAATATCACTATTGACCAAAATGATGAACAACAGAAGGATGCAAATGATTTTTGAATCTAAAACATTTTGAAATCAAAATATAATTTCAAAGTATTCAAGAACACCATAGAGGGTAGGCCAAAAAACTCCAAAAAAAAAATTTCAAATCAAAAAGTGCATGATGTCTACCTGGATAGGTTTTCTAAGGACCTAGGTAATACATTATTTCAGCACTATGTGATACTTTCTTGTATCATATGACATTTCTAAAGAAGGTGTGTGATACTTTTAGGGTCTAGGTGACACTTCTCCTCAAACTGGGCAATATTTCATAAGTATCATACAACCTTTCTTCAATGGTCATGTAATACTTTCCAATATTGCATGATATTTCTCCTTAAGATGTACGATAATTTCTAGTATCATATGATATTTCTTCTTTGGGTGTGTGATACTTTATAACTATTAGCCAGTGCTGGAACATGACTGCTTAGAAAAACAAAGAACACTCCAATGAGCATTCAAAAAGGTACAAGAATAGATGGAAGCTCCACACTAGGGAGTACTAGCTCTACATATCGAGGTATAGACACTTGAACACTAAACTGCAAGGCAAAAACTGCATTTAACCATCTAACATAGTAGTGAAGGGAAAGAATTGAAAGAAACATCACAATATACTAAAATAACAAGATAAGTGTGTGGTTCCTCCCAACCATAAAATCTAATTACAAAACCTCAAAGGTCCTAGCCATCCCTCATGCATAATATCCCAACTACCAACTAGATAGTTAGAGTTGTCTTATAAGGACATCACTAATAAAGTGTAATAACATCATAAGAATAGGAAATCTAATAAGCTAATCCAAAAGAAATAGATATTCCAACTAACCAAATCACATCATCTAATCATATTCTAAAAATCATAATAAGGTAATGTGTCAATAAACTAACATCATCTAAACATGATATCCAAGCATTCCAATGAAAGCATAAATCACAAGAAAGCATACTCTAGAACCCAAAGTGCTAAGTGAAAATATCCAACAACTGCCATAATAGGACAAAGACCATCTCTATACACCAACTTCTAGTAGTGGTATAGGTAGCTACACCTCCCAACCATGTGAAACTTGTAGGTCTATTCCTACTATGCTAATGCAGATAAAGATCCAATCGCAAACACACATAAAGAAAATGACCATGGCTAACACTCACACCAAATTGTAATGAAGATTGAAACCAAGATCAGAGACAATACATAAACTATAGGTCCTAAAAAAAATTCAATGGGATACTATGTAGGAGCTAACATCATGGAGAGTAACTTGGCATTGGAAAGCCCAAGTTCATATCATGTGGTTCAACTTCTCAATGGAAGGCTCTTGCACATAACATTTTATTATCTTAAGTTTTATTACCACACAGTGTTTTATTTAGTTATCACTTTATTAAGAATTTCCTCTACCAACCCTTTGGGCATAATTATCACTAGGCTATGAGATAGAAGCCCCCTCCATATGCTACCCTACCCATGCTCATCCAATGATGATTGTCCGTAGGCATGCATATTGCCAACCCAACCCCAAATGACCAAAACTCCACAATGATACAAATGGGAGATTAGGCCTCGTAAGTCACCTAACAATGTATGAACAGATACTCATGTGTGGTGCACCACTATCATGAAGATCATGTAACATAATGATTGGATGAGAATGCAAGAAAAATATGACTCAACCAAAAACTAGCTCAAGAGGAAGGATGTGGTACACATCCTAATACAACAACAAAAGTGCAAAAATGGTTTGATTGACATCTAAAAGGATGATCTAGGTCCATGATCAACATCATGCCAAGAAAACTTGAGAAAATACAGTAGTATCCAAAATGAAGTAAAAATCCCAAAATTGAAAAACTTCAAAATTAAAATCCAATTTTCTCTTAAGGCACAAAAGCTTTGAAAATCTAATAAACTTTGGGTTAAGATACTATATTAAAAAATGGATAGCATAATAGTGCAAAACTCCAAACCCTCATCCGAAAAATTGGAAAATCATTCATACTAGACCAACTGGGTAGAGCTAGTAGACATAAATGGAGGGGAACACTATTTCTAAATGTCCAAATGAACAACTATAAAAAAAAAAACTAGAAATGAAGCTAAAACATAAAAATGAGCTCAAGCCCTACCTAATAGCCAAAAGGGCTAAAATGGAAAACAACTAGGGTAAAATAAATAATCCACAAATACGGCCAAAAATAATGGCAAAGAAAGTTCTCGTCAAGATAGATCCGACAATTCTATTGTCATGAAGATCCCACACTCATGGCTCTCATAGAAAACAAGAAACTAATCCTTCACAAAATGATTTTAGAAAAAGCTCTCAATTTTTCAAATTGTGGAAGTGAGGAAATTAAATTCCTCTTTCAATACTTATTTACTTTTTGAGTGAATAATAAATTAGGGTGAATAGCCAATTAGAGTATCTATACTCCTAATAGATCCAAATGAAAACACACTATTCCAAGTAATTGGAATTAATCCATGAAAAATCTGCCAAAAATTAAAAATCAATTAAATAAATCTCGAAAACCCAAAATCATAGAAATTTCCTTAACAAATTTCATGAAAATGTGAAGCTCTAAATGCATAGACACTTTCATAGGTATAGTCACATAATGCAAGTGAGTCTAGATTTAACAAATCCCCACAAGGTTTAATTAAATATTTAAATAAGATAAGTCAACCATACAAGGATGACATTGGTAAAATGAATAGTTAAATCACTAACTCCATGTGCCACTACCAGGGACATAAATCCTCCACACTAAAAGACATGATCAAGTGTAATTGCATATAATATCATAGCCAAAGTATTAAATGCATTAAATACCTAATTTAACCATTTATTCATTTATACCAAAATAATCAATTTACATCACTCACATTCTTATGAAACATAATGAAGCAAGAATGAAGTAAATAACCATAGCATTAAATACAACACATTGTAGAATCAAAGAAATGTCCAAATACTAGATAACCAGATATCATCATAAACCTACTATCATCTCAAAATGGCATCAATATGCAAACATGATAAACTAAATATCATAACAGTATAGCATCTATGATTCTTAAATTAAAGTATAACATTTGATCCTTAGGTCATCTCAGATGAGAACATAAGAATAGTATCAAGTATCTATCGAATCAAAATATAACAAGGTTCAAATTGCAAACATGAGAGGCACCACATCCTCCCCTACTAGGCATAGGCTTACTCCTACAAGCTAGAAAAAAGATATGGGTACAATCCTCTCAATTGTGTAGCATCTTCCCAAGTAGTAGAGGCCTCATTGCTTGGGTCCCACTAGACCCTTATATCCTCTATGTCCCAATCTCTCAAAATCAAGTTCCAATGCTAAAGGATATGTATGGGCTCCATAGAAAGTTTCCTATATTCCACCTACAAAGTGTCCCAATCAAGAACATGGGTCACATGAAGAATATGCTATCTCAAAATAGAAACATGGAAAACATCATGGATGTGCAATGGATGAGGTGTAAATTCTAGTCAATAATAAACAAGACCAATCTTGTCAAGGATCTCAAATTATCTAACAATATATGACACCAAATTAGCACCTTTCCCATAATAAATGGGGCTCTTCCTTGGATGTACTCTCAAAATCACCTTGTCACCAACAAAAAAGTGATGATGCAACCTATGGGAATCTCCATACTTCTTCTACCTATCCTGAGAACTAACCAAATTCTCTCTAATACAAACATTTTTTTGGTCAAAATCCCAAAACATCTCTAGACCTAAAAGCACTTAGTCCTCTAAATAATCCCAACTCAAAAGGGTACGACACGGTCTACCATACAAGGCCAAAAAAGGTGACATGCCAAGAGAACTATGATACCCATTGTTGTTTGCAAACTCAACAAGGTATAAATACTCTTCCCACTTAACCTATATGTCCATTACATACATGAAAAATATATCTTCTAGTACCTGGTTCACTCTCTCATTCTGACCATCGGTCTCTAGGTGATAAGCCAAACTAAAATTGAACTAAGTGTCTAAAGAATGCTAGAGAGATGTCCACAATGTAGAAGTAAACACTAGATCTCCATTTGAAATAGTCCAATGAGGGATCCCATGCAAATGAATAATATCCTCCATGAAAACATGTGCTACAAAAGAAGCAATGTAGGATTCTCTCATGGGTGAGAAATGTACTACCTTAAACAATTTCTCCACTATCACCATAATACAATCATGTTGTTGTGATGACATAGGTAACCGTGTGATAAAATCAATGGATATTGTATCCTATTTCCACTCTAGAATGACATGACACTACAAAAGGCCCATTGGATGTTGATTTTATGCCTTCACTCTTTGGCACTCAAGACATCAACCAACAAAATTAGCAACATCACACCTCATCCCTACCCAAAGTACAAATATTTAAGATCAATATGCATCTTCTTGACACCTAGATGTGGTGAACCATGCACTTTTGACAAAACTAAGGTACGAAGATCATAAGACACACGTACATAGATATACCCCAAGTGCCACTGTAGTCCATTAGACTCAAGAAAGTAACCTAAAAACCTTCCATCAAGGATACATCCAAACTTGATCTCTACCCTCACCTCCTAATACCAAGTGTCACAAGGAAAAACCTCCAAGATATGGCCTCACTAATCTACACCCAATGACAACACTAATATTACATGTCACATCCTACTCAAGGAATCTGCAAGGAAATTCTTCTTCCCCTTAATGAAGTGAACAATAAATTCATATTCACAAAAGAACTCCATCTAGCAATGCTATCATGAATTAAGGTTTGGCTGAGTAGAGATATACTGCAAGCTCCTATGATCACTATTCAACTCAAACCTGTGTCACAAAAGGAAATGCCTCGAATGAACTAGAGCATGCACTATGACTAAAAGTTACAAATCATGAGTGGGCTAGTTAAACTCATGGTCCTTGAGTTTTCTAAACTCATAAGCAATCACATGACCATCTTATATCAACACTTCACCTACACCTTCCAATGAAGCATCTATACAAACCATGAAATCACCTATATGAAATCATGAAAACATACTTCTTCTTTTTATATTGAAGAGAAGTGATGGGATGAGCCATTCATGAGAAATCCTTTGTGAAGTAATGGTAGTAACCCACCAATCCCATGAAACTACAAACCTCTAAAATATTAGTGAGTACCATCCAATATATGATAGCATGAATTTTCTCTAGATCCACCACAATACCATCACCAATAATGATATGCCCCAAATACTATATCTCTAACTTGAAGAATCCATATTTACTCAAGTTTCCATGCAACTAATGTTCTCTCAAGCACTAAAACACTTGATGTAAATGGATCTAATGTTTCTCAATAGTCTATGAATAGATCAATATGACATCTAACAATACAATGAAAAGCTAATAGAGGTACATGCAAAATACTTCATTCACCAAGCTCATAAACATTTATGGTGCATTGGTTAACCCAAAGGGTAAAACCATAAATATTAATGACCATACCGTGTAGAAAAATTTATTCGAGGAATGCTAGCCTCCTAGATATGAAGCTAATGGTATCCAAACTTAAGATAAATCTTTGAAAATACTTGTGCTCCCTTCATTTGATCAAACAAGTCATCTATCCTTACAAAAGAATGTTAATTCTTCATCATCACCTTATTCAACTACTGGTAGTCAATGCACAAACATAATGATCCATCCTTCTTTATGGAGATGACTAGTGCACCCCATAGGGATACACTAGAATGAATGTGGCCCTTGGCCAATAATTACTCCAACTACAATCTAAGTTCACTCAACTTTTTATTAGTCATGTGGTAAGGAGCTTGTGAAATTGGCTCCACTCTCGGTATGAGATTAATTTGAAAAATCAATGTCATGCTGCAATGGCATACTAGTATCTCATCAAGAAACACATGTGCATACTCAAAAAGGAGTGGGTGATCATCAACTATCATCGTATGACTCTCAATTTCCTCAAGATCACTAACAAAAATAATAAATATTTGACCACCCTTCTATACACTTTTCTTTAGTTGATTAGCTAAGATCATCAAAACTAAGACTGGTCTTTGAACCCCTAAAGTTCTACTTGCCAACCTATATCATCAACACACAATACTAACTTATGATGACAATCTATATTCACCTAATGGGGAGCTAACTAATATATTCCTAACATAATTTTGTACAATCATAGAGGTAGGATACAAAGATCCACTTTGATGACAAAGGTTACTAAATTCAAACTACAACTATTGATTAATAAGTCTACAACCACTCAAGAACCTGTGGCTATCTAAACTTTCTACCTATTGACCTAACATACTAACATTAGCCCACATTGCTAAAAAATAGATGGTGAATTAAAAGAATCTAAAGTACTTGTTAGGACTAAAAATTGCATGGTCAATTTTGAGTACCATTGAGAAATTCAAGCCCCATAAATGCATGTGTACTTGGCTATACCTTTGATACCCCTAAGGTGTTTAATGTTTCTAACACCCTAAATTCAACATTTCCACTTGTTCCATGATGGTAAATTGACATTTTGAGCCATTCTGTGAAGTCTCATTTTCAGCTAGTGTCAAATCTGCATTTTCACCTAAGTGTCAAACAGCGACAACAGGCCTTGTTTGCATTTGAATATATTGCACCGAGATGTGTTTTGTGATTTTCCACTTTGTAAATATCTAGTGTCCATATCTACAAGCCAAGGTTTCAAATTTTGAGTTTTTTTGAGTCTGTTTGACTAGGTTTTGAATCCCTCAAAGTTGGTCAGATATCAATGTCATGTTGTTATGAAATGTTCAAAATTTTGGGAAGCCATGTTTGATGTGCTATAATTTTGACCTAGTTGAGAAAAATGTTGAAATTCCTTTTGTGTTGCATTGTAGACATTAGAGACTTGTTATGTTTCAAGCTTTAGCTTATGATGAATCCGTTTGCATACTTTTCTAGGTCAATTCCATTTGAAAAAATTACTTTCTGTCAGTGTTTCCAGTTTGCAAAATCCAAGTAGTAAACTTTGACCACTTGAAAAATGCTTCTTGTTATTCATCATGAGCCCAAATCATAGATCCATAATGTCATCATGATAGAGAATCAATGCCCCAGTTTTCATCTTCCCAAGTATCCATTTGCCTAGTTTTCAAGACCAAATCCAAACCCAATTTATTGCTTTCTGACATGTTTATCTACAACTGATTCTGAGAAGGCAACTTTATCAGTGAATATCTTTTGAACTAGAATTCTTCATGAGACAATATTTGAAAGGGTGCAAGTATTTGGTTCAGAGAGTCAGTGGGTCAGATCTTAGGGCCTGGTCAAAGGTTTGGATTAGTTTTTAAGGCCTATCAAGGGAACTCCTGGCACCAAATTGATACTTTGTAGATCTATGGTAAAATAAGTTTTAAAATGATGGGTCAATGATCAAACTTGATTCTAATCAGTTCGAGATGTTCAATGGATCAATCTTGCAATTCAGTTGTTTAGAAACAAACCTTTTTTTAGTTGGACCCACTTTTGGGCCCGACTGATTACATCAAAAGGTTGAAGTTTTTTTATTATAGTAAGTATGTCATGAAGTCCTTGGTTGATTTTTAATACATAACTTCACACTTGAGGATTTTTGAGGGCTATAACCAAAGATTTCCATATAGTGGTTAATTACTACTCCACTCCGCTTTATTGATCTTGTTGGTAATGACATCTCGAGTGACTAATATCGTATTTTTCTGAGGTTTGTGATCATCCTAAATGGCATAAATGTTTTCATATAAGAGAGGAGAGAAGGAAATTCTTTTTCATATCTTGGAGCATTAGCACAATACCATATTTGACTATTTGTATTGAAAAGCATGATAAAATCTTTAAGTGTCTAAGTCACCAGTGAATTTGAGTTTCTACTCTGTTATATGGAAATGTTAATTGCATTTAGTTACAGCTAGAAATAGAAAAAATGTACAAGAGCAAGCTTCACACACATTTGCAAAGGATCCAGTGCATGGCAAAAAGGAGATTTTCAATGTTTTAAAGCAGCAGGCAGGGCAATGTGTAAGGAGAGAAGCCATGACAATTAAAAAGAAAAGATAAGGTCGATGATGATGAAAGGAAGCTCGCACTCCACACAAGCCAATCTGCATGCAATAAAAGGTCACACACCAATGCATAGAGATTAGAGCCCATAGCTAAAACATGGTAGAATGGCATAAGGAGCAGCATGTGTTTGAAAGGAAAAGGCCAGTCAATTAAAAATTGTATCCAATGCATTGTTTAGAATAGAAACTAGGTCAAAGAAGACATAATAGATGACATAGTCTGTGCATTTAAAATAACCCAAACCAATGGGAAAGGAAGGAGCCTCCTGTGGTTTTAATTGTAGTAGACATCAGAGTTCATAAAGGAAGCTTCACGCCAATTTAGAGCTCACATAGGGAGACATAAGGTAGAAGATGTTGCCACTGAAAGAAAGGCTATTCAAGCCATAAAAAGGGAGTCAATGCATAAGTAAGAGGAGGCTTTGAAGAAGATAATCCACACTAGTGAAAGGAGGGAGCCGTGTCAAAAACAAAGCTAGTCAGGCAGCCTGTGGGCATAATAGGGTACGATATGATAGTTTATAAAAGAAAAAATCCATAAAAGGAACCTCATAGTTTAAATAAAGGCAAAGCACAATAAAAGGGAGCTTCAACATCCAATGAAATCTCAAGGTAGAGAATAGTCCACACTAGGGACAGAGGAGATGCCATTATAAACAAAGCCGCTGTTAAAGCACAGGGAAAAGTTTTAAAGAGAGAGGCAACAGTTTTTAAAAAGGAGCCACTCACAGTTGAAGAATGCCCACAGTGCAAAGGAACCCACAAGCTAGAGAAATAAAGAAAAAAACATTGAAAACCAGTTATCCCACATTGTTTATGTAACAACCATTTTGATTTTTTAAATACCCTAGCACTTAGCAAGTGTCTTAAGATAGGGTGCCTTTTGAAAGGAAGTTTGCATGGGGTCCAGTGGCTGACTTCGGATGTGAAAGACAGTTAGAGGTGCATGAAGTACAATTTTGAACTAACACACAAACTAGAATGATGATGTCAGCATGGATAGCCAAGACCAAAAAAGCCAAAAATCTGGCTAGTCGCTACCTCACTAGGCAAAAAATCCCAAGTTTTTTAGCTAGCGACATATTGAATCACCAAAAAGTTTCAATCCCAGTGAGAAGTTAATAAATTAGTTTGGATCCCACTACAAGTCTGACAACAAATCGGGTAGCGTCAAGTGGCAATTGATAGAATCATTGAGTGATGATGTGGCAAAAGTTGGGCCAACTGAAAGGTGCCATGTGGCACAGATTCTGAGCTAGGTTGTGACATGGCAGAGAAGTCTCAAGAACACACCAGATTGTGCCATGTGGTGGATCCAATGGATGTCTCTATATCGCCAAAGGAAAGTTGTAGGGAAGATAACATGGTGACATAGCAAGAAGATGACACATGTCACTGACACGGTGACAAGGTGGATGAATCTCATGTTGACATGTGGCAAGCTTGGTCAAACCAAGTTTGAACTAGATGGAATTGTGAGGGAAACTTAAGAGGTTCAAAATAAAATTTTATTTTATTTCTTCTCATGTTTTACATGCAGGGCTTAAAGTTAAAATCATATTTGGATTTACTCTATAGTTTTAACTTTTGTAAAGTTAAAATATATGCAATATATTGCCTTTCAAAGCTAGGAGCAGAGCTCTGAACTTCAGAGGGCCATAACCTAAGAATTTTTTAATCCAAAATAGGCACTCCAATATACCACCAAAACTAGAAAGACCTGAATTTTCCAGACATGAAGCCAGTTTGTGTATAGGCCTTCATCAGTTTGTGTTATATGTCAATTTGTGTTTTCTGGGGCATTGGCAACAGAACATGAAAATTTGATCATTGGTCATCAAAGTTTGTTAGAGGGTAGATTTGAAGATTTTTTGAAGCCTGATTATGGTAAAAATAAGCTAGAAAAGATTTTATTGCATTCTGAAGGCCATATTCAACTAATTTTTCACTTTTACCATGAGTTCAGCTTTAGCATCAGAAATCAGTTATGATGGTGAATCAAATATGTGAGATTTTTTATGCCTTTAAGAGAAAAATGATGGAATTAGATATTCAGTTATAGAGAGAAGCTAGAGAGAGGCTTTTTTAACTTCTTAGGGAGGAATTCAGAGGGGACACATGTCAATTGCAAGTTGAATCTGAGAATTTCCCTCTTGATATTTATACTTTCTTCCTCCCTTTTGTAAGGGTTGGAAAATTAGGAAAGTTTTCTCTGGAATGAAGCTTTAGTAGAACTGGCCCTGGAATTGATGAACTTTGAATGGAAAGATCTAGGATGTGTTGGTTCTAGACCATGAAGCTTTTCTTTAGCTATGATACCCCCTTCCCATCCCATCAATTTCTCATTCCCACCATTTTCTCTCTTGAATGATAGCATATGTTATTGTATAGTCTAGTTTATTAGGTGATTTGTGAGTTAATTTCATGCATTTTCATGTATTATTTCAAGGAAATCAATCCAAAGAACAACAAGTGTTTAGTTTCAGTTTAAATCTTGTCTCCTTTCTCAATTGAGCTGTGATGTTTTATGGTCTTGGAACAAAGAGCCTAGGTCATAGTTGTAGTTCCTTAAGGCTATATGTTGCTTGATTGTTGCTTGTAACTCAAGGAATTATGTAAATGCTTTAGAGATTTAACAGGGTTGCAGGTTTATTAAGGAGGATATCAGGTAAGAATGAGATTTAAGTTGAACATTGATGTCTATTTACAAGGTGAATGGATAGATCATAAATCTTAATATATGAATAAGTATTAGATATCCAAAATGCATGAGGGAGATTCATGAATTGCCCAATGGATGAGGCACTGATCTGTTATAGGATCATAAGTTTTTTGTTCATACTTGGTTTTTGTCCACTTTCCACACCCACATAAAATCAAATTCAATTCAATTCATCTTTACATTTTATGTTGAAAAGCTAGAACAATTTAACCCTCACTCAACTTGTGCATTTCATAGAGTTGTAATTTGCTACTGCATTTCTTTGTTACTGCATAACTCATTAGGAGATTTAAGTGTTTTCATCTGCTTAATAGATTGAAGGATATGTTTTGCACTGGTACGATATCAATTGAATCTGAGGTCTACCCACCTAAGTTTAGCATAGCTGAAAGAAGAAGAAGGGTCTAGCCTTATAGTTGGCCTAGTTTCTGAATGGGCATGTTGAAAATGGGAGTTAGCTGCCCCTAGATGTGTTTTGTTCTCATTAGGGTAATTGGAAATCGGTAACATTTTCAAACACCAAAAATAAGATTGCAATCCATTTTGTTGAAAGGATAAGAGTCTCTGGTGTGTATTGAATCTGAATAGTTGACAAACCTTGAGAATTTAAGAAGGGATTCAATACAACAGGAAGATGTACATGGAAAAGTTATAGTAGTAAGTTAATTGATGTGTTTTCTAGTTTTCTTACTAAAATGTCATGCACCCTAGTATTGCTTTGTTCAAGATAGTAGTATATTTGAAGGATTGAGTACAGATTATGTTGCTAATAAGTTTTATGTTCACTCAATTCAGTTAGTTTTATTTTCAGAGTACTGTTGTCAATTCATAGTAATAATTGTTGAAAAAAGGTTTATCTCTTTTAAGTGTTTAAAGATTTACAAATTTTTTCAAAGTGAAAATCCAATTTAGATCTGTCATGTTATAAATGTTGTGTTTTAAATCTTTCTCACAATTGTGAGTGGTGACTCTCTAAAGGATCTATGTACTAGTGTAGATCGGTTAAGTAATTGTTTTCAAGAGTTTTTAGTTGAAATAGGCAAATCTAAAAGTTGTATTGAATTTTAAAACAAGAAGAGAGAGTATATGAATTTTTGACCAATAAGTTTTGAACTATTGTTTAATCTACTATCATAAGAATTTGGAATGATAAGAAATGAATCACAACTATGATTTCATTTAGTTCTCCTTAAGGAGATGGTGAGTCTACAAAGGATATGATCACAGGTGTGAGGAATTGAGATCAACACCGAGCCAATCAATAGATCAATGGTTTCATGCAGCAACACTTGAGGTTTTTCATTTTCATGATGTTTTTCTTGTCATGAAAGAAAGTAAGTTTTGCATATGTGTTCTCTGTCAAGCGAAGTTTCAGAACTAAGAAAAGGAGAATAGTTTTAAGGTTTTATATACTTCATTTGATCAAGTTTCAGTCAGTTGTATTTAAGTTTGTGAAGTGTGTTTGAAGTTGAGATTGGTAGAAGGGTATACATCTACTGCAATTAGTGAATACTAAAAGTAATCTTGATGATTGAGCTTTAAGTTTAAAGGATGTCAAGATTCATTTCACCTAAGATGCAGCCAGTCAATGAAGTTCCTAGATCCATTTCTACCAAGTGGTATATGCAATTATGTTTTAATGGTATTCATGGTTTCCCAAATAGCATTCCTAATGATGCTATAAAAAGTATACCTAAGTTTAAAGGGAACCATATTGATTTAGCCAGTCATCATGTTGAATTATTCATTGATTTAATGGGTGACTATGAGATTGCTCATGAGGATGTGCACATGAAGCTATTTTTTCAAACCTTAGAAGGTGATGCTAGAGATTGGTTTTTTTTTCTACTAGCATGTTTCATTTCATCTTGAAGTGAGTTGTATTCCACCTTTATGGAGCAATTTGGAGAACAGATAAGCATGTCTAATTTTTATGATAAGTTTTTTAGGATTCACATTGAGGACGGTGAACTTGTGCCTCAATTCAATATCAGATTTGCTAGATTTTTGAATGATATCCCTAAGAGTTATAGACCTAATGATCAAATGTGTCTAGTTGTTTAATTTGGTGCATTTGACAAGAAAATGAATTTTCTACTAAGGGATAAGGAACCACAGACATTATATCAGGCTTTTATGACTGGTAGAGATATTGAAAATAATTTGAAGTATGGACTAATGAGAGGTCATTTGTCTATGAATGATTGCCAGTATAATGATCATGAAAGAAAAGTGGAACATAGTGTTGACACTTCAGTTTCAAATAATCATAATGTCAACTCCCCTGCTATAGCTTTTAATCAGATTGAGAATTTAAATTAGAATGTGTGTATAAGGAAGGTTAGTCTAGTTGCAAATAGAAACACACATGTTCATGATGTTATAGTAGTGAGTCATATTTTAGACTTTGATCAGCTTCAACATTATGTTGATTTTATGAATCAAACATTAGTTACAGTAGCAAGTTCTTCTCATGATAGTTATGTGTATGATGATGTTACTAATATTTCAAAATTTGAAGTTGCTACCCCTAGGTCTCAGTCTTGTACAAGTGAAGAGGCTGAAAGTTATCTCTCTAATCATGAGTTTAATATTGCTGATCCGACATGTCATGGAGAGATAGCACAAGAAGAAGTATGTAATTCACATTCATCTTAGCCATAATCAGAAGAACAAAGTGCATATATTTCTAATGTTGCAGAAATAGATGGTAAGATGTATTTTCTTGATCAGAAAGATAGGAAAGAAATAAATTATCTTATTGAGAGATTGCATTATGTTGAGAATAATATAAAGGTTGAAGAGGAAAGATATGCATCTCAATGTGGTTACAAAAAAGCTGAAAGTCATCTTCCATGTGATGATAATAAAGTTGTTGATCCGATGGATTATCAAGAGGCATCATATGAAGTAGATGATGAGAGTGGTTACTCAAATCATAGTGAGGAAAATGACACAATATATTCACCTTCATATGAGTCTGATGTTGATTGGGAAGAAGAAAGAAATGATGGCAGTGAAAATTCATCTGAAGGTGAAGGTATGACTTCTTTTTCTGAATCTAAAAAGGAAAGTGCATCTCATTTTTTGTGTCATACATATCAGTTAGCCAATGAAGAATTTAAGAGTGATTTGTCCTCAAGGTATGAAGATAAATAAATGTTGAGTCTAGTTAATGTTAATGATTTTGAAGACTTTAGTAAAGGGTTGTCAAGTGATTTTACATTAGACAGTCAAATTCCAGCATGTAGTGAGGGGTTTAGGAATGATTTAAGGTTTGTTTGTAATGGTTATCCTAAACAAGTTGATGAAGAGGATATAATTATGGACACTATATGTTTGGTAGAAGAAATAGAAAGGGAGTCTTCATATAGTTCTAACTTTTCTTCATATGCTAAAAGTTTCCATGAGAATAAAATGGGTAGTGGATTTAAAGTATATGATAACACTTTATATGATGATGCTTGTGACGATGAGCAACCCATGTTTTTCCCTAATGTTCAAAAAGGATCACTGCATGGAATCATTAACCCATTGTTTGGAGAGGACATGGAGGTTTTAGGTTTAGCAGGATTAGATGCAAATGGTGATACATTGTCATATTGTTGTAATAAATCAAAACATTGTTCTTCCATTTCTAATATTGAATCTTCTAATGATGTTGCATTTTTTGAGTTTGAAGATGAAGTGTTCAATGGAGTAGTCTTTGAAGAGAAATTGGCACTCCATGGTAAGTTCTATGATGATTCAAATAAGATAAAAGCCAATCAACACTTTAATTATGAAAATACATCAGAAGGTTATGAAATGTTTTTAGATTGTGATGATGGTGTTATGTGTGAATATAAATCTGATTGCTCATTTGAAATTCAGCCGGAAACACTTGAAGAAATGCAAAGTCAAGGTGAGTTGAAAATTCATGATATAGAACTCTTTCTGTGAAGTTGAGAATGAGCACTTTGTGTTTCTAGTAGATAACATGCATGAATTATTCAATAACGATGAGTGTTAGTTTGATGTTGGCATTCATGAGCATGTGGGTTTTATCTTTCATAGTGAGAAAAAGGTTAAAGTTATGCTAAGTTTTTACATGCATTATGAAAGTGAAGGTGTTGATTTCATTTTGCCAAGTGATTCATTTCATGATGTTAATCTGATTGGTGAAATTGGTAGAAGTAATTTCAGTTTACCTCATAAGGAAAGGAGTGAAAATTAGGTTTACAACAAAGGTAAACAATTTTGTTGAGGTTTGGTAGCCTGGGGCCATCGTGTGTACATAATCTTAGTGGTAGTTTTCTTGCTTTCAATAAAGCTGTTCGAGAAAGTTTTTCAAGTTCAAGTGTGTGGTTTACTTTACCCATAGATATGAATCCTTCCCATGCCAACAAGGGACATGCATTCCTAGACAGAGCCATTGTTGGAACTAAAAATTTCATGGTCAATTTTGAGTACCATTGAGAAATTCAAGCCCCATAAATGCATGTGTACCTGACTATAACTTTGAAGCCCCTAAGTTGTTTAATATTTCTAACACCCTCCATTCAGCATGTCCACTTGTTCCATGATGGTAAATTGACATTTTGCGCCATTCTGTGAAGTCTCATTTTGAGCTAGTGTCAAATCTACATTTTCACCTGTGTCAAACAGTGACAAGAGGCCTTGTTTGCATCTGGATATATTGAACACAGAAATGTTTTGTGATTTTCCACTTTGAGAATATCTAGTGTCCATATCTAAGAGCCTATGTTTCAAATTTTAAGTCATTTTGAGTCTATTTGACTAGGTTTTGAATCCCTCAAAGTTGGTCAGTTATCAATGTCATGTTGATATGAAATGTTCAAAATTCTGGGAAGCCATGTTTGACATGCTATAATTTTAACATAGTTGACCAAAATGTTGAAATTCCTTTTGCATTGCATTGTAGACATCAGAGACTTGTTATGTTTCAAATTTCAGCTTATGACGAATTTGTTTCATCAGTTTTCAAATGCAATTCAAAATGTAATTTCTATCTTTTTATTGGTGTCATAAAGTGCAAATTGTTCAGAACCCTTGTTCATGATGTTATGACTCAAAATATATGATAGGTGAGGTTGAATGGATTGTATCATTGTGTTCTACTCTAAAAATACTTTAAATGTGCCAAGTTTCAAGTCTTGAAAAATCCATTTGCATACTTTTCCAAGTTAATTCCATTTGCAAAAATTACTTTCTGTGAGTGTTTCTAGTTTGCAAAATCCAAGTAGCCCACTTTGACTACTTTCCAAATGCTTCCTATTATTCATTATGAGCCCAAATCATAGATCCATAATGTCCTCATGAGAGAGAATCAACACCCTAGTCTTCATCTTCCCAAGTGTCCATTTGCCTAGTTTTCAAGACCAAATCCAAACCCAGTTTATTGCTTTCTGACATGTTTATCTACAGGTGATTTTGAGAAGGCAACTTTATCAGAAAATATCTTTTAAACTCGAATTCTTCATCAGACAAGATTCAGAAGGGCACAAGTATTTGGTTTAGAGAGTCAGTGGGTCAAATCTTAGGGCTTGGTCAGAGGTTTGGATCATTTTTAAGGCCTGTTAAGGGAACTCCTGGCACCAAATTGATAGTTTGCATATTTATGGTAAAATGAGTTTTAAAATGATGGTTCAGTGATCAAACTTGATTATAATCGGTTCGAGATGTTCAATGGATCAGTCTTCTTGTTCAGTTGTTTAGAAACAAATTCTTTTTTAGTCAGACCCACTTTCAGGCCCAACTGATTACATCAAAAGGTTGAAGTTTTTTTATTATAGTAAGCATGTCATGAAGTCCTTGGTTGATTTTTAATACATAACTTCACACTTGAGGATTTTTGAGGGCTATAATCGAACATTTCCATGTTGTGGTTAATTACTACTCCACTCCCCTTTATTGATCTTGTTGGTAATGACATCTCAAGTGACTAATATGGTATTGTCCTAATGTTTGTGATCATCCTCAATGGCATAAATTTTTTCATATAAGAGAGGAGAGAAGGAAATTCTTTTTCGTATCTTGGAGCATTAGCACAATACCATATTTGACTATTTGTATTGAAAAGCATGATAAAATCTTTAACTGTCTAAGTCACCAGTGAATTTGAGTTTCTACTCTGTTATATGGAAATATTAATTTCTTTCAGTGGCAGTTAGCAATAACCCATGCATGAAAGAGATTTAAAGTGGCAATGTACAAGATCAGGCTTCACACACATTTGCAAAGATCAGTTGCATGGAAAAAAGGAGATTTTCAACATTTTAAAGCAGTAGACAGGGCAATGTGTAAGGAGAGAAGTTGTGGTAATTAAAAAGAAAAGACAAGGCTACTAATGATGAAATGAAGCCCGCACTCCACACAAGCCAATTTGCATGCAATAAAAAGTCACATGCCAATGCATAGAGGTCAGAGCCCATAGCTAAAACATGGTAGAATGGCATAGGGAGCATCATGCATTTGAAAGGAAAATGCCAGTGAATTGAATATTGTATCCAATGCATTTTTTAGAATAGAAACTAGGTCAAAGAAGACACAATAGATGACAGAGTCTGTGCATTTAAAAGAACCCACACCAATGGGTAAGGAAGGAGCCTCCTTTGGTTTTAATTGTAGCAGACATTAGCTTTCATAAAAGAAGCCTCATGCCAATTCAGAGCTCACACAGGGAGACATAAAGCAAAAGATGTTACCATTGAAACAAAGGCTACTCAAGCCATAAAAGGGAGTAAACACATAAGTATGAGGAAGTATTAAAGAAGAAAATCCACACCAGTGAAAGGATGGAACCATGTCAAAAACAAAGCTAGTCAGGCAGCCCGTGGGCATAACATGGTAGGACACGGTAGTTTATAAGAGAAAACATCCATAAAAGGAACCTCATACTTAAATAAAGGCAAAGCATAGTAAAAGGGAGCTTCAAAATCCAATGAAATCTCAAGGTAGAGAATAGTCCACGCTAGTGATAGAGGAGACACCGTTATAAAAAAAGCTACAGTTAAAGCACAGGGACAAGTTTTAAAGAGAGAGGCAATAGTTTTTAAAAAGGAGCCACTCACACTTGAAGAATGCCCATGGTGCAAAGGAACCCACAAGCCAGAGAAACAGAGCAAAAAAATTGAAAAACAATATTCCACATTGTTTATATAACAAAGCTTTTGATTTTTAAATACCCCAACGCTTACTTAGCAAGTGTCTTAAGACAGGGTGCCTTTTGAAAGGCAAGTTCACATGGGGTCTAGTGGCTGACTTGGGATGTGAAAGATAGTTAGAGGTGCATGAAGTAAAATTTTGAACTGACACATAGACTAGAATGATGATGTCAACATGGATACCCAAGATCAAAAAAATCAAAAATCTGGCTAGTCGCTACCTCACTAGCTAGAAAATACCAGGTTTTTCGGCTAGCGAGAGGGCAAATTGTCCAAAGGTTTCAAACCTGACAAGAAGTTAAAAAATATGTGTGGGCCCTAACTATAGGTTGGACAGTGAACTGGGTAGTGCCATGTGGCAACTGAATGAATCATTAGTGATGATGTGGCAAAATCTCGACCAACCAGAAGGTGTCATGTGGCATGGATTCTAAGGCAAGTTGTGACGGGGTAGACAAGTCTTAAGAATGCACCAGATCATGCCACATTGCATATCCAATGAACATTGCTACATTGCCAAAGGAAAGTTGCAAGGAAGATAACATGGCAACATAGCGAGAAGATGACACGTGTCATTGACATGGTGGCAAGGTGGATGAATCTCATGCTGACATGTGGCAAGCTTGGTCAAACCAAGTTTGACACAGATGGAATTGTGATGGAAATTTAAGAGGTTCAAAATAATATTTTATTTTACATTTTCTCAAGTTTTACATCCAGGGCTTAAAGTTAAATCATATTTGGATTTACTCTATAGTTTTAACTTTTGTAAAGTTAAAATAAATGTAATATATTGCCTTGCAAAGCCATGAGAAGAGCTCTAAACTTCAGAGGGCTAAAACCTAGGCATTTTTTATCCAAAATAGGTGCTCCAATATACCACCATAATTAGAAAGAGCTGAATTTTCCAAATATGAAGTTGGTTTGTGTACAAGTCTTCACTAGTTTGTGTTATAGGTCAATTTGTGTTTTCTGGGGCATTGGCAATAGAACAGGAAAATTTGATCATTGGTCATAAAAGTTTGTTAGAGGGAAGATTTGAAGATTTTTTGAAACCTAATTATGGTAAAATAAGCTAGAAAAGATTATATTGCATTCTGAGGGCCATCTTCAACTAATTTTTCACTTTTACCATGAGTTCAACTTTAGCATAAAAAATCAGTTATGATGGTGAATCAAATATATGAGATTCTTTATGCCTCTAAGAGCCAAATGATGGAATTAGATATTTAGTTTTAGAGAGAATGTAGAGAGAGGATTTTTCAGCTTCTTAGGAAGGAATTCAAAGGGGACACATGTCAATTGCAAGTTGAATTTGGGAATTTCCCTCTTGATATTCATACTTTCTTCTTCCCTTTTGTAAGGGTTGGAAAATTAGGAAAGTTTTCTTTGGAATGAAGCTTTAGTAGAACTAGACCTAGAATTGATGAACTTTGAATGGAAAGATCTAGGATGTTCTAGTTCTAGACCATGAAGCTTTGCTTTGGTTGTGATACCCTTTTCCCATCCCATCAGTTTCTCATTCCTATCATTTTCTCCCTTGTATTATAGCATATTTTATTGTATAGTCTAGTTTATTAGGTGATTTGTGAGTTATTTTCATGCATTTTCATGTATTATTTCAAAGAATCAATACAAAGAACAACAAGTGTTTAGTTTCAGTTTAAATCTTGTCTCCTTTCTCAATTGAGGTGTGATGTTTTAGGGTCTTGGAACAAAGAGCCTAGGTCATAGTTGTAGCCCCTTAAGGTTGTATGTTGCTTCATTGTTACTTGTAGTTCAAGGAATTATGTAAATGCTTTAGAGATTCAATAGGGTTGTAGGTTTATTAAGGAGTATATCAGGTAAGAATGAGATTTAAGTTGAACATTGATGTCTATTTACAAGGTGAATGGATAGATCATATATCTAAATATATGAATAAGTATCAGATATCCAAAATTCATGAGGGAGATTAATGAATTGCCCAATGGATGAGGCACTAATCTGTTACATGATCATAAGTTTGTTGTTCATACCTAGTTTTCATCCACTTTCCACACCCACATAAAATCAAATCAAATTCAAATCATGTTTACGTTTTATGTTGAAAAGCTAGAATAGTTTAACCCTCACTTAGCTTGTGCATTTCATAGAGTTGTAATTTTCTACCGCACTTGTTTGTTACTGCATAAGTCATTAGGAGATTTAGGGGTTTTCATCTACTTAATAGTTTCATTGATATGTTTTGCACTAGTATGGTATCAATTAAATCTGAGGTCTACCTGCCTAGGTTTAGTAGAGGCTAAAGAAGAAGAAGGGTCTAGCCTTATAGTTGGCCTAGTGTCTAAATGGGCATGTTGAAAATGGGAGTTAGCTGCCCCTAGATGTGTTTTGTTCTCATTAGGGTAATTGGAAACCAGTATCATTTTCAAACACCAATAGTACCTAAGTCAAAATATACTAAAGATGAAATGCCATGCAATGTACTTGTAGCCTCGATTATGGTACCTTTATGCTTAGCTTGATTATTATCAACCATAAAAAAGAGTTGATGATTCCTACCAACATCTCCTACTATAGGCTCTAATGTAGTTGCACCTCTATCAAATCTTTATGGTTGGGCTGGCCATAAGAATAACAATTTCCTATAAAGCTAGAACTAGTTCCATGACCACCCTGAGTAGCACTAGAGTATGGTTCACTACCCCTGCTAGAATTCTACTAACTACTTTAAGGGGGACAATCCTTGTATGATTTTTTTCCATAGTTCTAGCCATCTCCCTTCTTCCCTAAATTACCTAATTTTTTTCCACCCTTAGGCCAAAGCCCCTTTTGATTCTCATGATGTTATCCACCCTAAGAGGGTGTTGACTAGGTCTGGCCCTTTCTTGAGGACTGAGAACAGTGTGCATCCTACCCAAAAGGTCAGGCACTTTGGTTCTAAGAATTGAATTTACCATTGAACCCCCTAGAAACATTACTCTCTAGAATTCTTGCCTTCTCCATGACATGTACAAGTGTCCTCTGTTGGTGAACATGGACATTCCTAATTATAGAGTCTCGAAGGGCCCTAACAAATTGTTGCATGAGGAGTGCCTCATCATGTTAGTAACTTGACTACCATCTCAACCAAAAGAAATGCTTCTCATACTGATCCACCATCATATTTCCCAATTTAGTTCATGAAATCCATTAGTACAACCTTTATGGTACTGTGGAGAAAGGAATTTCTCCCTAAACCTCTCCTTGAAGATCTCACAAGTGAGATTCACCACATCAATATGGACCTTCTCACTCTCCATTTCCAACCAAATAGAACCATGCTCTCTCAACTGTGTGATAGAAAAAAGGGCCTTCACATTGCTTCCATAAGGTAGTAATGAGAAGTATCATCTCATATCCAGTAACCAAGTCTTTCACTTGAGCCCTATTTCCTAGCCATCAAATAGTGGTGGTTCATATCTTTGAAGTTCCTACATCATCTCCTCCTAAGTGAAGTCATCATTATCACTATGAACATGACCTCTCCATTGGTGTCTTCAACCACCAGATGGTGTGCAAGAATGTTCATGCACCTCTCTATTTTCTCACATATGAGTATCTTCATGATGAGATCACTCAGCCCAACCTTCTTTGCATTGGTTTTCCTCCATATGAGTCCCCAAGTGAGATAGAGTCTCTTGTAGCACCAAAATCTATGCCACAATTCCACCTTGTTCATTATTACCTTGTTCTCCCTATTCTTCTTTTTGTTCTTCTTCATGGTGTTCTTCTCCTTGAATAACTCGTCTCTTACCACCCCAACTACTAGGTCTATGAGTAGGAGGCATCTCTAAGGAAGCAAAAGATAGAGGTCAGAAACATGTCACACAACATAAGAATCATTGGAATGAATAAACAAGATATCAAGATAAGAAAACATAAGATACAATACACAAATGGAAAAAAAAAATAGTGGAAGCATAACACAGAGATCCCAATGTTGCAACATGGGCTCTAATACTAGATGTAACACCTCATGCAAAGATCCTTGGAAAAAGGAAAAATATAAGCCAAGATAAAAAAAATTAATAAGTGTGGATACACATGAAATACAACATATGAGGATCACAAACATGACAAAAGAAGACTAAAGAATCATCAAAAGACCAGTGGATCTCTAATTGCCATTACTGACCAAAACTAGTAACCATAGAAGGATGCAAACAATTTCAAATCTAAAACTTTTAAAAATAAAAATGCATTTCCAAAGTATTCAAGAATACCATAGAGGGTATCCAAAACATCTCCCAAAAATTTCAAGTCAAACTAAAAGGTTTTCGTTGTCTACCGGGACAGGTTTTCCAAAGACCTAGGTGATACTTTATTTCAGCACTACGTGATATTTTCTAGTATCATATGACCTTTCTAAAGAAGGCTTGTGATACATTTAGTGTCTGGGTGACACTTTTCCTAAAGCTGTACAATACTTTCAGGGTCTAGGTGACACTTCTCCTAAAGCCATGTGATACTCCGTAAGTATCATACAACCTTTCTTTAATGGGTGTGCAATACTTTCCATTATTGCATGATATCTCTCCTTAGGATGTTGGATACTTTCTAGTATCACATGATATTTCTTCTTTGGGTGTGTGACACCTTTTAACTGTCATCCAATTCTAGAAAATGGCCACCCAAAACAAGCAAGAATGCTCCAATGAGCATTCACAATGTTATAGGAAGAGATATAACCTCCTTTCCAAGGAATACTAGATCCACGTATTGAGGTTATAGACACTTGAATGCTAAACTACAAGGTAGAAACTACATTTAACCATCTAAGATAGCGGCAAAGGGAGAGAGCTCAAAGTAACATCGTGATGTATTGGAATAACAAGCCAAGTGCATGGTTCCTCCCAACTATAATAACATCATGAAACCTTAATGGTCCTAGATGTCCTCTATGTGTAACATCCCAACTACCAAGTAGATAATTAGAGCTATCTTCTAATGATGTCAGTACTAAAGGATAATAACATCAAAAGAACAGAAAAACTAACCTGGTAATCTAAAAGCAATAGATACTCCAACTAATTATATCACATCATCTAATCATATGCTAAACATCATAATAAGGAAATGTGTAAATAAACTAACATCATCTAAACATGATATCCAAGCATTCTAATGAAAACATAAATCACAAGAAAGCATACTCCAAAACTTGAAGTACCAAGACATGAAAACATCTAGCAATAGTTGTACTAGGACAATAGACTATCTATGTACACTGGTCCCAAGTAGTGGTATAGTGAGCTACACCTCCCAACCATGTTAAACCACTCTTGTCATGCTAATGGAGATAGAGGTACAACCATAAATACATATAAAGCAAACAAGAATGGCTAACAATCACCCCATTCAGTAATGAGGATTGAAACCAAGGTTAGAGATAATACATAAACTATAGGTCCTTGTCAAAAACTCAATGGGAAACTATGTAGGGGCTAACATCATGGAGAGCCACTTGGCATTGAAAAGCCCAAGCTTAGATCATTTGGTTCAACTCCTCAAAGGAATGCTTTTGTACATAACATTTTATTATCTTAAGTTTTATTACCACCTAATGTTTTATTTAGTTATGACTTGATTAAAAACTCCCTCTACAAATGTTCTATGCACAATGATCACCAGGCTCCAAGATGGAAACCCTCTCCATATGCTACCCTAACCTTCTAATGGTTATCCAATGATGAGTGCCTATAGGCATGGATATTTCCAAGTCAACCCTAACTAACCAAAACTCCATGAAAAAATAAACAGGAGGTCAAGTCTTATAAGTCACCCAACAATGTACACAAACATAGTCATGTATGGCACACCACCACCGCAAAGATCATAACATAAGGACTAGATGATAACACAAGAAAAATATCAATCAACCAAAAATAAGCTTTAGAGGATGGATGTGGCATGCATCCCAATGCAACAACAAAAGTGCAATAATGGTCTAACTAACATACAAACAGATGATCTAGGTCCATGACCAACATCATGCTAATAAAACCTGAGAAAATAGGGTTGTAGCCAAAATGAGGTAAAAACCCCAAAATTGGAAAATTTTAAAATTAAAACCCATTTGGTCTTAGGGAGAAAAGCCTAAAAAATCTAATAAAATTTGGATTCAAACATGGTATGCAAAAATGATCAACATAATAATGCAAAACCCCAAATCCTGATTCCAAAAACTAGAAAAATATTCATACCCAACCAACTGGGCTAAGTAAATAGACATAAATGGAGGGGAGCACTAGTTCTTAGCCTCCAAACAAATAGTTGCTAGAGAAAAAACTAGAAATAGAGCTGCTACATTAAAATGGGAAAGCCCTACCTAACAACCAAAAGGGCTAAAATGGAAAACAACCACATAAAATAAATAATCCATATTTATGGCCAAAAATGATAGCAAAGAAAGGTCTTCATGAGCTAGATCCAACAAGTTTATTCTCACAAAGATCCCATGCCCATAGCTTCACACTAAATAGAGAACCAATCCTTCATAAAAGGATTTCAAAAAGCACTCTCAATTTTCCAAATTTTAAAAGTGATAAGTGAGGAAATTAAATTCTTCTTTCAATAAGTGAATAATTGATTAGGGTGAATAGCCAGTTAGAATCTAGACTTTGAATCAACCCAAATGAAAATAGGCTATTCCAAGTAGTTGGAATTCATCTATGGGAAATCTTCTAGAAATTAAAAATTAATTAAATAAAGCCCAAAAACCAAAAGTCATAGAAATTTCCTTAACATCTTTCATTATAATGTGAGCCTCTAAATTCAAAGACACTTTCACAAGTCTAGTCACATAACAAAAATGAGTCCAAATTTAACAAATCACTAGAAGGCTTAATTGAAAATTTAAATAAGATATGTCTACCATACATGAATGATATTGGTAAAATGAATAGTTGAATAACTAACTCCATGTGCCACTACTAGGGATATAAATCTTGCACATTAAACACATGATCAAATGCAATTGCATATAATCTTATAGGTGAATCAATAAATGCATTTAATACCCAATTTAACCATTTATTCATTTATAGTGAAATAATGCATTTACATCACTCATGTTCACATGAAACATAACAAAGAAAGAATGAAGTAAATAACCATAGCATTAAATCCAACACATAGCAAAATCATAGATATGTCCAAATACCAGATAATAGGCTATCATCATAAACCTTATGTCATCTCAAAATTCCATCAAGATGCAAATATGATAAACTAAATAGCATAACAATATAGCATCTATTATATTAAAATCAAAGTATAACATTTGACCCTTAGGTCATCTCAAATGAAAACATAACAAGAGTATCAAGTATCTCTCAATTCAAAATATAACAACATTCAAACTGGAAACATAAGAGGCACTACATGTGTGTCATTTTCATATACAATGCAAAATGGTTGTTGAGTTCACACATGTTCAATGCTTTATGAGCTTTATCACAAATTATAGAAAAATGGTGTAAAATGGTGTCCATTTGATCTAAGAACCTTTACATGATGTTAGATGAGAAAAATATGGCTCCATTAATCAATTCAATGTGTGGATGTGGGTTACCTTTCCTTATGGTTATTGCAAAAATAACATAAGAGCAAGGTCATTAATATGTTTTCTTATGGAAAGTGGTTACTTGTCTTCCCTTGATGCTTCAATTATTGTGAGTGCATGAAATGCATCGTCTTTCACTAGTGATCATGTAACTATTGTAACAAAAGAAATTTTTAAAAAATATCTAGTCACCAAAAATAGTTGCAAATAGTTCTCAAAATTTCAATGCTAAGCTATGATCAAGATATGCATACTTACAAGGACAAGTAGTTTGATAGATGTCTTCCTTGACATCCTCCTTTTAATCATGTCACATACTCTTCCAGGGGTTCTTGATACCACGTAAAAACCATATTCTAGTTTTCTAATATCTTCCCTTATACTCTTGTCACCAATACATGCATGAGCTTGAACATTTATAAAATCTCCTATAACAATAGTCACTTTCTCTGTTTGGGCTACAAGTTCTCTAGTTAGTGAGATAATCAATGCTTGAACCCTACACATGACATATAGACTACATATGACTGCATGTGACTAAATTTAAGTGTCAAACTAATTTCTTAGGACCAACTTAGTAGTGTTTTAATGTGTTGTGGAACATAATAATAATTTCTTAAGAGAAAATTAAAAGTTTAACCATATCATAAGTCAAGGATGCAAGTCAAGTTGATCCAAGTTAGAAAAATGTGTCTATAGAAAACATTGACTTGTTATTCTTATGAAGACAAAAATTATTAATAAATTTCCCCAAGTGAATAACCTTAGGAAATATAGATGATTTTTCTACACAAGCAAGCTAAAATATCAAACAATAGAAAATGTAGGTGCCAAACCCTATTGAAAATTAATGTTGATCAGAAAGCTTTTAAAATTAGAAACCCTAAATCTAACCCTCCTTAGGTATAATATGAATTAGGAAACCCTCAAAGATAGGAAAGGAATCAAAGTACTGATATATGATATTGAAATTGTATGAAACCTTTGTGAATTGCTTGAACATGATTTTCAAATTAACTAAGAACACAAAACTTAACCATTTAGATATTATTATGAATTTGAAACCCTATTACAATCTTTATATTTCATTCATACATAGCAATCTCATTACTATAAATAATTAAAACTCAAGATTTTTGGAAGCCATTCACTTTCAATGGTCACAAACTTATAAACCCTACTTCATTACTTATAAAAGCCTCAAATCAATTAATAAAGGAATTTTTTTGATTTTAGATTATGAATATATAATAAATACACTTACACTATTAATAAATTAATAAGCTATTATCCAAAAAAAATAGAACTGTAGGTTAGAAATGATGTTTTAGCTAGTGTAAAGCATAGTAAATGATGGTTCCTATGTAAAAGAAACTATATGGGGACCTTATCCAATGTGGCAGTAGCTAGATAGCCTACAACATATATAAAACATATATGAAATCTCTTCCTCAATAGGATTAATTGACCAAAAACAACCATTAATTAGTAACCTATGATAATTATCCTCAACCTCTTTTCACATTAGTAGCAAACAACTATATGGCTGCCCTCAGAGTAAAATTGAAGGCTAGAAATGATGAAAATGTGATTTAAAATAACAAAAAAAATAAAAAACCTAAACATAACAATAAATATAGCTAGAACAATGATTGAATCTTGGGTTTGAACCTTGTAACTTAGGCTGGAAACATCAAATAATATATTAAAAATAAATCAACATCTACCATGACACATTTATGCTATTGTAGTAGCACTATAGCTACTAAATTCCAGGCTCCTATCAAAATTCTAGAATACAACTTAGGGAAAGTGAAATGAAATAAAAATTTAAAACACAATAAATTTTAGTTTGTGTATTGGATGGTTTAATCCAATAACTTTTCATTCAATGTCTTCTTTGCTCCATTTTATGACTATAGGGTATAATGAGTCCAAAATTATCATCATTACTTCTTACAATAAATATAATATCTACAATAGCTCCTTCATATTATAAATATATTCCTAACTTACACACTAAAGACTAATATCACTTTCTAACTTTAACATATTCTAATTTGCTACCAATTCTATCTAATATCTACTATCCACTATTTGTATCCCCTCATGCCTCTATTTCCACATACCAATTTCCACCAAGGCACATGGCCTACCGTCTACACCTAAGCTCACATGCGAACCCATCATTCCCAAGCACCTTCCTTTTGAACCCTTCACTCCAACTTTCCTAACAAATATTTTAATACACTCTTACCAACTCACATTAACTTAGACCCTTATGACCATTACTTATTCATTTCTCAAACCATCACCATCCATCAATTTTACCACCGATCACTTTTATGTGCTCCCTAATTTGAACTTGAGAAAATTCATACATGTGCTAAGAAGGGGGGGCTACCCATGTCCTTGAATGAACCCTTAGAGATGTCTTGGGAGTAGGAAAGAGGAGAGGGGTGGGAGTCATATGTTTCCTTTCTCTCCCCAACTTATTTTGTATGCCTTCCAATAGTATTAATTGTGTTGAGTGGATATATATATATACATACATACATACATACATACTATATTTATTGGCTTTTTATAGGTCATGTATGTTGTTATAGGGGATTCAAAAGGAATATGTTGATGATTATTTTATTGCATTATAATTGGGGAGTATATGTTTTAGTGTGCCTTTGTGTTTTCCCTGATAATTTCATAGTCTTATGTTGACATTTCATGCTAATGCTATCTTAATGAACCCATCAATTTGTTAGTTCCATACTTAACCACATGCTATGTAACTTGTTCCTTCTATTCATTGCAAGGAAAACATTCAACAAAATAATTGATACCTTGTCTTTTTTATTCAATCCTCTCTTTTGTAATGAAGCTTTAAGTGATCTTACTCATTGAACTCAAACATTTAGAAATTTCCTTACATGAACATATGTAACTTCCTTACAACATAGTTTACATACAAAATGGATATTATGCAACACATGCTTAATCATTTCTATGAATCATTGATTACCTATAATTTCACATTACTAGACAATGATAAAATTACATCTCTAAAAATTCCTATATTGCCAACATGTAATGGACAATTAACAAGCTTCTCTTTCATGTTACTTTAACGCATGAGAAATCCAAGTTTCTCCATTGCTACCTTGTGCACAAAAAATTGCAATTTCATAAAAAAAAAAGAGACCATCCAAATTAAACTCTCCTCCCAACCATAAGCCTCCAAAGAGACCATCCCCAAGCTAGGGAAAGAAAGTCTCAAATAGGGTACCACATACAATCTTAAAAATGCATAAACATCACAATGCAACACTTGAAACAATCACAAAGAAATATAGCTAAAGAAGTCATGTAACCATACATAATATAAAATTATTTAAATTTCCATTTTTCATGAAATTGTAAACTATAAGATCTACAAGAAACATATGTAAATCAATGAGAAATAGAAGTAGTGAAAAATGATAGAACACAACAGTGAAGTAGTTATGTCAATTTATTAAGAAATATCTTATAACTACATGAAAATTTAATACTAGCAATGTATGTTTAAGACAATTTCATAAAAATAGATGTAGACAATGAAAATAACACTATAGCTAAAAGAAGAAAAAGCTAATCCATTATTGCCTCTCAAAACCCACGAATTTTCATGAGCAAATGATGATGTATTCTACTATAAATAAGTATTTCATTCTAAAACTATTTCATAAGTCTTATCCTAGTGTGGATTTTATAACCTCATTGTGACTAAATCTCCATATTCCATTTGGGACCTCCCATGGCTCAATATTATAACTTCCCATAGTATCTATTTCATCCCATAGAGAATCTAAAGAAGTACAAAATATGATTATGATTTTCTTAAGGGGGCATAAACTATTTTAATAAACCAAAAACCATATTACAAATCATTAAGTAAGAGATTTTCTCCACATCAAGTGATATTGTGATTTTGCTACACTCTATTGAATCAAAGTATTTAAGACTCAAGAGGATGAATTGATAATTGGACCTACCCTTAGATGAGCTAGAAACCCAAATGTGATTATGGAATTAAAAGCATTTAGTATAGAAAAAACTTCTTAGCTATTGGACTTGTGAGTTTAGATCTCATAAAAATGATATTTGTAATAACTATCAGGTTCAGATCTCATAAAAGTGATATTTCTTAATAGTTGAGCAATAAGCTTAACTTATCAATAGAACTAATATATGACTAATACAATTTTGGGCACATGCATTTGGTTTTTTGAGCTATTAAATTTTTTCTCATATAAACCATATTCAAAAGTTTGGTTCTAGGAATATCACTTTTTTATACATGTATACTATTTAATAACAAAAGGATAGTTATTACAACTTTGCCAATCTTTTCTTTAAATGGTACTAGCTCAATGGAAGAGCACCTACTTTACAAGTAGGAGGATGGCAGATTGATTTCATTGTGTCCTAATATTCTTAAACTAGTGATTAAATAAACTACCAAACAAACTACCCAATAAACTATTGAGTCAAATACCAAATCAAATACCAAATATATCACCAAATATACAACCAAATAGACCACCAAATAAATTACCAAATATGGTAGCAAATATACTACCCAATAAACTACGAAATAAACTACTAAATGAACTACTGAAGCAACTACCAAATCATATACAAAATATATTACCTAATCAACTACGTAATATACCACCAAATATACTACCAAAATTACCAAATAAACTATGAAATAAATTACCAAAAAATAATAACAATCAAATAAATTAATGATCAAATCAATAATCAAATTAATGATTAAAATAGTTTAGTCATAAATTTGGTTGCCAAATTAATGATCAGCAATAAACTACCAATGGTCACATGATCAAAATTGGTCATATATCTATAGTTTTTAGTAGTTTATTTAGTGATATGTTTTTTATTGTGTACTACTGTAAAGCGGATAAATATTGGGGATCTTCACCCTTGTAGAATGTGCGGGCTCAAGAGTCATAGTGAAAAGAATTATTGGAATAGAGATTGTGATAATGAAACTACCAAACTTTTTATGCAGATAAATTATTGATGCATCAATGGATATATTGTGGTTTCACAACACATGCCCCATTCCTCTTAGAAATGGGGACCCCCTAGTATGATCTTTTTTTCTTTCCTAGACCCCTAGTTTAGGGTCTAAGTCATTTTTAGGGTTCTACCTAGAGTTTGTGTCTTGTTTTATCCCCAAACCAAGAAAATCTAGGGGCTAAGACTAAGAAATTTTGGAAAAACTAAAGTTCTTTTGTGCTAAAAAAGTGCACTAGTGCACCTAGCACACATGCACACCCATCCAAGGTGCACAGGTGTGCTTGATGTGCAAGTGCACACTTTTTTCCATTGTATAAACTTTAATATAACTTAAACCTATCCAAATCACCAAGTGAAAGGTGCACATGTGTGCAACTATCCAAGGTGTACACTTGTGCACCTTTCAATGGCAAGGAAATCCCTTAAATGCAAAGCAAGGGTGCACACATAGCACACCCCAAAAGTTGTTCTATGTGCATAGCCATTTTATTTAACACTTGCTTAAGTATTGGATTATAGGGTGTGCATCTAACACATCCTTAGTGGTGTTATTTTTCTTTAAGGTAAAGTGCACCTAGCGCACCTTCAAGGTGAACTATTTTTTGTTCATCAGAGGTGTTTTAAAGTAGTTTTTAGGTGTTTTCTGATAGGGTTTGCATTCTAGGTTTTTTTTGTCACAATTAGTGTTTGTTTAAGGTTTGATTTTTAGTCTCCTAGACTAATGTTTGCTTCTTTGTGCATATAAAGAGGCATCCTTAACTTGTCAGGGTCATAACTTTTGACATAGAACTCAAAATTTACAATTGTTTACACTATTGGAAAGAAGTAAAAAATTTAATTCCATTCCCTAAAATAGTGAGCCATTGACTACCTAGTTTTATGGACTGATTAAAGTTTCAACTTGAAATTTTGAGCAGAAGACCTCCAAAAAAGCTAGTTAAAAGGACCTAGAAAAACTTGTAAAAAAGTATGGAAAATTTTCAAAAATTTGATCATTTTGGATAATTTGGATAACTTGGTCTCTAATTGGGAAGGATCTAGTAGTTAGAGAGAAGAAAGAATCAAGAAATTTACACTAAAGATCAAAGATACAGAGGTTGGAGACATGAACCAAAATAAGTTTTTCATCTTGTACAACTACTAATAACAAGATTCACCATAGATGCCTTGGAATTTTAGTTAGAAGAAGTAGAAGGAGGTCAAATGTATGAAGTTTTTTGGCTATAAATAGGGTATTAATAATCAAAAGGATCAAAATAAGTACACAAAAGTGATCTAAAACCCCATTTGAGCAAAACCTAGAAACTATTTTCAAAATTGAGAATCTTGATTTTTTGGCAAATTGAGATTGTTAACTTCTGAGGTGCATAGGTGCGCCAAGTTCGTAGGTGTGCTAGGTGCACTAGGTGAGTTGCTTCTAAGGTGCACTAATTTTTTTTTGAAGAATTTAGGGGTGCATTGATAGTTAACTGCCAATTCCAAAATTAGAGCTTTCCATGCACTAGAAATGCATTTTGATGGTAGTTTAACTCATTCAAACATCCAGAGAAGGTTGAGTTTCTATTTTTGGGACCTCCAGAAACTCCTACATCATCTAATGGCTTTCTTCTTCTTATTTTCTCATGCTTTCTTTGTTTTAAGACATGTAAAGGTTCATGCATCCAGTTAACAATATAAATAAGGATGGAGTCCTACTTAGCACTAGTTCAAGAGTCAATTTTTACATAAATAGATTTGTTTCATTATTTTAGTAGCATATGTTTGCCTAAAGATATCTCTCACTCTCAACACAAATTGAGGAGAAGATTTCTTATAAATTCAGAAACGCAATATGTATTATAGGCCATCATTATTTTGATGCAATAATATATGGTATTGGTGCTTGCATTTGGAGTGTAGTGATTCTTGCCTAAGTGTGTTATATTTTGTGGATGTGTGTTCATGGAATGTAATTGAGCCAATAGTTTTATTGCATTATTTTGGTTGTGCGATGTTTTAATTTTGGTGTTTTTTACGGGTCTACAAATTTCACTGAAATACTTAGTTTGAGAAAAGATCATCATATTGTTCCTGCATAGCTTTTCATCTCACATGAGCACACTTTTTGTAGCCTTGCAATTTGATGAAAAGTGAAATATCTTACAATTATTGAATTCTTATCGACAATTTCATTAGTGGAATTAAGGAAGCACTGCTCCTATTTTCATTGGTTACCAAATGATCTTTTCAAAGGCTTAACTCATAAACACATTGTTTTCATGGCTTATGTCCATTAGGATTTTACTTTTCATGTTATTTGCTTAAATCTTGTGTTCCCCTATCTTCATTATTTTTGCTTTGCTAACCCCTTGGTTAAAATAGGAATTCATATAGTTGCATTTTTAGATTGCATTCATTAAAAAATAGAAAAATAGAAAAATATATTTCTTTTTGTGTGGTCATTCTTTTGAGATAGCAAGCAGATTCTACATCTTATCCAAATTGTTCAAACAAGAAAAGGTCTCCCTATGAATAAATACATTTATCTTCAATTGAGTGGATTCTAGTAGATCGCAAGATCACCCAGAACCTTGGAGTTGATCCTAGATTGGCTTTTCAAGAGAGGAGTTCGAAAGGATTCCTACCATTAAGCATCATGCAAAATGATAGCTCAATAGAATCCCATTGGAAGAATGTGACAAAGATGTTGAAAATATTGTACAAACCTCAATGTTCACATGTCAAAAGTGATAGTGGTGAATCAAGGTTTCAATGTTTAAGTGAAGTAGTTGATGACTACTTGTTTTGATTGGCACATGGAAGTGTCATGAGTATTCTCTATACTAGAGAAATGAGGAGAAAATTGAGTTTTGTGACCTCTCATGGAAGAGAGAAAAGAGGACCTTGTGATCTCCTATGAGTATTTAGACAATATTAATAAAGTGGGATGGATTAGGTTTCTTTACCATTGACTAGACTTATAGTGCAATTTAATTTTTTCACCATGACCATCCTTACCTTGTCATTCTTACACTGAGTTTGGTTCCTAATTTTGACTCTATTGCTTTTCTTTGTGTTTTAATCAAGTGGAACATAATAGCTAAATTTCTTTTTAAATAGTTTTTGGTAGTATTGATAAGTTGAGGATCATGCAATGAGCGTTTTAATCTTTGATTGAACCAAAGATGCTATTTCACATTGTTTTTGATGCGGGCATATTTTTTATTTTGACTCCAATTCTTGTGTTGATATTTCAAGAGGGTGGAATACAATGGTCAATTGTCTCTCTGAATGAATTTTACTAGCTTCTTTAATCTTGACTTAATCTAGGGTGTTATTTCAATTGCTTCTCCATAATCAACTTTAATTTTGTAATTGTTACATTATAAGTCTATTTCAATTGCTTCTCCATGATCAACTTTAATTTTTTAATTGTTACGTTATAAGTCTGGTTTTTATTTTGATTCCAATCCTTTGATTCACATTTTAAGAGAGTGGAATAAACAGAAGTCAATTGTTTGTTTACTCTTAACTGAATCCATAGAACTATTTGGAGTGTCCCATCATTTCTAATTCAAAATTCATTTCCTTTATTTCAATTTCTATATCATGACCAGCCTAAATACATTTATCTTCAATTGAGTGGATTCTAGTAGATCACAAGATCACCCAGAACCTTGGAGTTGATCCTAGATTGGCTTTTCAAGGGAGGAGTTCAAAAGGATTCCTACCATTAAGCATCATGCAAAATGATAGCTCAATAGGATCCCATTGGAAGAATGTGACAAAGATGTTGAAAATATTGTACAAACCTCAATGTTCACATGTCAAAAGTGATAGTGGTGAATCAAGGATTCAATTTTTAAGTGAAGTAGTTGATGACTACTTGTTTTGATTGGCACATGGAAGTGTCATGAGTATTTTCTATCCTAGAGAAATGAGGAGAAAATTGAGTTTTGTGACCTCTCATGGAAGAGAGAAAAGAGGACCTTGTGATCTCCTATGAGTATTTAGACAATATTAATAAAGTGGGATGGATTAGGTTTCTTTACCATTGACTAGACTTATAGTGCAATTTAATTTTTTCACCATGACCATCCTTACCTTGTCATTCTTACACACTGAGTTTGGTTCCTAATTTTGACTCTATTGCTTTTCTTTGTGTTTTAATCAAGTGGAACATAATAGCTAAATTTCTTTTTAAATAGTTTTTGGTAGTATTGATAAGTTGAGGATCATGCAATGAGCTTTTTAATCTTTGATTGAACCAAATATGCTATTTCACATTGTGTTTGATGTGGGCATATTTTTTATTTTGACTCCAATTCTTGTGTCGATATTTCAAGAGGGTGGAATACAATGGTCAATTGTCTCTTTGAATGAATTTTACTAGCTTCTTTAATCTTGATTTAATCTAGGGTGTTATTTCAATTGCTTCTCCATAATCAGCTTTAATTTTGTAATTGTTACATTATAAGTCTATTTCAATTGCTTCTCCATGATCAGCTTTAATTTTGTAATTGTTACATTATAAGTCTGGTTTTTATTTTGATTCCAATCCTTTGATTCACATTTTAAGAGAGTGGAATAAACAGAAGTCAATTGTTTGTTTACTCTTAACTGAATCCATAGAACTATTTGGAGTGTCACATCATTTCTAATTCAAAATTCATTTCCTTTATTTCAATTGCTATATCATGACCAGCCTTAACCTTGTTGCCTGTTATATGATAGATTTTGTTTCTAATTTCCACTTGAAATCTTTTGTTCATATTTTAGTTAAGAAAAAACAGAATATGATGGTGGATTTTCCTTCCATATAGATTTCTCTATCATATTTAATAAGTGAAGCATCATGATCTAAACTTCTTTACTCTCAACTCTACCCAATGTAATTTTTCAATGCCACGCTTCGTTGCCTTTAACTAAATCCGTGGTGCTATCTAAATTGCTTAATCTTGTCATTGTGTTGTTGAACCATGATGTTTTTTATCAGTTATGATTTTCTAATTTATCTTTGAATTTTTCCTCCTCCAACTTTATAGATAGTTGTCCCTATAGAAATCCACTAAGATATAAGTGTTAATGCGACTTATTTCTCTTTTTAAAACAGCTTAATTTTCTGACCCCAATAATAAATGAAAAAGAAGCGAAAAAATAGGTGTTCAATATAAGATACCATAACTTTGGATTTGCCTTTTCTGCCCATATGTTGTAGGAAAATTTCTGCACAGAATCTGAATGAGGCAAATTGAGGATGCAAAAGCTCTCATATAAGGACCAAGTGGCATAGGTCTGAGAGGAGTTTGATATGATGGCTCTGTCTTTTCTGTCCATTGAGGTGTTTTCGCTTGCAGCCAATGCAAAAACTTTCAAACCCATGTGATTTCATAGTTTATAATGATTTTCCAATAGATAATCAAGAAACCCATGTGATTGTATAGTTTTTAAATGGTTTTCCAACAAATAATCAAGTTCATGTCATACATGAAATGACAAGTGAAATTGACACCCGACCAAAAACAATTGTGTCACTTCTTATTTTGAGTCATGGCCATAATGCCGAGTTAAGAACTTGTCAATAGTGAATCTGAACACAATTAACATGCTTTGATCTTGTTCTTTTAATTTTTTCGTTAGTAGTGTTGATGTAATTCAAGAATCTATTAATTAAATAGCACCTTGATACATTAATAGTGATCTTGGCTAGTCACAAGGAGGTGCACAAATTTGAGGTGTAACTCACCAAAACACGTGAATGTAGAAATTTGCCTATTGTGTCATATGGATTTCTTTCATGGTTTGGTCATTTTGGTGCCTTTATCTATTTTTTATAATTTAATTAAAATTTATAATATATATTAATTAATTGTTGCACGTTTTTGTGCATGTAATGATAAGTCTATAAAAATTTCAATTTTGAAAGTTATGTTTATGATTTAGCAGTCTTTTAATCATTTCTACATTAAAAAATTATTAAAAAAAATATAATTAATAATTATCAAATTTAAAAAGTAAACTATTTTAAAAAACATATCATAATTAGAAAATAATTTGAAAATAAACTAATTAAATATTTTTGATAGATTAAACTAATTATTTATTAATAAAGTAATATTAAATATTGTATATAAATTTAATAATAAATAATAAATTTAAATATTATGTTTATTCAAGTTTTAAAAAAAGTTACAAAACAACATTTTTATGGCTCAAAAAGTCTTTGAATTGAAATCACAATTGTTATAATTTAATATCAAAATTGAATTACATGAAAGAAAAATCCATTTTGTAAGTCTCTGCCTTAAAAAAAAGGGGAAAAATTAATTATTAATTATTAATTTTAAAAACTAAACCAATTAGAAACTTTAACAGTCAAACTAAACTCCAAATAAATACAACACAAGAATATTATAGATATTAGAAACTTCCTTATCCTAAAAAGAAGCACCCAAAAACAAAAACTATGGGTGGTGTCATGGACTATAAAAGCTCCTTTCCTTTCCTTTCCTTTACATGATGAAAATTTCCTTTTATTTTTTCCTTTACATGATAAAGGTTTTTAATATTTTATGAAAAGTTATACAAGATTGCTATAAGATATTCCATTTAAATTTGTAATGATTAAATTTAAATTAATCTATAAAATAATTAAATATTATAAAAAGAACTAAAGTTTAACAACAAATAATTGCATAGTTTGTTATAGTATTTAATATAAAATATTGGTATATTTGATTTTGATTTTATTAAAGTTGTAAAGACAACTAATTGCATAGTTTTACTAAACATAATATTTCTTTAAAATTTTATGTTGTGATGTTCAATGACAAAGAGGGAAAAAACAACTCAATATACAAGATATAGTTTTGGGAATGTTACTTGACAATTTGATTGCATGTAAATAACAAGTTTATCATTGTGAGAGTTTTTAGAGATATAAATAATAGGACATTATTTTGCAAACCTAAAAATTCACCCTATTCCTTACAAACTAGACTATGCTATCTCTATTTTCTAAACTTAAGTGAGAATAGTCTTTTATTAAGAAAACACATTTCTTATAATTTATAACTTGGAAACTCAATTGTGCTATAAACAATAAAAATATGATTAAAGATTTTCAAAATCCATAAGACATTGTCTATAATCAAGAAAAGAATGTGAAGTATTAGATTTTAATAATTCTATAACTTGTATAATTGAAAAAAATTAGATAGAGGGTTTAAGCTTTGCAAGCTCAATATTTTTCTAAGAATATTAAGGGGAAACCATAAAAGACTCTTGATATAGAATAATATAAAGCTCACTCTACTTGAGAAAAGTCTTTACCAACATGAGAATTACAAAAAGAGCTAGGTCTTGTTCTTCTAATTGTGTTTCTTTTTCTTGAGAGCCTTGTGGCTTGTTACCATCTTATTCTCATTATCATGAGGAAATACACATATTATTCTGCCGTCTCCTTCTATGTCTTCTTCACTGGTGTGGAATCAGAAAAAAAATGATTATCTACTACTCTTTAATGTGATCTTCCTCAATCATAGTTTGACTCAAATTTCATGGTAAATTTTTCATTACCATTATGCTCAAAATATTTGAAATCATATTCATCATTATCATACTTCAAATTCTTTGATGCACTCTCCAACTTTAAAACCTCTTAAAAATTTGAATGAGAAAACAAACTTATGCAACTAAAGTAAACATTGTGAACACTTACTAAAACACTTTAGCTATTTCCTTTAGAAACTGATTCAACAAAGCTGAGTGGAAACTTAGCAAAATGCTTTAGATGTTTCCTTAACTGCAATTATAAGAATTATATGTGAATTAAAAATAATTTTTTTTGATGGAGGTTAATTACAAATTTTTAAAAATCTAAGTTATTAAAAAAGAAAAGACACTTAAAAGACATGACAGCTATTGGCAAGGCTAACAACTATCAATAATAAAATGTTATTTCCTCCACATATAAGCTCATCAACTTAAAATATTAAAAATATACTTATAATTAAAATATTTAATATTCTAATCCAAAGAAAAGAACTCATTTCAAATGAAGATCATAATCTTTGTTTCCATATGTAGAGTGTAAATTTCTATTTTTTTCTATTTTATTTCAAAACAATTTCAAAATAAGTATAAACTAGTAGTCGCATGCTTTTGTCCATGCAATGAGGAGCTGATAGGAATTTTTTAAAAATAAACTAAATAAATTTATAATGAAAATGTCACCTACTAGATTGAAAAAACTGAAATAAAAACATAATAATTATTTAAAATTTGTCATCTTTTCCTTTGTTTTCTTATTCTTTAAACATAAACTATCTTAAACATTTTACAATTTGTAGAAATAGAGGGAAAATTAAAAACTTATGAAGAAGAATAAAAATTTAGAATAAGATTGATAATGTAATAGGATACTTAATTTTTTGAAAACAAAGTTTTTATCACAAGAAAATCCTAAATAATCGTTTTAAAAAAAAGAGTAATTTAGACTAAAAACTAAAAAATTAGAAACTTTCGTCAACATTGATAATGCTAGAAAACTTAAATTTTTAAAAATATTTTTTTGACATCATCAAAAGTCACAAATAATCTTATTAAGATAAATTTAGACTACAAAATACATTTATAGACTATCAAACAAAATTACATAAAGACATTTTTACTCAAGTCTTTTCACATAAGTTTATTATCTTTACGATTTCCTATTTTCAACATTTTATTATCTTAGAAATTTATGTAATAGTTAGATTAGTTTGTTTCCTTTTTATCTAAGTTTTGAAGAAATATCCTACTAATGGTAATAGGATAATATGGTAATGGTAAAAATTAGAAACTTACAAAGAAGAAAAAAAATTAAGAATACAATTGATAATGTAATAGGATGCTTAATTTTCTAAAAATAAAAATTTTATCATAAGAAAATCTTAAATAATCTTATCAAGAAAAAAGAGTAATTTAGAATAAAAACTAAAAAAATTAGAAACTTTCCTCAACATTGAAAATGTATTTTATCATCTTTAAGACAAATAAGGTCTTACAATATTTCTTTTTAAGAAAGAATCTTAATAAAAAAATTCAACATATAATATAACTTAAATAATGTTTTTAGCATCTATATCAAGTTGAAGGAGTAAATATTTAAATATTTGAAGATATGAAATATAATAGTAACCTAAGTGTACAATATTTTTATCAATGTTATAAATAAACATATGAACATCTAAAGATAAGAACATTAAAATCAATAAATAGATAATTATGTATATGAAATGTAATTAGATAATAAAATTTACTTGTTTTTTTTAAAATTAAATAATAATAATAGTCCTAAAGGCACAATTTAATTGGGACCCTTATAAATTAAATCCAAAACAACTATAACAAATTCAAAACTATCATTAAAATATGTTATACAACTTCAGAATTTCTTGGTCCTCTTCAAGAATATAGTCATTTTGTTTACTATATTTTTGACAAATACGAATCATTTCTTAGTCTTTACATGTAGCAATATTCTCCCTCAGAATTTGATATCATAAATTAAGATGACTCAAAATGCGAAGGTAATTAGATGCATGAAAAAAACAATTATTCCATGAATAATGTAAAGGAAAAACAAGAAAGGCAACAAATAATAAGAATGCTTTCATCAATCATTTGGTAATGGACATTTGGGATTCAATATAGTATTTTCTATATTAGACCATAAGTGCATAAAACTTATCAAAAATATTTGTCAGCTTTGTGAGATCCTCAATACAACCTTTATCCCTTCTAAGGAGAGGTTCCTTACTAATTAAAAAATATTATGCTTTGTTTTTTAGTATGGAAAGAACAATATTTCAATTTTAGAAATTTTGTGAAGTAATTTGTTATTAGAAAGTTTAAAAACTAGTGATTCTTACCAAATTTTTGTTAGAAATATTTTTTCTGGGAGCAAAACTCCCACAATAAGCCTATTGGCTTAATTAGTTATATATTTAAATAATTTATTATAGTAATATCACAATTCATATAAAATATAAAAGCATAAAATATTTTCTAAAATGCATATATTTTATTTTTAAAATATCAAATCAATATAAATATAAACAAATTTCTAAATCTTTATGCTTTATATAAAAAGATAAAAAAATTATAACGAACTATGCTTAAAAGAATATAAGTATAAATATATGATAAATAAGATAAAATATGTATTAACAGTTACATTATAATATTATTTAATAGTAAAATTACTTTCTAAAATACATGTATTTAATAATCTAAATTATTACTAATATACACAATTTATAAATATATAAATATAAATATATATGTGTGTGTGTGTGTGTGTGTGTGTGTGTGTGTGTGTGTGTGTGTGTGTGTGTGTGTGTGTGTGTGTGTGTGTGTGTGTGTGTGTGTGTGTGTGTGTGTGTGTGTGTGTGTGTGTTATTTCTTATACGATCTCATATTTTTTATGTATATATCATACTTTTTTGTATTTAAAAATATATCTATATTAATAAAAAAATATTATAATATCTTTATATTAGATTTTTATGGTTTATTAAGAAATTTAAGTGTCAAAGTTATATTACCTTTGTAATAGCATTTGATATTGTATTATTTATGTCTTAAAACAAGAGTTGGTGCTCTTTACAGTTGTTGTTGGTGAACATGTAATGATTTGGTTCTCCTTGAATCAATAAATATACAAATGTAGTGTGGTTTTTCTCCATGTGATAAAACCATATAAGTTGCAAGGGTTTTTGGTCAACACAAAAAAATGTGATATATATTGTCTTTTTTTTAAACTCACATCTTTTCATATTTTGATGCATTTTTAGTTTTATCTCCATGCTCTCATACCTTTAATATCTTATAATTTCATTTTCAATCTTCTCTATTCATGTTATAGTTAGCAAGGGCATTTTTTTAAACATATATCTAAAGTGCTAATGTTTTAGTTAAAAGTGAAAAAATTAGTGTTTTTTAATATTTAGAATGAAGATAATGAAGATAGGTCTAAATAAATTCCTCAAAAGAAAACTTGGAATTCTAACAAAAAATTATGTACATGATCATGGTATGAAAATTAGACCCTTAAGTGACAATTAAAGTTCATAAAAACTATGATTTGGCAAGCTAACATAAAAAATTAAACATTTTATCAATCTTATATAAAACATATATGTAAGAAAAGAATCCTTAGAAAAATGAGTTTGGTTTTTAACCTAATAGATTCTTTTTGGAAAAAATCTAACTTTTTCTATAAGGTGGAAATTTTGAATTTCAATGATGTAATATGAATATGTTGGAAATAATCAAGACTAGCTAGGTTACTGAGAGGGGAGGGGTGAATCAATAACCTTAAAAACTTTTAAATTAATTCAAAACTTAACCATATGAATCATTCACCATTCATTCTTCTAATCTACTGTATGCATGAGCAAAGATAAACATGCATAACACATGAACACGATAATTCTGGTGACCCAGAGATGTTAAAAATAGAAAGTAATTTTGGGGTGGGGATGATACTCACAAAACTTCACTACTACAGTATAAAGTTGGCCTGTTAGGGATTACATTGACCACTTCTCATGATCTACCTTGTTAAGAGCAATTTGGACTGCTAAGTCCACCTTGTTAGAGGTTTTACAAACATACAATGAAGTATGCACTCTGTTAGGAGATTTATACAAAGACTATTAAGGCTACCCTATTAAAGGATTTGGAGAACTGAATCACCTGCTAGGATGAAATAGTAGATCTAACTTACAACTTAATTACTGAATAGATCTTGAAGCAAAAATCACCTCTTGTGACTGATATATCTTTGCTGCTCCTTAATGACCTTGCTGAAAACTTTGCTCTACTACTGATTTACATTCACTCTTCTCATAACATTACATGTTCACTCCTTAACATACTCATGAAATAATTATTAATACATTTTAAATGATACAATACATTACATATATACCATTCCAATTATTACAATTACAAGGTTGGCTAAAAAAAAAGTAAAAAAAAAATATTACTGAGTCGGCCAAACCGTAGAAAACTCGAGCTCTTTAAGCTGACTTGGTGACCTTATGATACTCAGCATCCACTGCATTACTCAGCATTGTCATGCACTGAGTAGAAGTAGAAGCATGGTCCATACTAATCACACAACATAGCTTAGAACTCGGTAACCATTGGAGACTCGATAGATATAGTGTCACTTGGTAAATACTGAAACCTTCATTTACCTTTCTGTTACTCGATAAACACTACATATCCATCACTCAGTAGAGATAGTTGGCTTCATATCACACAAACTAATGACTCAATAGATACTATGAAGCTTGGTGACCATTATCTATTCTATGAACACTGTAAGCTCGATATACACTACTGAACTACCCATTCACTTGGTAGTTTCAAATATACTCGGTGTGAACAACTTAATTGCTAAACTTACAAGGTAACCATTGTATTCTCGATATAAACTATGAACTAAGTGATGAGCTTGGTAGCCATTTATAATCAAATACGTATTGTCATTAATGACAAATACAACATAATACCAACAATCTCCCCCTTTGGCATTAGTGACAAAAACACTTATGAGCTAGAACTTATGTACACTAACATTCTAAATTTTTTATTTTTCAAAATTGATCTTTGTAAAGCTATTGTATATACATATCTTACATATCTCCCCCATACATATGGCATATTATATACATAGCTTTATTTGTTCATATATTTTTTTCCTTATTTCTCCACAAGTCTCTTAGTTTCTCATTTGATCTTATTATGTCCATTCTCCCCCTATTCTCTTCCCCTGTTCATCTCATACTCCCCCTTTTTGACATTATGCCAAAGGGTATATACAATATATTCAAATAGAGACACCAAAATGTGAGAGAAACTAAGAGTGTACCTTGAGAATGAGAGCCAATGTCTTATCCCAATTATCTTGCAAAATCTTACAGGTGGAGAGTGCCACTTGAACTTCTGTAGAAAGTTCAAACATATGATCTGCTATTCAAAAATTGTTATCTTGGACCAATGTTTTTGAATATGCAATATGTTTTTGCATTGGGTCCATAATTGGAAGGATCATATTTTGGATGTCAATCAGTGTAGACGTGATTCTGGCTTCCTCTCTAAGTAGCTCTGCCTACATTTCTAACAAAAATTTCACCTTCATGTGATGTGTTGAGCATGAACTAGGGTCAAGCTATAACCTTTGAGCACTAGCCTTCATGTTCACATAAATCTTATTCAATTTCTCCTTAATATCCTTGGTATACTTGGTAACATCACAAAGCTTGCCAAAAATTAATGTTACATTTGTAAAAGATTGTTCAAGGTTGCTCAAAATTGTGGATAATTCTACCCAATTTACTGCAATGTGCTGAGCAATGTGCTCAAGCGCCTTATTTTCAAATTTCTTCTCTACTTTCTCAATGAGCTTCATTTGACTAGAAGTGTCCTCATTGAACTTATTTACAACCTCTTTTAATTGTAACAGAATGTGTTGAGATGGATCAACATCAACACCTATAGCCTCAGTAATTATGTTTTTGGCATTCTTAATTATTGTGAATTCTCTATCTCTCTCTTCTCTTAGCTACTTTTTCCTTGACTTTTTCTCTAAAAGTTGATTAATGAATCTCATTTCATTGGTTGTAGCAGTGTCCAAATCTATCTTAGGAATAAAAATCTCCTTATCCAAGTCTATGTCTTCATCAATTGCCTTACCAATAAGAAGAAGTTTTAGAGGAGTCTTTGGTTTTACTTCTTTACTTACTTCCTTTGATTTAGAAATGGAAACAATTGTTGAAGTAGCTAGACTAGTAGAAAAAACTTGAATTGGTCCAACTAGAGGAAAACTGAGAGAAGTACCAACTATATCCAAAATTGATGTGCCTCCAAAAAATGATGTACCAATAGGTAATGTACAAGCTAGAATATTTACAATTGAACAACTAACTCGAACAAAAATTGGTGCAGTTAAAGTTGTGGTAGACAAAATTGTACAATGAACTAGAAGACTTACTGTACATGGTGCACAAGAAGTTGATACAATTGTAGAACTAGCAGCTATGCACACTACTGAGGTGGATTGCTTGGGTGCTAATGAAGAGGGCTGCGACTCGGTAGATGAAGTAATTGATAATTCTATTGAAGATACCTAGAGTTGTGAGGTGGAAGGAGCAAATGATATTTTTGATGTAGTTGCAATCAATCTTACTAAAGCTAACTACAACCCTAATGATTTTGTTGGCTTAGGTGGAGAGTGAGGAAGGGAAGCAATGATTTCTGCTGCAATCTTCATTGGGTCATCTTCTTCATCTACTTCCTTGTCTTCCTCATCATCTTCTTCCTCTCTTTTTTCATCATCAACCCTCAATGCTTGATAGTCTTCAACATTAGCAATAGCACATGGAGTGTTGTCATCTTCATCATCATCACTATCACCATCATCATCCTTGATCTCAACTAGATCATCACTAGGCTTACATAGATGATAGATATTCTTCCACATGTTTATTGCATCTCTTACAACATGCTCAATATCCTTAATTAAAATCAAACATGTATGGAACCTAATCATCATTTTACCTTCATTATTCTTCATGGCTACCTTTACTTTTGCATCAGTAAGATTTTGCAACAATTTCCTCAAGGATTGTCCATAAATATCCTTGGCTGTCTGTGTAGCTAACTCCCACCTTGGCTGCAATCTCACTAACAATTCTTTTGAGACCTAAGGACCAATTTGGTCTGGGGAATACTTCCACTTTCCCATTTTGGTGAGTACCAGCTTCTCAATCTGCATCTTCTTAGCATCAGTTATTGTTTTGAACTTTAGAGCCTTGAAGTTTATGATGCCAACTCCTTCCATTTGTTTTAGCCTTTCTTGAAAGGTAAGTTGGGGCTTGTTGAATATTACTTCACCTTTTCGTTTTCCTTTGCCTCTCCTAGTGAGAATAGTTGTGGAGGCCTTTGGAGGTTTAGTAATGATAACCCTCCCTTTCTTCTTAGTTGGCTCTACCTCCTTTTCTTATTCTTGCTCTTCTTCTTCTTTTTCTTCATCCTCTTCTTCATCCTCTCCTTTTCCCTCAGTAAGCATTAAGGGACCAGTGACAATTATCATCTTAGCTATCTTCCTCCTGCCTTTGCTGATTGCTTGAGGTAGCTTGATTTCCAATTCAATTCTGGCTTTTACATCATCATATGTGCTAAATACTAGTTTCTTAGGGTCTACGGGTTCATTTACCAATGCTTCAATGATGTCCTTGGTTTCATCAATATTGACCTCATAAGGGAGAGGTTTCACCCATGCAATTTGGGGCCTAACTGCCTGAGTATATACTCTATCACAATCAACCATGAAACACACATTATCTTTATAGTCCTCAACAAGTTTAGGAGGAATCCTAAACTTGTTGTTCATCCTTTTTTTGAAATCTTCAAAATAATTGTTCATTATACTCTTAAAATTTAAACCCATTTCTGCAATAAACTCATTTATCTGATACAAAATGGGAACATCCTTTCTCCATACAACAAAATCTTTGGATGGAAAGAATTTTTGCACATAAAAGAAAAGGCATGTCAACAAAGAACCAAATTTATAGGGATTTTTCTTTGATGTTTGGATGTTGTCCATATTCTTGTTTAATTATTTGAGTAGTAACTCTAATAGATCAAATTCCATGATTTTCTTCACAACTTTGAATGCTAAGTCCACTACCTCACATGGCATCCTATTTAAACAACTAGAACTATAAATCTTATGGGAAATTACATGAATTTTGAACCTCAAATCTACATCAGAAACAATGCTAATTTTCCAACCTCTACCATCCCACTTGGCTAGGGTTTTCTTTTGGAGTTCATCCTGACCTAGGGTTTTGGTGGATTTTTCCTTGCTCAAAATGGGAAGGCTATTAATCTTGTGAATCATCTTTTTGGTGATCAATATGGGCTGCTCCAACCATAATTGACCATTGTGTATATGGTAAGAATATACCTAATCCATTTTATCTAAAAACTTCTTGGCAAGTGTGTCATATGTGTAAACCCTTTTGTTTCAAGATGCTTGTGCTCAGGTTTCAATGAGCCATCAACATGTATTTTCTCTAAAGCACTATCCACTTCTAGGGTTCCTATCCCCTGAATTAAACACTTAAAATGAGTGCAGATATTGTTAATAAAAAGTACCTTTGGTGGAACTTGTGATTGCACACCATTAGGGTCCAATGCCTCCACCATTGTTGGAACTAGTTTGAAATTTGGTGCTTCCACTGTACACCCTTGACCAACATCTCTGAACCCCTTTTTTCCCTTGCTACTATTGGTGCTTCTAGATGCCATTATTGCTCAATAAGTGAAAGAAAATTTCAAACAAATTCTTTAGCTACAAGTTTGCTCAAAATTGCTTGGAATTGATTAAGTGCACTTCGAAATCTCTTTGATCTAAGGATATTGAGATGTGGTGAGAAATGGAGTCAAATTCTGCCCTTTTTGATAAAAATTTTCCATTAATGCTAGGTACCATACTGACATAGTGCATGATAGACTATCATCCACTCACTAGCTTGGTAGAAACTTGTGTCTTGGTGATTAAACAAAACTTTCATTGCTCTCGACCTAGCTTAGTTGAGTTAGTGACCAACCTTGCTTGGTATGAATTAAACTCATGTGATCCTTTTCTATCTAAAATACTGATTTGGATCTTCTAATTTCTTCCATTTGGAACTACTCGAGATATAGTTTGAAGATGCAGTTCCTGTCCCTTCTTCAAGAATCTAATTGGAAATGGTGGAGTCACCTACTTCTTGAGTGACATTTCCATCATTTAGATTGTTTTTCTTGGTAGATTTAGGAGTCCACTACTGTCTCATCTGCTTCCTAATGTTATTAGCTTTATCTTTCTTCTTATCTTCAACTCTTCCTATGTTCATGTAGTTTTTAGCTATGTGACCAATTTTAGTGCATATGTAACATCTTACTATTAAATCTCTTTTTTCTTAAGTGGTGCCTTATGCAATCTATGCCAATGTGTCTATAGTCTCCAAAATAGTGACATCTATACCAAGTGTTGTAATCCCAACCAAATATTGCTTTGACAATTTTTTTAGTTGGATTGAATGGTTTGGATCTACATTCAGATGCCTTGTGATGTTCTTTCTTGCATTTGTGACATTTACCTTCAAATTTTGGTTTCTCCTTGCATTAATTAGCTTTCTGACCATGTTTGCTGCAATTGTAGCATTTTCCATTGCATTTTTCCTTTCCATTGCTCCAACATTTTTTTGATGTATGACCTAACTTACCATAGTGATTGTAAGTAGGTCTTTGATTCCTTTGGGCACCTTGTTTGGAAGATTCACCTTCTTCTTTGTAACCAAGTCCTGCTTTACTTTTTTCTCTATGAAGATTCTACTCACTTTATTGATTCAATTGATCCATGTCTGCTTGGGATTTAATCATCCTTTCATTGATTTTCTTTCTCTAGATTAGACCATCTTTCAATCTTTCATTGATCTATCTTTCAATGATTAGATCATTCCTTAAGCTTCCATTTTCAAATCTCAGATTCATGATTTCCTCATTTTCATTGGAGAGCTATTTGATAAGACTTTCTTGCTAAAGGGATTGATTTTGATTTGCATTGTTCCTTGCCTCCAAGTCTTCACTTGTCTTATTCCTTTGTTCCAAGATTTCTCACATTCTTATTGACTAAACTTCTTGTTCTCTTTTCAATTTTCTTACCTCTTCTTGTAGATAACTCTTCTTTGCTAGGAGTTTTTTGATTTCCTCCTTAGCTTCATCTAAACTACTTGATGGGAAAAATTCTTCAATATTTTCTTCAATATGCTGATGGTCACTCATTTGTCTTGCAAGTTCCTTCCTTCTTTTTAGGGATTGGGAAAAATGCTCCTTTGCTTCCTTGAGTTGAGCTATGGCCATTTCCAGATCTAGGTTCTCATTCTCAATAGCTTTGTCAAGTCTAAATATCTCCATTGTCCTTGATTTTTTCTCAAGCTATCAAACTTTATCCTAAGAACCAGAAAGCTCTGATACCAGTTGTTGGAAATAATCAAGACTAGCTAGGTTACTGAGAGGGGAGTGGTGAATTAGAAACTTCAAAAAATTTTAAATTAATTCAGCACTTAACCATATGAATCATTCACCATTCATTCTTCTAATCTACTATATGCATGAGAAAAGATAAACATACATAACACATGAACAAAGGAATTTTGGTGACCCAGAAACCTTCCAAATAGAAAGTAAAACTAGGGTGGGGATGATATCCACAAAACTTCACTACTATAACATAAAGTTCACCTATTAGGGCTTACATTGACCACTTATGATGATCTGCCCTATTGAGAGCAATTTGGATTGCTAAGATCACCTTGTTAGAGGTTTTACAGATATACAATGAAGTATGCACTATATTAGGAGATTTATACAAAGATTTTTAAGTCTACCCTATTAAAGGATTTGGAAAACTGAATCACTTGTTAGGATGAAATAGTAGATCTAACTTACAACTTAATTGCTGAATAGATCTTGAAGTATAGATCACCTCTTGTGACTAATATGTCTTTGCTACTCCTTAATGACCTTGTTGAAAACTCTACTCTGTTTTTAATTCACATTCACTCTTCTCATAACATTACATGTCCACTCCTTAACATACTCATGACATAATTATTAATACATTGTAAATGATATAATACATCACATATATACTATTCCAATCATTACAATTGCAAGGTTGGCTAAAATAAAAGTAAACAAAATATTACTAAGTTGGCCAAAGAGTAGAAAACTCGAGCTCTTCAAGCTGACTCGGTGACCGTCTAATACTCGGCATCCACTACATTAATTTGCATCTTCATGCACTTGGTATAAGTAGAAGCACGGTCCATACTAGTCACACAACGTAGCTTGGAACTTAGTAACCATTGGAGACTTGGTAGATATAGTGTCACTCGATAAATACTGAAACCTTCATTTACCTTGCTACTACTTGGTAAACACTACATATTCATCACTTAGTAGAGACTAGCTTCATATCTTGCAAACTAATGACTTGGTAGATATTGTGAAGCTTGGTGACCATTATCTATTCAGTGAACACTATATGCTTAGTATACACTGCTGAACTACCCATTCACTTGGTAGCTTCAAAAATACTCAGTATGAACTACTTAGCTACTAAACTTACAAGGTAACCACTAAATGCTTGGTATAAATTGTGAATTGAGTGATGAGCTCAGTAGCCATTCAGAATCAAATAAGTGTTGTCACTAATGACAAATACAAATTAATGCCAATAGAATATTGCTAGAAAAAAAAACTAGGTGTATGTCTAACCACCTTAAACATGATCAAATGATAATATGTTTTCAAAACATTATAGAATTTGCACTAGGTAGATATCTTTTTGTATTTTTTCCAAGTAAATAAATAGTTTTGATTTTTCTATTAGAACTTTTTCAAGATATAATAACCCTCATGTTTATACTAATACATTTGTGTTCCATTTTCAACCTGAATTTTTGATAAGTAGCCAATTTGGATTGTAAAATTCATAGTTTTTTTATTATGATCCCAATAATGCCACAATTTTGATTATGCTTAAGTTTTTTTGTCAAAATTTTGACAACACTTAAGTTCTTTAGTCAAAATTTTGATAACACTTAAGTTTATTGTCAAAATTTTGATTTAGTTGAGCTATAGAAAAAAAAAAAAAAAAGTGAAACTTTTTTTTTCATGTGGAAAATTGTGGGTGGGAGGGTTCAAAGCTTTTCCTAGGCTAAGAGAAATAGTGACCATGAAAAGAGTAACATAATCCTTAGGAGAATGATAAGGAAAGTAAAAATCTTTAAATTTTGATTGATTTACTATAAAATCTTCCCCACCTAAATTTATATGTTCTCTCTTAAGAGTAGTAAAATTGGGTATCTATTGATAATGGACAATCAAAGCTTCTGGTGGAAAGAAAATATATAGGAAGAATCCTTCAATGATAATAGAGTTATTTTTTATTCACCCTAGATTGAGGGATAACTATATTTCGCCACTAGAATCTCATATGGAATCATTTTAGTTCTATTTTTTTATTGGATATCTTTTTCAATAGAAAAGTAAGAAAAGGAAAAGGAAATGGAAGGGTTTTGTATACACAATGTAATATAGGTGGCTTACATGCAACCACATTTAGGGCCCATGGGAGTGGTAGAAGGCTAGGTTAGTCAATATAAGTAGTTTGAGGCAATACGGGTAGCTAGAATTTATGGAGAAATATATAATACCCTAGATGGATGGTACTCTTGAAGGGAATCAACTTGTGTATGATAACAAGTAGGGTGGGAAATTTAATAGAAATGCTACCTAGGATTTAAGTGTTGATTTTGGGTCAGGTGTTTATAATGATCATCACTTCCATTTCAAGTACTTCTTTTATATAATTTCAATGCTTGGTAAGCTTGATCCAATTAGGCTAGGAGGTATAACCCTTGTTAGAGGAATTTTGATGTATGGAAGATATATTCTTGGGTGGGTGGGCTCATATAATTCATAGATGGTATAAACCAAGAGAGTATGAGTGAGGCCTTGAATACATACTAATATACAACATTGCTAGGTTTGGTTTATGGAGACACAAATTTGATTGGAATTCAGTCTACCTTGGTTGCATTCTAGATGGGATTTGTCAACACTTGGTGGCATGTTCCATTGAACAACATTGTTTATGAGCCTAAATTTGTGCAAGAGAACCACATTATAATTATCTTGTGGAAAAACATGATTATCTTTTGGAGTTATAAAATTGTTAAAAATAGTCCATTTTTTTCCTTGTGATACATATCTTTTTGTTATTAGATCTTTAGCTGGAAGTTTTGGTTACCAGAAAAATGTTTTGTTTGAGTATAGATGATTGGTTTTGTACTTCTTTTTTGATGGATGTTTGATTATGATAAACTTAAGGTTAAATTTTTTATGCCCCTTAATTGTGCTTAAACTTTAATGTCTTTTTGTTCATTGTGGGTTTGTCATCTCCATTTTGGAAGGATAGGATTTTCATTTGTTATAAGGTTTTAGTTTAGATTATTTTTATTTTAATTTTTTTAATATAATTTTGATATGAGTAGTAATATACTTTTTCTTTCTTTTTATTCCATCCCTATAGTTTACTAGTGTACCATTACTTGATTATGGATTTCAAGTTTAATCATAGATTCTAGCTCATACTTGTTTTTCATTCTTCCACACTATCTAGGCTACATTTCTTGGTCAAGTAGAATTTTATGATGGATTTTTTTTGGTAGTTGTATAGCCCATCTAATTTAGTCTAATCAATGACATAGGAGGTTGGGACATGGCTTATTAATAGAAATCATCTAACACTATGTTTGGAAGGGTGATGGTTTGTTGTCTTTGTTCATTAAGTTTGGTTGCATTTCAAATTTTTGGGAAAATCCCTTGCTTCCCTTAATGTTTTAGACATCTTCCTTCATTTTACTTGGTGATTTATTTCCTTCATTCACATTTCATCTTCTATTATTTCCATGTATTTTGTTTATATTTTACAATTATTTGCAACACTCTTAAAAAACATTACAACAAGTTTTACAAATTTGGAAACATTTGGAAGATCTTGCCATTCACTATGCTTTCTCAATCTATGTCACTATATTTGGTTTCATTTTACATATTGCCCTAATTCTTCTTTTTTTGGTATTTTTTATCTTCTATTTTTTATTTTTTAATGAGGTCCTTAGAGAGAGAGGGAGGGAGGGAGGGAGGGAAGGAGGGAGAGAGAGAGAGAGAGAGAGAGAGAGAGAGAGAGAGAGAGAGAGAGAGAGAGAGAGAGAGAGTTGCACAAGAGGTTGGCAGTGGAATTGGAGGTAGAAGTAAGAAAGAAAACAAAAAAAAGTGCAAATGGTACGAGTTCTGATCAAAATAACATAAAACTTAATTAACACTAATCAAATTTATTAGCCTGCCAATTCTATGCATATTTTTACAATTGTTGTTGTCCCAAAGACAACTTCTCATTGAGAAATTATGTCAAGCACTTGTCATGCATTCTCAATTCTACCACATTTTGTTTATATTTTTGCAAGATTATTTGCAACTAAGACATGAGACTAAAATATTCTCCTTATTTTGTGTTCATGGAATCCCACATCCCATTCTCAACATGATAAGCTCATGGATACCAAATTTTCACTAGAAGAGGTGAAGTGATTAGGTTCAAAAAGCATCAACTACATTTGATGAAATAGTACCAATGCCTCTTAAGAAAAAACCTTATTTGCATGAGCTGCAATAATGAAAGTCCATGAGAAAATATCTCTTTTAGACATATCTTAAACACTTTGTGAGCATCAACTGAATTTCTACACTTAACATACATATTAATAAGTGTGTTTCCCAAGACCCTTTCTATTGAAATTTTCTTTCATTGATGTGGACATGAATCATTTTTCCACCAATTGAACATTTTTTCTAAATTTCTCTTTTGGATGAATAAATATAAGAAGAGGATATAGTATTATAGAATTTTGTGTGGCATCAATAGAACATCATAAGTCGGATTCTTGAGAAGTGAAAAATTTGCACTATATATGGAATATGAACCCTGCTAAGTGTATGAGCTGGACCATTTTTATGATACAAAAATGGAGAAAAAATTGCATAGAATGAGTTTATTCTATAGTTATACAATGATACATTGATACATTTGAGATATCATCTCTTTAATATGATAGTTCATAAGGGGGATACAAAGGAAATTACCATTTTAAGCCATCATTGCCACTATTAGTTATCTTTCTTAGGTTTGTTCACAAAATCCACAACTATCCTTGTGCTCCATTCTTGAAGGTGGCTTGGTACAATATAGGATTAGGTATAACCTTCTCTATTCACAAAAAATAACTAAGAATTTTCTCACTATTGAATTCAAAATTACTATTTCTATCTTCCTAAGATTGAGAATGCCATTACTATAAGATCTTGATATCTTTCTACATGAACATTAAATCATAGGAAATGTTTTGTAGAATCTATAACACATATATGGTACCTCATGACTAAAATAAATTTTTTCCAATATAGATAAGTAAAGCTACGAGATGTACTTTATAGTTGTCATTACTGGATATTGACAACCCATGTATCAAATTAAGTATTTCCTTAATTACATGATAACTCATATTTTGGATTTATCTAAATCATATAAATGATGAATTGACTAATCTCATCATTCTACTCTCTATGTCTCCAATTCACTACTACAAATATGCAATTCCTTCTCTATACTTGTGGTTGGAGATAACTAACAACTTGTGTAATTAACATATAGATTTGATGTGGTGTTCTAACCATAGTCTCTTCACTCTATCCTCTCTACATACACATAAATCAATGATAAATAGAAACTAGGGGCCTAAACAATGGAAGCTTTTGTTGAGTTGGGGGAATGGAAGGGAAACTAAAAGTTATAAACTATGCCCCCACCTAGATTTTCTAGTCATTCATTCATTTAGGATTCAACAATCAATATATATTTTCTCTTGTTGTACCCTTGTGATCTATGTCTCTATAGTGATTTTTTTTAATGAAAGACTTTCTTATTACATACATACATACATACATATATATACTATATAATTCATTTGATTTGTTTAGATTCCACCCTTACTAAAGGGATAGCAATATTTTATTATTTTATTATTTTTTATTATATAAAAGGTACTACTATTGCTTGTATGTTTATATTTGATATAATTTTATAGCCCAAATATTTGTCTATGAAGAAAGTCCATGCCTAATAATATGAACCCTGAACAAAATAACTTATGAATTGCTAGATTTTGGTCTTAGTTCAAAAGAAAAGGTGATGGAAAATGTTATTGTTGTCATAAAAAATGCAAGGTCTTAAAGAATCAAAGAATTATAATCACAACATCTTAGAGACATTGTAGGCAACATTATCACATTGAAGGGAGAAATGATTTTTGTCCATTGGTGAATGTGGGTTTTGAACTGGTGGAACATGGAGGTGTGAATATTGAAGTTGAAGGTAATTCTCCCATGGAAGAAGATGATCTTCAGAAAGAGAACATAATTGAAGATGTTGGTATTGGTGCAAAAGATAATGTGCAAGAGAGCAAGATTGAAGAAGATGTTACTAGTGCAACTGATGAAGATAATGAGGATGACAATAGTAGCACATCTAATGATGATGATGATAATGAAGAGAACCTTGATATACCTATAATTAAAAATGCCTACAAGCCCTTGTAGCAAGGCTCCCCAAAAATACTTCTCTCCATCCTATTATTTTTTGTAAACTTTAAGGTTGTGAATGGTATATGCAATGTAGCAATCTCATGTTTACTAAGGTATAGTGTCATTTTTGTCATCTTCTATGTTAGCATACTATTAATGTTCTTTATATTAACATTTATTTTCCATAAGTTGATAGGTGAGGTTTTGTTACCACCATCAAAGATTCTACCTCACTCTTACTAAGAATTATTGGCCATTATGAAAGATATTGGAATGGTGTATCAAACAATACATGCATATCCCAATGATCATATTATATATCATAAAAAAACATGAATTTGTAACACAATGCCCTGATTGTTTAATTATTATATATCAATAAGATCAAATAACCAAAAAGGTTCTTGCAAGCGTTCTTTGGTATATTCCCATTATTCCATGTCTGTAACAATTATTCAGGTACACTAGCTTGGAAATTCATGGATTCCCATACACACAATAAAAGTCAATGTGACATTTTGTGAATGCCCATGGATGGTTCTACATTTAAGGACATAGAATATAGGTGTCCAGTGTTTAAAGAAGAACATCATAATTTGAAGCTTCAATTGGCAGCTGATAGTGTCAATCCATTTGAAGAGATGGTATTTGTTTACTTGGTCTAGCCTATTTTTTATTAACAATAAAATTCTTCTATGGATACCCATAAAGAGGGAGCACATAAATTTGGCAATGATTGTAACTATAATATTTTTATCTAATTATCATATAAATTAATTTATAAACACAGTATCAAAATGGCCATAATAATTATATTTTTTTTATGTTCATTAAACTAGGTAAGTACCACGTGAAAGATATGAATGTATATATTGAGCCCTTAATTGATGAGTTTTTGGAGTTATAGAATGATATCACTATGTACAACATATCTAGACCAATTGGTGAAAGACAATCTCAATTTTGTGCAATTTTTGTATGGAGAATACATGATGCCTTTGGGCTAACACATTTTTGAGTATGTAAAACTACTAACACATATTTTTGGTATGTAATAGTGCTAACACATTTCACTGTATGTTTAAGTTTTGTATGATAATTATAAATATGAATCTTCTAGTACACATATCATCTAATTATACATGCTCTTGTAGGTCTTTAGACAAAGGAAAAATTTGCATGTCCAATTTGTAGTCAAAAGATGAAATCTAGTCATTCAAAAAGTTTAGCAAAGAAGGTTTTCAATGAGCATAGACACTTTCTCCATAACCACCATAAGTATAAAATCACCAAAAAAAAAAATTCAATAGGAAAGAAGAGACAACATCAAATCCATGAAGAATGATGCCTCACATATGAAGTTGAAATACAATAGAATGAATCATCAAGACAATGTCATTCCATTTGATGCAATTTTTGTGTGAAATTACAATTTAGATACTATATTTTGTTTAGTAATGATGTAATTGATGTCCATGATGTTGGAATTATAGATGGAGTAACTGAGAGGGGGGGTGAATCAGTTACCACAACAAAAAATCCACATATCCCTTAGATGTCTTAAATAACTAGTTACTGTTGATATTTGGTGAACACTTCACAAAATGTTGTAACTCGGTAGATTAATTTGTTACTAGTCTTAAAGCATTCATAGTCATTAACACACATGCAAAAGTAAATAACATGAACACAAGAGACACCATATTTAATGTGGAAATCTAATATGGGAAAAACACCCAAGTAACTAGCTACCAATTTTCACTCTTCTGAAGTGAGCCCTGTTAGGAGCCAACCTAGTTAAAGGTTACAAAACACACTATTAGGTGTGACCCTATTAGAGGATTTAATCACCCTGCTAAGAGTGGCCTTGCTGGAGGTCTTTAGAACAATTCAACTAAACTATCACCTTGTTAGAGGATTTACAAAATGGCTACTAAACCAACTCTATTAAGAGATTTTGAAATAACTACTACAATGGTTAGAAAGTAACAATGAATTGAGCTAAATATGATGCAACTAAAATTGCTGATTACAGATCTCTATTCTCCACCAATAGATCCTCCTTGATCAAATATAACTTTGTTTCTCCTCAATGATCTTTGATCATCCTTCAAAACTTTCTCTCACAATAATTAGTCCTTCTTCACATTTATTTCACATCAAATCCATCACAGACTTAGAATTTTCAACTTGACCTCTTATATATACCATTCATGTTATCAAGTTAGCTCATTCACAAGTTACATTTACCAATAAACCATATATTAGTTAGCTACAAATATTACATTAAACAAATAAACTTTATTTCACAAAATAATGAAATCCTTTACTGGCTGAACCTGCTTGGTAAACACTGCTCTAGAAACAATTTCCTGAGTTAACCATCTCAACTTGGTTAACATTGTAATATCTGCAAAATTTTTTGGCTATCGAGTGAACTCAATGAGAAATATTTTTCTTTGCTATTCATGAGAGCTCAGTAAGAACTATTTTCTACCATATTTCCCTTTGATAACTGAGTAAGCTTGGTAGACATTGAATTGTCTTGCTTAACCTTGAAAGCTCGGTAACAACTATTTGCACAAGGCAAAGCCTAAGAATGCTCGGTAGACATTGTAAACCTTTTAATCTCAATAGACTCTATCTTTTGCCTTGCTGATCGACTGAGCTCGGTAGACTCTATCTAATAATTGATATAGCATTTGTGTAACATCAAAGACAACACACAATTGAACAATTGTATCCAATAATCTCCCTCTTTGGCATTGATGGCAACACAACATGTCATAGTAGAATGAAATTCAAAAACAACTCTTCACTAATAGAATTCTTTACCTTCATTTATTTCAATCCAAAAAACTTATCAAATACACTAATCTCCCTCTTTCATAGTAATCTCTCCCTCTTACATAAACTCTCTCTTCTTTTTTTATTTGCAAATTTTAGAAAGATGTGATAGTAAACTCTTCCTCTTTGACAACAAATGCCAAAGACAACACAACTTCAAACTTAAATAAAATTCAATGTACTTTAAGTACTGATTCATATGCAATGTCTTCATTTCTTTGCTGCATCAACTAATAGATCTCCAATTCTATTCCTTTTGATGCATAACTAAAACTATATTTTAGTGAGCTTCAGATAGGGGAATGACCCCTAACTTACCTCTTAGATACAAGAATGAATCCTTAGGTAAAGGCTTTGTGAATATGTCAGCAATTTGTTCCTTTTTATGGACATATTCCACTCTTATCTCCTTATCTAGCACCAATTCTCTAACAAAGTGATACTTTATAACAATATGCTTAGTTTTTGAATGCATCACTAGATTCTTGGATATGTTAATTACACTAGTATTGTCACAAAACATAACAGTAGGTTTTATGATTTCTTCCTTCATACCTTCTAAGAATTGTTTGAACCAAACAATGTTTGAATAGTTTACAGCTATAGAAACATATTCAGCCTCTACTATGGACTAGGATGCACAGTTCTACTTTTTACTTGTCTGAGAAACCAAACTCTTTCCAAGAAAGAAAGCCCCTCCACTTGTACTTTTTCTGTCATGAATGTTGCCTACCCAATCTGCATTAGTAAACACTTTTAAATTCATATTTCCTCCAATTTTATACCATAATCTATAATCTTCAGTTCCTTTCAATTATCTCATGATCCTTTTGATTGCCATCATGTGATTTTCTTTTGGTTTTGCTAAGAAACTTGCTACAATACCAACTACAAGAGCAATGTCTAGTCTTGTATGCACTACATACTGCAACATTCCAATCATAGATCTATACAATGTTTGATCCACTTCCTTTGATTCATCATCCTTGGTAAGTTTCAATCTAGTATACATAGAGGTTCCAACTAGTTTGTAGTCTTCCATACCAAACTTTTTCAGTATCTCTTTGATGTATTTAGATTGAGTGATATAGATGCCATTCTTATTCTACTAAATTTGAAGACCAACAAAGAATTTGATCTCACCAAACATTGACATTTCAAATTCCTTGTTCATTTGTTGTAAAAATTCTTTGCAAAGATCATCATTTCTTGTGAAAAAAGTATCATCTACAAATATTTCTGCCAAAATAATCTTATTATCTGATCCTTCCTTGATATACCAGCTACTATCATCATTAGTTCTTTGAAAACTAGTCTAAATAAGATAGGTGTGCAACATTTTATACCATGCTCTTAGGGCTTGTTTCAAACCATACAAAGCTTTATACAATTTTTAGACCATTTCCTTCTTCTTTGGATCGACAAAACCTTCAAGCTATTCAATGTAAACCTCTTCATCTAGTATAGCATTGAGAAATACTGACTTGACATCCATTTGATAAACTTTGAATCCTTTGTATGCAGCATATGCAAGTAAGGTTTTGACACCTTCCAATCTTTAAATAGGAGAAAAAGTCTCTCTATAGTCTACACCTTCTTCTTGAGAGTATCCTTTGCATACCAATCTAGCTTTGTTCCTTGACACCTTACTATCTTGATTTAACTTGTTTCTGAATACGCACTTAGTTCCAATCACATTTTTGTATTTAGGCCTAGGCATAAGAGTCCATGTCTTGTTATTCTCTATTTTCTCTATCTATTCATTCATAGCTTCAATCCAACGTTCATTTTCTAGTGCATCTTTAACATTTCTAGGTTCAAAATCAGCAATTAAACAAGTTCTTTTCAAATTACTTCTTGTCATAGTTCATTCAGATTTATCTCCAATGATCTGATTTGGTGCATGATGCCTCGTTACATACTTGGCTAATACAAGTTTCTTTCCTTTTGAATGCTTTGCATTTTCATCCTCTTGCACTTCAGCTGTAGGTTTTGGTTGCTCAAGCTTGATAGCTATTGATTCAGTAGCTTCTATTTGTAACTTGGGTCCTTGGAGCTCAATAGGTATTGGCTCAGTTTGAAATTCTTGCGACTCGGTTACTAAAGACTCAGGAGTTGAAGATTCCTGATTGACAAGTGTATTTGGCATTATATCAGGTTCAATGTAAACAAATCTCCTATAATCTTCTAGTTCCCTTTTTCTTTCTTCTTCAGTTCTTTTTGCAAACTCATCAACTTTCACATGTGCACTTTCTATGACTTTGTGAGTAGACAAATTCAAAAATCTATATGCTTTACTTTTGCAAGAATATCCCAAAAAAATTCCTTCATCACCCTTTACATCAAATTTACCTTTTCTAGATTCTTTCAAAATGTAACATTTGCTTCCAAATACTTTTAGATAACTTACATTTGGTTTGTAGCCATACCATAACTCATAGGGGATTTTGAATGAGTCCTTCTTTAGTTGTACTTAGTTTAAGGTATGAATTGTAGTGCTGATAGCTTCCTTCTAGTATTTGATAGCAATATTTATTTCAATAATTAAGGTTCTTGCACAGTCCATGATAGATCTATTCCTTCTTTCATCTATTCTATTTTATTTAGGAGTTCTAGGTTCCGAAACCTATCTTTTGATTCTCCTTTCAATGCAAAAGTTATTGAACTCATGTGAAATGAATTCACCACTTCTATGCAACCTTAAACATTTTAGTGTTTTGCCCATTTCCTACTCTACTCTATCCAAGTACCATTTCAACTTTTCAAATGCTTTTGATTTCTCTCTTAGGTACATGATAGTCATCATTCTTGAGTAATCATCAACAAAAACAATGAAGAACTTTTCACCAGTATAACTTTCAATTCCAATAGGTCCACATAAATCAGTATACACAATTTCTACAACTTCTTCAAACTGAGAGTTTTTACTTTTAAAGCTAGTCTTTCCCATCTTGCCAATTTGACAATTCTTGCATAGACCAACCTCAGGTTTCTTTATGTTAGGAATGCCTCTTACTTTCCTGAATTTACTTATTTTCACCAAATTATCAAAGTTCACATGACACAACCTCATATGCCATAACCAACTTTCTTCAACTTGAGTAATAAAACATGAACATTCACCAAGTTCAAGATAAACCAAGTTACGTTATGTTTAAGTGCCTAATCCAATCAGCCCTCCTTTTCCATCTATTAGTCTTGTTTTACCATGCATGAATTCAACTTTGATTCCATTATTGAGTATACGTGCCACACTTAACAGATTTTTTTTTAGTCCTTCTACCCAATATGCATTATCACATACAAGTTCCTTGGTTAGAGAGATTCTTCCTTTTCCTTTTATGCAACAAGGTTGATTTTTACCAAACCTTACACTGCCACCATCATAATCTTCAAAATGTTCAAACTTAATTGTATCACTAGTCATATGATGAGAAAAACCACTATCTATAATCCATGTATCATTTTTTCTTATATGAGAAATAAGTGTCATTTCCTCATCATTATTATACTCATCCTTTACAACAATTTAAATAATTTCATCTTCTTCTTCATCATCAGAATCATTAAAATCTTTAGCCATGAAGCATGTTTTATTACCTTTATCCTTCAATGATTTGAAGTCTTTCTTGCCATTGCACTTGTGACCTTTCTTCTCATCCTTGTTCTACTTATTTGGGCACCTAGCAGCAATATGTCTAATTTCTTCACATGAAAAATATATTAGAGGAACCTTATATTTGTATTTCTCTTTGTCTCTTGAATATTTCCTTGCTAATAAAGCTTCAACCACCTCAAGATCTCTGTCTGAACTCTATTCAGATTCTTCATCACTATCTGACTAAGAATCCTTTATCTTCTTGCCTTTTTCCTTGAGTGAAAGCTTGGCTTCAAATGCTAATTCAATTTTCTTGGTAGCTAGAACATAATTATCATAGTTATCTAGCTCAATTGTAGTCAATCTTCCAACTATGTCCTCTAAATTTATCTTATGATTTGCTTCACATCTTCTTTCCTGAATTGTAGAAATTTTGATTGCATAAATAGGAAGAAGAGTTCTAAGAACTTTACTTATAACTGTTTCCTCTTTGATATCTTCTCTAAATGCTTTTATGGCACTAACACATTCTTTAACTCTTTCAACATATTTTGTAATGTTTTCATCTTCTCTGATCCTCATTTGATCAAATTGACATCTCAAACTTTCTACTTTGGCTCTTCTCATATTATCATCAACTCCATAGATCTCTTTTAGCTTATTCCAAATTTCAAATACAATTTTGCAATTCTTGACGTCATCAAATTCTTCATAACTTAGGGTAGATGCAATATCTATCATCATGTTTTTGTGAGTCTTCTTTTTAGCAATATCATTGTCAGATAATGTACCAGTAGGTTCTATATATTTTTCATCAACGTACTTCAGCCCTATATCACTAATAGAAGCTAGATGAAGTCTCATCAACCCTTGCCATGCTGACAAGTTGTCCCTATTGAGTCTTGTAATTTCCCTCTTATAAGATATCCTAATCATTGGCTTAGATCCTTGAAATATTTTTGTGCAAGCACCAAAAGCTCTCATACCAATTGTTGGAATTATAAATAAAGTAATTGAGAGGGGCGGGGGGGGTGAATCAGTTACCACAAAAACAAATCCACAGATCTCTTAGATGTCTTAAATAACTAGTTATTGTTTGTTGGATACAATTAAATAATTGTGTATTGTCTTTGATGTTACACAAATGTCATATCAGTTAGCAGACAGAGTCTACCGAGTTCTATCAACCAGAAAAACAGTTTACAGAGTCTACCGAGCTCAGTCGGTCAGTAAAAGCCTTTTGCAGTGTATACCGAGCATTCTTGTATGTCACACGGTGAGTTAGTGTTAACCGAGTTCACTCGGTAAGCTAAGAAAAGTTTAGTTCTTACCGAGATCACTCGGGTATCAAAGGATTTTGTCACGAATAGTTAATGTTAACCGAGTTCGTACGGTAAGCTAAGGAAAGCTGAGTTTTCACCGAGCTCACTCGGTAGTCGAAGATAGCTTTTATCGAGTCCAGTCGGTTTCCAAAGGAAGTGGCAGGTTTATCGAATTCCCCGGTAATTGTAGTTTTTATCGAGTTCTGCCAGTTAACACAGGAAGGAAGTTTTTGTTATGTATCGATCGAGCAGCGTCGGCCAGTGAAGAATTTTGTTTTTTAGTTCAAGCCGACTTTGGAATATGTTTCGTCAAGTTGGTTGGGCCGACCTAGTATTATGAATAATATATAAAGAGGTGCTCAAGATGCGAAAAAAAAAATAGAGGATAGAAAGTATGTACGGATAGTGCAAGGAAGAGACTTGCGTGTGCCTAAGCAAAATTGAGCAGAGGGAAATCTTGGAGCTGCAGAGATATATTTGATCATTAAGGATCTTGAGGAGCTAAAACTGAGATCTGTATTCAACAAGATAAGTTGCATGTATTTTCAGATCATTCATTGTTGCTTTCTAACCATTGTAACAGTGATTCCAAAATCTCCTAACAGAGTTGGTTTAACAACCATTTCATAAATCCTTTAACATGGTGGCAATTCAGTTGAATTTTTCAAAAGACCTCTTACAAGGCCACTCCTAATAGGGTGATTAAATCCTCTAACAGGGTCACACCTAACAGTGTGTTTTGTAACCTTTAACAGGGTTGGCTCCTAATAGGGCTCACTTCAGAAGAGTGAAAATTGGTGACTAGTTGCTGGTGGTTTTTCCCATATTGGGTTTCCACGTAAATCTGGTGTCTACTGTGTTAATGATTACTTTCTTTTGCATAATCTCTTATTACAGTAAATGCTTCATAAATTAACTAAACATCTATCAAGTTTTAAGCAGTAATTTTTGTGTTTATTGAGTAGCAGTAGCAACTAAGTTTAAGGCATCTTTGGGACTTTTGAAAATGTTTTGTGGTAACTAATTCACCTTTCCCCTCTCAGTTACCCCATCTTCATTTTCCAACAATTGGTATCAGAGCTTTTTGGTGCTTGTAGGAGAAGATTTCAAAGATCTAAGCCAAAGATCAAGATGTCTTATAAGAGGGAAATCCCAAAGCTTAACCGAAACAACTTCTCAGCATGGCAGGGATTAATAAGACTTCATCTAGCTTCCACTGGTGACACTGGTCTGAAATATCTTGATGAGAAATATGTAGAACCATCAGGTACATTTTCAGTCAATGACATTGCTATAAAGAAGACTCATAACATTATGATGATTGATATTGCATCTGCCTTGAGTTATGAAGAGTTTGATGATGTCAAGGACTGCACTACTGCCTATGAAATGTGGGAAAGACTGAAAGAGATCTATGGTGGAGATGACAATGTCAGAAGAGCCAAAGCTGAAAGTCTGAGAGGACAGTTCGATCAGATGAAAATGAAAGAAGATGAAAATATTGCCAAATATGTTGAAAGAATTAAAGCATGTGTCAGTGCTATCAAAGCTTCTGGAGGAAGTATCAGTGAAGAGACAGTCATAAGTAAAGTTCTTAGAACTCTACTTCCAGTTTATGCCATCAGGGTATCAGCCATTCAAGAAAGAAGGTGTGAGGCCAATCACAAGATAAACCTAGAGGCCATAGTTGGAAGATTGACAACATTTGAATTAGATAATTTTGATAATTATGTTCCAGCTGCAAAGAACATTGAGTCTGCATTTGAAGCCAAGCTTTCACTCAAGGACAAAGGCAAAAAGAAGAAGGAATCTCAGTCAGAGAGTGAAGATCAATCAGATCAGAGCTTTGACAGTGACCTTGAAGTTATTGAAGCCCTACTTGCAAAGAAATATTCAAGAGGAAGAGGTAAATACAGAGGTAAAGTACCCCTAATCTGCTTTTCATGTGAAGAAGTCGGTCATATTGCTGCAAGGTGTCCAAACAAGAAAGATAAAGATGAAAAGAAAGATAATATATGGAACAGTAAGAAAGATTTCAAATCATTTATGGATAAAAGTAAGAAATCATGTTTTATGGCTAAAGATTCTAATGATTCTAATGATGAAGAAGAGGATGAGATTGTTTACATTACTGTAAAAGATGAATCTGACAATGAAGAAATGGCACTCATCTCTCACATAAGTAAGAATGATACATGGATCATTGATAGTGGCTGCCCACATCATATGACTAGAGATAAAACAAAGTTTGATCAATTTGAAGAGTATGATGGTGGCAGTGTAAGATTTGGAAACAATGAACCTTGTTGCATCAAAGGAAAAGGAAGAATCACTCTAACCCAAGAACTTGTATGTGATAATGCTTATTGGGTAGAAGGACTAAAGCACAATCTATTGAGTGTGGCACAGTTACTCAACAATGGACTCAAAGTAGAATTCATCCAAGGCAAAGCAAGACTGCTGAACGGTAAAGGAAAGCTGATTGGATCTGGTATTCAAACTAAAGGTAACTTGTTCTATCTTGAACTTGATGAACATTCATGTTTTATTGTTCAAATAGAAGAGAGTTGGTTATGGCATAAAAGATTATGTCATGTGAATTTTGACAATCTGGTAAAGATAAGCAAATTCAAGAAAGTGAGAGGCATTCCTAATTTAAAGAAACCAGAGGTTGATTTATGCAAGAATTGTCAAATTGGAAAGATGGGTAAGTCTAGTTTCAAAATAAAAAATTATCAGTCTGAAGATTTATTAGAAATTGTGCATACTGACTTATGTGGACCTATTGAAACTGAAAGCTATACTGGTGAAAAATATTTTATTCTTTTTGTTGATGATTATTCAAGAATGATGACCATCATGTACCTAAGGAACAAATCAGAAGCATTTGAAAAGTTCAAATGGTATTTGGCAAGAGTAGAAAAAGAAATAGGGAAAAGATTGAAATGCCTAAGGTCAGACAGTGGTGGTGAATTTATTTCACATGAATTTAATAACTTTTGTATTGAAAGTGGAATCAAAAGACAGGTTTCAGCACCAGGTACTCCTGAACAAAATGGCATAGCTGAAAGAAGGAATAGATCCATCATGGATTGTGCAAGAACCTTGATGATAGAGAAGAATGTTGCTATCAAATACTGGAAGGAGGCTATCAGTACAGCAGTTCATACCTTAAACTGAGTATAGTTAAAAAAGGACTCATTCAAAACTCCCTACGAAATATGGTATGGCTATAAACCCAATGTAAGTTATCTGAAAGTATTTGGAAGCAAATGTTATATCTTGAAAGAATCTAGAAAAGGTAAATTTGATGTAAAAGGTGATGAAGGTATATTTCTTGGATACTCATGCAAGAGTAAAGCATATAGATGCTTGAACTTATCTACTCACAAAGTCATAGAAAGTATACATGTGAAAGTTGATGAATTTGTAGAAAAGACTGAAGAAGAAAGCAGAAAAGAACCAGAAGATTACAAAAGATTCATCTTCAATGATTCGGATATAATATCAACTGCATCTGAGAATCAAAAATCTTCTTCTACCGAGTCATCACTAACCGAGTTGCAGGAAACATCTACCAAGCCAACATCTACCGAGCCAACGTCTACCGAGTCAGAAAATACCGAGTTAGAGATTACCGAGCCTAAGGTAACCGAGCAGGTACATACCTTGCCAGTTGATACCGAGCCAGATCAAACCGAGCAAGGAGGAGAAATGCAAGAAGATAACGACAAAATTCATCCAAAAGAAAAAGAACCTATTCTAGCCAAATATGTCAGGAGACATCATCCAGCAGATCAGATCATTGGAAATAAATCTGATGGAACCATCACAAGAAGTAAGTTAAAAGGTACTTGTTTACTTGCTGATTTTGAACTTAGAACTGTCAAAGATGCATTAGAAAATGATAATTGGATTGAAGCAATGAATGAAGAAATAGAGCAGATAGAGAAAAACAAAACATGGACTCTTATACCCAGGCCTAAAGACAAAAATGTAATTGGTACAAAGTGGGTTTTTAGAAATAAGTTGGATGAAAATGATAAAGTATCAAGAAACAAAGCTAGATTAGTGTGCAAAGGATATTCTCAAGAAGAAGACATAGATTATGGAGAAACTTTTGCTCCCATTGCTAGATTGGAAGGTGTTAGAACCTTATTAGCATATGCTACCTACAAAGGATTTAAAGTTTATCAGATGGATGTCAAGTCAGCATTTCTAAATGGTATACTGGATGAAGAGGTCTACATTGAACAACCTGAAGGTTTTATTGATCCAGATAAAAAGAACATGGTTTGAAAATTGCACAAGGCATTGTATGGTCTGAAACAAGCCCCTAGAGCATGGTATGAAAGATTGCATAGCTATCTTATTCAAATTGGATTTTAAAGAAATAATGATAACAGTAGTTTGTATATCAAGGAAGGACTAGAAAATAAGATTGTCCTAACAGAAATATTTGTAGATGATACTATTTTCACAGGGAATGATGATCTTTGCAAAGAATTTTCAGAACAAATGAGCAAGGAATTTGAAATGTCAATGTTCAATGAAATCAAATTCTTTGTGGGACTTCAAATTCAGCAGAACAAGAATGGCATCTACATCACTCAAGCAAAATATATCAAAGAGATATTGAAAAAGTTTGGTATGGAAGACTGTAAACCAGTTGGAACTCCCATGTGTACTGGACTAAAACTTACCAAAGAAGATGATTCAAAGGAAATAGATTAGATATTGTACAGATCTATGATTGGAAAGTTGCAATATGTAGTTCATACTAGGCTAGATATTGCTCTTGCAGTTGGAATTGTGGCAAGATTTTCAGCCAAACCAAGAGAAAATCACATGATGGCAATCAAGAGAATAATGAGATATCTGAAAGGAACTGAAGATTATGGATTATGGTATAAACTTGGAGGAAACCTAGACTTAAAAGTGTTTACTGATGCTGATTGGGCAGGAAACCTTGACAACAGAAAAAGCACAAGTGGAGGTGCATTCTTTCTTGGAAAGAGGTTGGTTTCTTGGATAAGCAAAAAGCAAAACTGTACAGCTCAATCAACAGCAGAGGCAGAGTATGTTGCTGCAGCAGTAAACTGTTCTAATATTGTTTGGTTCAAACAATTGCTACAAGGCATGAAGATGGAAATCAAGGAACCAGTCGTCATGTTTTGTGATAACACAAGTGCAATCAATATATCTAAAAATCCAGTAATGCATTCTAAGACTAAGCACATTGCAATCAAGTATCACTTTGTCAGAGAATTGGTGCAGGACAAGGAAATCAGTTTGGAATATGTACATACAAAGGAACAGATTGCTGACATATTCACAAAGCCTTTACCTAAGGATGCATTTTTGTATCTCAGAGGTAAGTTAGGGGTTATTCCCCTATCTGAAGTTCACTAAAATAAGTTTTAGTGATGCATCAGCTCTTACAAAATTGAACAATCATCAGTTGATGCAGCAAATCAAAGAAATATTGCATATGAATCAGTACTAAAGGTACAATGAAATTCATTTGAAATTAGATGGTCTTTGGCATGTGTTGTCAAAGAGGGAGAGTTTTACTGTCATATCTTTTCCGAAATCCAAAATTTGATTAAGTAATTTCTTCACAGAGGGAGATTACTGTAAGAGGGAGAGTTCTCTATCTTAGAGGGAGAATTGTTAATTGTGTTGTGTTGCAATAGACTTGCTTTCAAATTTCATTTCTGCTATGACATGTTGTGTTGCCATCAATGCCAAAGAGGGAGATTGTTGGATACAATTAAATAATTGTGTACTGTCTTTGGTGTTACACAAATGTCATATCAGTTAGCAGACAGAGTCTATCGAGTTCTATCAACCAGGAAAATAGTTTACAGAGTCTACCGAGCTCAGTCGGTCAGTAAAAGCCTTTTGCAGTGTATACCGAGCATTCTTGTATGTCACACGGTGAGTTAGTGTTAACCGAGTTCACTCGGTAAGCTAAGAAAAGTTTAGTTCTTACCGAGATCACTCGGGTATCAAAGGATTTTGTAGCGAACGGTTAGTGTTAACCGAGTTCGCACGGTAAACTAAGAAAAGCTGAGTTTTCACCAAGCTCACTAGGTAGTCAAAGATAGCTTTTACCGAGTCCAGTCGATTTCCAAAGGAAGTGGCAGGTTTACCGAATTCCCCGGTAATTGTAGTTTTTACCGAGTTCTGTCGGTTAACACAGGAAGGAAGTTTTTGTTCTGTATTCACCGAGCAGTGTCGGCTAGTGAAGAATTTTGTTTTTTAGTTCAAGCTGACTTTGGAATATGTTTCGTCAAGTTGGTTGGGCCGACCTGGTATTATGAATAATATATAAAGAGGTGCTCAAGATGCGAAAAAAAAAATAGAGGATAGAAAGTATGTACGGATAGTGCAAGGAAGAGACTTGCGTGTGCCTAAGAAAAATTGAGCAGAGGGAAATCTTGGAGCTGCAGAGATATATTTGATCAGTAAGGATCTTGTGGAGCTAAAACTGAGATCTGTATTCAGCAAGATAAGTTGCATGTATTTTCAGATCATTCATTGTTGCTTTCTAACCATTGTAACAGTGATTCCAAAATCTCCTAACAGAGTTGGTTTAACAGCCATTTCATAAATCCTTTAATAGGGTGGAAATTCAGTTGAATTGTTCAAAAGACCTCTTACAAGGCCACTCCTAACAGGGTGATTAAATCCTCTAACAGGGTCACACCTAATAGTGTGTTTTGTAACCTTTGACAGGGTTGGCTCCTAACAGGGCTCACTTCAGAAGAGTGAAAATTGGTGACTCTTATAAGACATCTTGATCTTTGGCTTAGATCTTTGAAATCTTCTCCTGCAAGCACCAAAAAGCTCTGATACCAATTGTTGGAAAATGAAGATGGGGTAACTGAGAGGGGAGGGGTGAATCAGTTACCACAAAAAAATTTTAAAAGTCCCAAAGATGCCTTAAACTTAGTTGCTGCTGCTACTCAATAAACACAAAAATTACTACTTAAAACTTGATAGATGTTTAGTTAATTTATGAAGCATTTACTGTAATAAGCGATTATGCAAAAGAAAGTAATCATTAACACAGTAGACACTAGATTTACGTGGAAACCCAATATGGGAAAAACCACCAGCAACTAGTCACCAATTTTCACTCTTCTGAAGTGAGCCCTGTTAGGAGCCAACCCTGTTAAAGGTTACAAAACACACTGTTAGGTGTGACCCTGTTAGAGGATTTAATCACCTTGTTAGGAGTGGCCTTGTAAGAGGTCTTTTGAACAATTCAACTGAATTGCCACCATGTTAAAGGATTTATGAAATGGCTGTTAAACCAACTCTGTTAGGAGATTTTGGAATCACTGTTACAATGGTTAGAAAGCAACAATGAATGATCTGAAAATACATGCAACTTATCTTGCTGAATACAGATCTCAGTTTTAGCTCCACAAGATCCTTACTGATCAAATATATCTCTGCAGCTCCAAGATTTCCCTCTGCTCAATTTTGCTTAGGCACACGCAAGTCTCTTCCTTGCACTATCCATACATACTTTCTATCCTCTGTTTTTTTTTTGCATCTTGAGCACCTCTTTATATATTATTCATAATACCAGGTCGGCCCAACCAACTTGTCAAAATAATTCTAAAGTCAGCTTGCCCAACCAACTTGACGAAACATATTCCAAAGTCGGCTTGAACTAAAAAACAAAATTCTTCACTGGTCGACGCTGCTCGGTCAATACAGAACAAAAACTTCCTTCCTGTGTTAACCGATAGAACTCGGTAAAAACTATAATTACCGGGGAATTCAGTAAACTTGCCACTTCCTTTGGAAACCGACTGGACTCGATAAAAGCTGTCTTCGACTACCGAGTGAGCTCGGTGAAAACTCAGCTTTCCTTAGCTTATCGTGCGAACTCGGTTAACACTAACCGTTCGCTACAAAATCCTTTGATACCCGAGTGATCTCGGTAAGAACTAAACTTTTCTTAGCTTACCGAGTGAACTTGGTTAACACTAACTCACTGTGTGACATACAGGAATGCTCGGTATACACTGCAAAAGGCTTTTTCTGACCGACTGAGCTCGGTAGACTCTGTAAACTATTTTCCTGGTTGATAGAACTCGGTAGACTCTGTCTGCTAACTGATATGACATTTGTGTAACATCAAAGACAATACACAATTATTTAATTGTATTTTCCCATATTGGGTTTGCACGTAAATCTGGTGTCTACTGTGTTAATGATTACTTTCTTTTGCATAATCACTTATTATAGTAAATGCTTCATAAATTAACTAAACATCTATCAAGTTTTAAGCAGTAATTTTTGTGTTTATTGAGTAGCAGTAGCAACTAAGTTTAAGACATCTTTGGGACTTTTGAAAATGTTTTTTGGTAACTGATTCACCCCTCCCCTCTCAGTTACCCCATCTTCATTTTCCAACAATTGTTGATACTCAGTAAACATTTCACAAAATGTTGTAACTCGATAGATTAATTTGTTACTAGTCTTTAAGAATTTATAATCAGTAACATGCATGCAAAAGTAAATAACATGAACACAAGAGAAACTAGATTTAATGTGGAAACCCAAATAGGGGAAAAACCACCAAGTAAATAGCTACCAATTTTTACTCTTTTGAAGTGAGCCTTGTTAGGAGCCAACCCGGTTAAAGGTTACAAAACACACTATTAGATGTGACCTTGTTAGAGAATTTAATCACCATATTAAGAGTGGCCTTTCTAGAGGTCTTTAGAACAATTCAATAAACTATCACCTTGTTAGAGGATTTACAAAATGGCTGCTAAACCAACTTTGTGAAGAGATTTTGAAATCACTACTACAATGGTTAGAAAATAATAATGGATTGACCTAAATATGAGGCAACTAAATTTACTGATTATAGATCTCTATTCTCCACCACTAGATCCTCCTTGATCAAATATAGCTTTGCTACTCAATGATCTCTGATCATCCTTCAAAATTTTCTCTCACAATAATTAGTCATTCTTCAAATTTATTTCACATCAAATCCATCACACACTTACAATTTGCAACTTGGCCTCTTATATATACCATTCAGATTCTCAAGTTGGCTCATTCATAAGTTACATTTAGCAATAAACCATACATTAATTCGCTATAAATATTACATAAAAAAAAAAAAACTTTATTTTACAAAATAATAAAATCCTTCATTAGCCGACCTTGCTCGATAAACACTACTCTAGAAACAATTTCTTGAATTAACCATCTCAACTTGGTTAACATTGTAATATCTGCAAAATCCTTTGGTTTTCAAGTAAAATTGGTGAGAAATATATTCCTTTGTTGTTCATGAAAGCTCAGAAAGAACTTTTTTCTGCCATGTTTCTCTTTGATGAAGGAGTAAGCTTGATAGACACTAAATTGTCTTGCTTAACCTTGAAAGCTTGGTAACAACTTTTTGCACAAAGTAAAGCCTTAGAATGCTCGGTAGACATAGTAAACCTTCTTTGCTAACCTTATAAGTTTGGTAGGCTCTATCTTTTTCCTTGCTAACCATCTAAGGTTGGTAAACTCTATCTAATAACTAATATGACATTTGTGTAACATCAAAGACAACACACAATTGAACAATTGTATCCAACACATGAAGGTCATCAAGGCATTGATGAGAAACTTTCAAAAGGACTTAAAAGCTATCCTAAATAATTTGGTAGGTTGTCATATTACTTCAAGCACCTCCCAATCATGCATTTATTTGATGCTATGCATATTGGAAAGAATATAACAAAGACACTATGGAAGATATTGGATGGACATTGTGACAAAGAAAAAATGGTCAAAATTTGTAATGATATTGATGAATCCAATCACCCATTGAAGTTATTCCTTGAATAAAAAGAAATGGAAACTAGATTAATATGAGTTACATTCCTTGGTTATTAATGCAATAGCAAACTGATGCCATATTTGAAGCCATTAAAAAAAAAAAATTCCCCCAAGATTTGTTGCAAACATAAGTAGTCTCATATCAAAGAAGCATGATTTTGGGTAAGGGTTAAAAACACATGATTATCATACCTTCCTCAAAGTAAGTCATGTTCATATCTATTTATAGTAAATTTGTAAAAAATCATGTACTTTTCATTATTTTATTTTATAATATATTGAAAAGATCATTTTATTGTTATTCATTCTACCTATATCTCTCTACACAACTTCAACAACATAAGTTTCAAACAAGTTATATATCATATTGGGAAACACATTAGGTTAGAAGTATTATTTGTTAGATTTTTTGTATAAATATTATTTTTGCATCTTTCTCTTCTTTTTTTGTAATTTATTATATTTTTTTATATAGATTCTCATTAATATGTTTTTGTGTGATGAATATCTTCCAGGTTCTTGTCATCTAAAGAAACTGATAAAATAGACATAAAGCATTGGAAGAGAAAATTTTCTCATATTTTGTGTGAGATACAAAAGTGTCTACCATCAAGTTATTTCAATGCACAAGAACACTACCTCATACATCTAGCTATGGATATTGAATTGTGTCGACCTATACCAAATATGTCATTGTGGATGGTTGAGAGAAACTTGAAATTTTTGAAGGGATTCGTTCAATAAAGAGCATGTCCTAAGGGTTCTATGGTCAAGGGGTATATGATTTCTCATGAGTGGGCTACACTTAATTTGTATATTTCAAACAATCTTGATTTGATAATGGTATGGATTGAACAATCTCAACAAAATGGTCTTTAATTAAAATGGGAAGGTGTTGCTTAATTGGTTAAAGAAGCTCATTGTAATGGAGATCCCAATGTTATGTCAATGACAATTGATCTAGAAAATGGTTTAAGAGGTGAAAAGGTACATATAAGTTAATTTAGCATGACCCATTTTTTTAATATCAACTCACAGATGGATGCATAATTTTGACATGTTTGAAAAATAATAGGTCAAATGAGACATGTATATCTACAATCACCTTAAATTCCACAGATAAAAGGTAGATGCCACTAAGAGAACTTGTGATTTTGGGATAACCACAATCTTTGAGATCACTAATATTTTGTCTAGAAAAAACATGAGTTGTCAACAATTTGAAAATAGATACTATGATATTTTAGATGATATAGTTGAGTGCAACTTTAATTCCTTCAAACTAGTTTTGTTCATTGTCAAATGTTACAGACTATGACTAAATCAAAATGATCCTAATAGAGCTATTATTGAACATGGTAATAGATTTACACTAATAAAAGGTCATTTGAGCCAATTGGAAATGAGCCCTCTATTTTGCCAAGTCAATGTGAGCAAGTGTTTTACTTTGGTATTCCACATAAACTAAATTGGTCATTTATCATGAGACACAATCCAAGAGGAAGATTGGTAAAGTATAATGTGATTGAAGTAGAATATATCAAAGAAGTGGAAGACAAAGTAGATGATGATGATGGTGAAGATGAAGGAGATGATGATGATGATGATGTTCATGATGATGGCATTGATGATGCTGATGATGGTAATGATGATGATGATGATGATGCTGATGATTGTGATGATGATGAGGATGATAATGTTGATGATGATAGTGGTGGTGGAAATGATGATGGTGATGGTGATGGTGATGGTGATGGTAAGTGATCACGATGACAACAATGGTCATAGTGTCAATCATGATGATGACAATTGTCATTATGATGATTTGGATGATGATGATGATCACTGTGATGATTTGGATGATGATGGCAATAATGATGATGTTCATGATGATGACATGGATGAAGAAGATGATCAATGACATGATCAATGGAAATGTATTAGGTGTTGATTAGGTGGAAATATTTTTTATGATGCTCCATTCTTGGTGTTGATTACTTATAATAAAGTTTTTGTAGAGGTAACAAATTAAAAATATAAAATGATTATAATGTATGCATATTTTTCATTTTATGTTCTATGTAAATTATAGCATAAGTATCAGATAATTTGTAACTAAATTAAGACAAATGATTTACAAATGTAGCAAACTATACCTCTTTTATGAGGATCACAACAACATGGATCGAGAGGTATAAGTTTATGACATGCTTTCTTTCTCTTTACCTTCAACATTAACTTTAGGAAAAATTCATCAATATTAGCCTCTTTTTATAGAAAAATATTTTTATCCTTCAACCATATCTCTCATTTGATGGTCTATAGGTATAACCAAGTAGCTATCTATTAGATTTATCTTCCTCAAATGAGGAAAATATGAGAATAGAAGAGGATAGTGAGACATGTAGTAAGTCTACAAAAGAGAGACAACCTAGTGGTCAAAAGATTAGAAGAAAATTAATAAATGCATACAATATTTATTTTCTCAAGAAGGTCATGTTTTTATGATGATGAAACAAAGGGTGACATCAAGGTTCCCTTGAGGTATACGTATATTCAAAAAGAATGGATACCCAAGTAATTACCTCCAATTAACACTTATTTTTGTGTTAACAAGAGGGTATACCACATAGCTACATCATCATTACATGGTTTGGGCCTATTTTCCATGGATGGAATAGAGGTCATATTGATGGAGTATATATGACATTCTTACAATTACAATAATTGCATGTAGATATGCATGGTCAACAAATTATCTAAAATGGAAAGAAAATGATCAAAGTAAAATAATTGTTGTGTACATTAATGGAAGACAAAAAGAAATAGGGAACATTGTTGGCATTATAAATAGTACACGCCTTGGTTCAACTAATAAGAGAGTAAATTGCATTTTTGAGGAAGGTGAGGGAAATCATGTTTTTGTATGTCTAATAAAATTAGTAATTTCAGGGGAAGTGTTGTAAATAGATTACAATGCATGAATCACATTGATACAAAGAAATTTACTATCATGGGAATTGTAAGTACTATATATGTAATTTTTAAACTAATTACTTTCAATTGGAACTCCAATATACAATATCTCATTTTATTAGTAAATTTACTTACTAAGTCAACTATTCATTCATTATGTTGATGGTTATATATATATATATATATATATATATATATATATATATATATTCTTTGTCATAGGGTAACATGGTCGGTCCATCAGATGATAGAGGTGGGGATGTTACTCCCACCCCTTCTCCAGTACAGGTAAACCTTTTGTGTAAAAATTTGTGTAATTGTAATTTTACAAAATGTCATATTATTCTATTATTTTGGTTAAGTTTTTGGAATTGTTTTGATTGTTTTATTGATGTTTAAGGAAAATAAAATGAACATATTACATAAGAGCAATTGATTACAGATATGATGGCCACAGTAATATGTGATGATAGCATCACATATACTAGTGACCCTATAAGCATGTGTAAAAAGAGCCTCAAAAGTATCAATCTGCAAATTCTTGTGCTTTTGATGGATCCAAATCCAATCAAAGAGAAAGAGCTGGCAAGAAATGAGTTGTGTCAATGAGCACATTGTCTAGAAGTAAGCGACAATGAATCATTTTCTAGGAGAATAGTTCAATAAAGCTTTATGTTGTATACTAATTCATGGATCATGAGCCAAAATATGTATGTGTTGTTACAATGATTTTTGAGACCTTATAGACTAGTTTCACCTGACAAGGGTACCATTGTAGCTCCTATAGATATGTGATTTCAATTTTCAATCATTAGAAGGGACATTATTTTCTTCATGATTATTATTGATTGTTATATTATTATTTTTCATTATTTTGCAATATGTATTTTAAAAAGACAACACATTATGTGTGTGTGTGTGATTATTTCTCTGGTCTTGATGATGTGCATATGCCTCATTCCATAAGGCTAGCTAGCACTCTAAGATTGTTGACTATAGGATCAACTTCAAGGAGCATGTAAACATGTACACCTGCTACAACTAGAACTAGTAAATCCTTGTTTTGATACATTTTTTTATGTGTTAAATATGATTTGATTTGTACTTTCTTGTTCATTTGATTATAGTATGACACTAATTATCTTTTTTCACTGATAGGTACAACTTCTAATTATGATAGAACATATACTAGTACCAATGATAATTTAACAACATTTCCTAGAGTAGTCTATGTTACTTATACTAGATCATTGGAGGCATCATTGTTGATGGTCAAGAAAGATATGAGTCACTTAGAACTTCCTAATATTTTGGGCACTTTAAAATTGTAATTACTTATAGTGTAATTGTAGTTGGCTTATTCATAAGTCATTTTGAACTAATGATCCCATGATTATTTTGTAGGAAATGATCTTTTTTATGAAACTTTTTATGATTTAACATTGAAGATATTTGGGTCCACAATATGTAAAATTCACATAGCTTCATATAATTTCTCGCTACATTTTTGTGTTCATCCATTTGTTGTAATATATTCAGGGTACATATCTTGAAATAATTTTTTTAGCTAACAATTTTATTTTTTCTTAAAATGTGGAATGAGCAAGTCCCTAAATTAAAAAATCAGCTCATAAAATCTATAGAGGGTCTTTTTGGTCGAAATATTTTGAATAGAGTCCAAATTCTTAAAAAAGATTCCAAAAATTTAAAAACTATGATAGATCAATATAGAAGGGCTCTAAAGCTCAACCCAAAGTATGAGCATCATCCTATGGTTCTAAAGTTGGAGTGGAATGAAATCATGGAAGATGTAAAAGAGATAAGACTAAGAGATAAAGGTATTAATCCACCACTTGGTAAAAAAAGGTATGTGGTAGTATTAAAATAATTATCCACAAATTGGTAATATGTATATTTATATAATCTAACATATTTTTAGCATATTTCAAAGTTTACATATATCGCATGCATGACACATCAAAGGCTACACAAGCTAGGAAAGAGAAGCTTGGTCAACACGATCTTGGCTCTTGTGGATATATGACAATTCACTCACAACTTGTAAATAGTAGTAAATGAAATTTTATATAAATTTTTTTTATATAAAATTATGAATAAGAAATACATCCAACATTAATGATAATATGCAAATAATGCAGGGCATTAAATTTAATCTAGAGCCCCAAGAAGAGGACAAAGAAATTGGCTTCAAGCAAGGCCATAAAGCAATGGTTTCCCACCACCACATAGATTCTAGTGGCCAAAGAGATGTAGAAGATTCTAGTATACCAATTCACATATAGGTAAATAGGATTGATGAATAATAGTAGAAATTGAGAACTTCATGAGAAATAATCTATTTGATGTTAATTTCAAACAATGATAACAATGTGCATGACATTTCTTTGTAGCCTTCTACTCTCAATATAGATCCTACTCATGATGACGAAGGAACATATCATACACATGATAAAGGTCTCAATGTGAATTACAAAGATATACATGTACATATTCAATTTTTATTGAAAATTAATTATGTAAATTATTAATAAAATTTAACATCTTAAATTACAATTGATTGTGTAACCTTTATGTGATAATTGATAAGTATGTAGAATGCCATGGTGATGGAGTCAAGAGTGATGTTAGTGTTGAGCATGTTGGGGTTGGGACTGAATAAAATGTGATGGTAGATGATGTGACATTATCAAGTAAAGAAAAATCCCTATTATGTTCTTTAGATTAATAAAATACTTATAACATTAAAAAAAGTATTTAGAATTAAAACCATTAATTTCCTATTATAGGGGCACATTAGCTTTGTCCTCAAAAAAGGAAGAGGAATCTTCATGACATAAGATCAAAACCACAAGAGCCATAGGAGAATGTCAAAGATAGCCACAATGCTTATTCGCCTTTATCTTCGACAAAAGAGATAAAAAGAAATGAATATTAAAAACCTTGTTTAACAATTAATGGATTGATGCATTATTTTATGAATGTTACTTATTAATGAATTTTATGTCATGTTATTGAATATTTTTATGTGATTATAATGATTGATGTATTCACAAATTATTGATGAATATTTTGTGCATATTAATGAATTATATGTCATGTTAATAAATGTTATATAAATATAATAATTGATGTGTTCATGAATTATTAATGATTTTTATACGCATTAACTAATTGTATGTTATATTAATGAATGTTATGTGATTATAATGATTCAATGATATAGTTCTTAAATTGAATGAATGTAATATTTACTTAGTTGTTAATGGGGAATTTAGAGTGATTATAGGAGGGGGATGGGGGAGAAGCCAAATGAGCTTCAACCTTCACCTAGCTGGCCTTTTTAAGTAGAGAATATGAAAGGATTCTCAAAACCAAGTGAAGCTCAAAATAAACCTATCAAAACTAAACATTAATATATGGCCCCATCATTGAGTGGCTAGAGAACTTCACCATAGTCACTAACGACTGTCATTTTTTTCTTGCTGATGTAGATGTGTCTAATTGACTCCTTTGATCATCACCAAACTCCAACTAATACACTTTTCTCAAGTTTATAATGAGGCCCTTTACAACACCCAAAAATTGCCTTCTTTTCCCAACATGGTTTCTCTGTCTTAAATTGCTTGAAATTACTCCTTTCTTTTCAAGGTTTTAGAGGAAGTTCAATAATGTCTAAAAACATGGTTTTGACCTAGAATGAATAATCAAAACAATCCCAAACTTTCTTTCTCTATGGATTTCTAAACTAGCTCGTAATTTCCTAGTAGCCCTTTCATGCAAGTATTTTATGGGAAAAAAGGGTTTGTTGTCTCTTAAAAAATAGCCAATCTGACTACCTAAAGATAATATTCTATTGTAAGATTATACACATGGAAAGGCATTTCAAGCAAAAAATGGCTTGGTGGATATGGCATGCCTTTGATCATATGCTATAATTTTCTAAGGTAGTTGTGAATGAGGATGTAAGAGCTTTCTATTTGGACTCCTAGTGAAGGATTAAAAATTTGATATTTTATTAAAACTTCCATTTTAATATTTTCTTAAGATCTACTCTTTGGCCCTTAAATAGAATTCAATTATTCCCAAATTCCTTACTAAATTGACACCCAAATAAACCTTCACTAGATCATCATAACGCCTTCTAAATAGGATCAGATGGATCAAACTCATTTGGTGATTACATAATCTTTATGAATGAACATCCACTGGAGGATCCATCATTTCCATCACTGAAACCCAAAGGGATATTTTGATATCTAATTTTTCATTCCCTCCATGAATACAATCAAAATACCCAATGTCACAAACATTTTAACTCATCTCACTTCCACTCATGAAGTACCCAACAAAATTAGATCCTTGAAATGAATTGTCAACTTCTATCCAATTAATTGATCACATTAACAATAAGGCTTATTAGGGAGTTCATGACAACTTTACCCTACCCACATAATGATAAACCCTTGAATCAAGTTGATAACTCTCAATATGGATTCAAATTTTCTCCCTAGACACTTTCAAGCATGATAGATGAATGCATAAACTTTGTTGGGACCAAAGGCTCTTTCTTTTCACAATTTGATTTGAATTTCATATTGTGACTATGCCATAAAAATGACACATGAAAGGATCCAAACCTTCCCAATGCATGTACTTCAAACCAAATAAATAACCTCAATGTACTTTAAGTTCAATCACAATATTTTGTTCCCAACCATATAGTTTTGACTTGTAATGAATCAATATATTGCTATGAATGTCACTGTCATGGTCAAGATAGTATGATAATTTATCTTCTACATAAGTACTCAAAAAAGCTTAAAATTCATTTCTATTGAATGTAAGGGTTCATCTCATTACATGTCATGGAATAATAGGAGACCCAATCATAATGGTGACTTATAAAACTTTGCAATAACTGTCATAGTTCACAAAATAGTTGGATAGATTAGGGGAAATGGCATCCTCAAAATACTTGTGATCCTTTCCATGCTACTTAAAGTTATCCTTTATATTTTTCTTATCCTTATTTGAATCCTTTCAACATCAGGAGACTTCCATGATGTTTTTTCTCAACCACTATAATATTGTAGAGTAGGTACATGTCATTCTTCCACTTTTCTTTTGGTATCAACTATTGCTTATCATTTAATATTTTCTCCTATAAATGCTTTTTCCTAATGATCATCTATGAGATTAAATTATTTGACATATTAATTTGTTTCTTCTATTTTGGTTTGAGCGTATGATACTCCTAATTTTTTACTTTTTTTACAAAATTCATTTTTCTTCATTTCCAATCAAACACTCTTGAATATTAACATCCTTTCTTTAATCCTTTTTTTGTTTTTCTTCATCCATGCACTCTTTCTCCTATCTATTCTTTCCTCTTTGACTAACTTAGGCCATCTACTCTCTTCCATATATTGGGTTTTCTTTAGGTATCTCAATAGTTGGGTCATTATTGAAGCTTCTAATGGGAAGGTGCTTTTTTTTTCCAAATAAGGTCTCTTAAATAACTATTGTTTTAATTTTGAGGTTGGTGATGATGAGATTCTTTTAACCAAGAAATCCTCATTCCATATCTATGACCCAAAATTGTGTCTTGCAAGCCAAAACTAGGATGCTCCTGCACCATTCTTCCCCACAAAGGAAGCAGTTGTCATGGGAAAACATGGGTGAGTAGTTGAGGATTGATTCCTCTCTTCTTGAAGTCAGTTTCAGGGCACTTTATACATTGTTAAATCTACCACATTGAATGTAACTAGAATCTATGATGACTTTACATACCTTTTTGAGAATCTTACAATTAGTACTAATAATTTTTTTATCTTCTATTTCTATTTCATAGGTATTTAAATTAATTGAAGGAACATTTAAACTCTTTGTTGCATTTGCATCAGGCACTTTGTTTTCTATCTATGAGTTCATCCTTTTAGTAAACATATTGAAGAGAAATTGGCAATTATTATGCTGGATATCTTTTACTATTTATGTTTTAAAGAAAATTAAAATATTATGCTTGATTAGAACAAATTAATAGAGATATTGTTAGATGTAACTGTGTCAATCTCTTGGTTTCAAGCAATGCAGAAGGAGGTCCTAGTTCAATATACAATCTCAATTAATATGCATAGGAAATCAGGTAGAGCTTTAAAAATTCATCATGTTTGCATTTTTTTTACATGTCATGAATGTAAACATGGTGCATATTTCAGCTCCACCTATTGTCTATGCATATGGAACAAGTTACGGCACATGCATTCTCGATTCAAAGTGGTTGATTCTTATTTTGAAAGCGAGGGAGAGAAACCAAAGACACATGGATGCTTGAGTGGCTACAGACAATGATTCTCACTAAATTTTCATTGTAGTTCTATCGCTAAGTTCCTTATTTTGACTATAACTACATTCTACATTTTGATGTTATTAAAAATAATGTTTTTTTTCCTTTGTTGAAATGTGTCATGCCTTGATTCACTAAAATTGATCTCCACTAATTGCAATCATATTGGTAATATTTTTATATTAGTCTTCTTAAAGATGTTATGACACTATAGATCCTAAAATGCATATAGCACACTCACCAGTGCAAGAAAACTAGAACATATCTTGAAACTTTTCAACATCTTTTCTAATGCTAATTGATCATGATTTCATTGTATTTGGTTGCAATGTATAGAGCAATAGAACTAAATGAGAAATTGAGGTTCTAGGGTAAAGAAAGCATCTCTCCATTATTTGAGGGTAATTCCAAGTAAGGACTGAATCTATTTATGATTTGAATCTACAAGAGTTGTATCAATGAAAATGTTTTTGTTTTTGTTGAATAAGGGACATCAACTGATGATCTTCTCCTTTTTATTCCTATTGTATCTAGATTGTTATTAAGGCTTCTCTAATTGTAGTAATATGTAAAGGATAATATTTTAATATAAAAATATTTGGTCAATTCCCCCTTGAAAAGAGTTTGAATCCCATTTTATATCTTGCAAGGATGTGAAGAGACATACCCCTCCAAACATAGATTGGTTGGTTATATGTGGGAATTAAACACAATATTTAGATAAGGATAAGTTCTCAACTATTTGTAAGATACAACTTCTCACATCATTTACCCTTACCAATGTGGTGCATGAGCACCCTAGGGTCTTGTTTAGATTCTAGTTTATTTTGGCTTGTAGGTGGTTCTAGGAAACCACCAAGGTAATAAGGACTATTAATAAGGTCCTAAGTGAGGTATGATATGTATTTGTATATAGGTTTTCTTAGAGTCATTCTTGTGGCATCTTTTTAGTAAGTCTAATGATGAGTCCTAGAAAAATCAACACGGGTCAGAGGTTGACCATGTCCCCAAAATGGAGTGGCAAATATACATTTGATTTCTTTAAAAAAATTTAATGACCATATGATGTGATTTGAATAAAGATATAAAGTTTCTCATGCCAACATTTACTAAACTCTAAGAAATTTCTCTAAAGGAGTCCTAACCCTGATCTTAGGTCTAAACATGAGGGGCTGACATATTTAATGTTAGATAAACCCTAATTTGGGAGTTAGTTGTTAAATTGTATGGTTTACATTGGGATGGACATTGAATTTTGTATGACAAAGAGACTTTTACCTTCATCTAGACTTTGAATGGATTGAATTGATTAATATGAGGCACTGACATGTTGATTCTTTTTTATGTACTTAAGTTTCTTGTAGTCAATTTGGAGAGTTTGAATTGTTCTTTTCATTTTGTAAAATCTTTAATTTCCTTGAGTTCGTTGTCCTAAACAATGCTAGTTATGTAAATATTAGCCCTCCTAAATTCCCATTCTTAAAATTCAATGGGCACTTGTAATCAAGTAATCAACAGTGTAAATAGTGTAAATATGCTTTTTGAGGTTCTGATTTGTACGGGAGATATTTTTTCCATCAATCCCTAGGCAAGTGCAGAGGCATTCTGGCTAGGAGTTTACATAGAATAGTAGCAAGAAAGCTTGCAAGATTAATTGGTATATGTGAGTCATTGGTTGGAGTAAGTAAGGGCATTTTTTTTTGATAAGTGACTACAAAGATATGCATGGTGAAGTTGAATAGAGCACCTAATGGAAGCCAAGAAACTAGAATGGTTCACATGCTCTTAAAAAACCCAAGTAGATAAGGGTTTGGTGACAATCCTATGTACAGACACCTTGGAGATCAAAAACCTCAAAAATCTTCAAGCCTAGGAAGTCCTTAGAAAGAATCCATAAATAGGTTGGGGGTTTGTTTAGAGAAGTTGATATTTATTCCAAGAACACTAATTTTAGTAGGCCTAATTTTGGCTAAAAACACAATAAGGCCTAAAATTTTGAAAGTAAGAACTCGATGGAAAATCCAAAGAATATTCCATCAAAGTGGATGAAAATGGATTGAAACTAAACATGGGATAGCTAGGACACCTATTCCTAGTTTCACCTCCTAATTCATTGATTCTATTTTATTTATATATTGCATAAATTATTTAATCAGATGGCCATTTCTTTGGTCTTGAATAGTTATTCTTAGAGATCCATCTTAGCCTAGAAATGTTACTCCCACCACCCCATTATTAAAATGATATGGGGAGCCACCCCCACCCCCCCATATTTTTGAATATATGGAAAGAGAATAATCCATATATTTAGGGGAAAATTTACCCCCTAGAGGTTATCTTTTGAATAACTATGACCTTGATTAGAGAATGTACACTAAATTAGAAATAGAAACGTCCCCCCACCCTTCTACACAATTGGACAAGTTCTGGTTGAGGTGTGGGATATATCTAATCTACTAAAAATAATGGACAATACAAAAACCCCTTCCTTTCTCAAAATCATTGGTGTTGTCCAACCTTTGTCCCCTTTTGACAAAACCTAGATTGATACGGATCCTCCTGCTACTATTAGGAAGGTTAAAATGGAAAAAATTAAGGTTTTAGATGTTAAAAGCACTATAGATATAACCAAAAAGGGTTCTAATAGGTCTAGTAAGAGACCGAGAGAGATAAATCTCTCAATTGCACCTGGTAAAGAGAAACCTATTAATTTTTATTCCATGAAGAACTTTGGGAAGAAAAGTGGCCCTACACCCAAAACAATAATCACTTGAAGAAACTATGGAGAACATGATGAGCAAGGGATGACTAGTGAAGATAAGAATAGTGAGGATAATGGTGGGGATTAAAAATAATCCTTTTCCTTCCCATGTGTCTGATACTCTTAAAACTGAGATAAATACATTAGCATCGATGAAAGGAGGTAATATGGGTGAGAAAGGGATGATCACTCCTCTATTAGAATCCTTAATATAGAAGGATAGAGAAGAAAATGGAGGCTAAGGAGGATAGTCCTATAGGATGTGATAACTAGAAGGAGGGGAATATGGTGGGAGGTGATAATTAGATGGAGGGAATACTATGGGGCAAGCGACTAGTGACCAAAAAATCTCTAGTTAATCCTAATATTAATAAAGTAGAGGAATCCATCACTAGTCTAATCAAGAAAAAATAGAATCCAAAGGACAAGTTTGATAGGGTGGTAGGGCTTTTGTTTTATGCAATGCATTCTACTAGCACTACCCTTCATCTTCTATAGGTTGGGAAGGAGGAGAGAAAAGATACCTAGAAAATGGAGACAACCCATTTGCTATATGGATTTTTTGAGGACGATTGGCTATGACCATTATTAGAGAACTTGAATAGCCAGAAGGACAATTAGCTCCTAGTCCCTTTCTTTTCCTTTTTTTTTATGTTTACTAGTTACTACTTGGCCGATGGAGCTTTCTATTTTATTAAGAAAAAGACATGTTTCTTTCCTAGAGACATTAATTGAGCTATGCATAATTAGTTAGTAGATTGCTATAGCAAGTTTAATTATAAAAATATGCTAGTTTGAGGGTTTTTGATATTAAGGAAGGGGGTTGATTAATCACATTGTTATGACTTTGAAATTATCTTCTATTGGAATTAAAGATAAAGTAACTGAGAGGGGGGTGAATTAGTTACTAACAAAATTAATTCACAATTCCCTTAGATGTCTTAAAGATCTAGTTACTGCTTTTACTCAGTAAAAAAATATTGTAACTCGGTAAGATTAAAATATTACTTTTTCAAGCATTCATGCATGTAAATGAAAATAAAGTGAACACAAGAGACACCAGATTTAACATGGAAACCTGATATGAGAAAAACCACCAAGTAACTAGTCACCAATTTTTCACTCTTCTGAAGTGAGCCCTGTTAGGAGCCAATTCCTATTAAAGGTTAAAATACACACTGTTAGGTGTGACCCTATTAGAGGATTTAATCACCTTGTTAGGAGTGGCCTTGCTAGAGGTCTTTAGAACAATTCAACTAAATTGTCACCTTGTTAGAGGATTTATAAAATGGTTATTAAACCAACTCTGTTAAGAGATTTGAGATCATTGCTACAATAGTTAGAAAGAAACAATGAATTGACCTAAACAAGATGCAATTGAATTTGCTAGTTACAGGTCTTTGTTCAACATCATTAGATCCTCCTTGATCAAATATGGCTCTGTTGCTCCTCAATCATCTCTTATCATCCTTCAAATCTAGTTCCACAAAAATCAGTCTTCATATTACATTAATTCCACATTCTTCCACTTCATACATTTTATAATTCACATCTTTACCTCTTACTTATACCATTCAAATTGTCAAGTCGGCTCATTTACATGTTATATTTACCAATAAATCATACATCAGTGAGCTATAGATATAACTCTAAACAAATAAACATTATTTCATAAAATAGTGAAATCCTTTATTGGCTAACATTTCTTTGTAAATACTACTTCTAGAAATTTCCCTAGTTAACTATCTTTGACTCGGTTAACATTGCAATATCCTTAAAATCCTTTGGCTGCTGAGTTTTCTCGGTAAGAATTGAATCCCTTGGTAAGAACTACTTCTTCCAAATTACCTTTGATGATCGAGTGAACTTGGTAAGAACTATTTCTTCCACATTACCTTTGATGACCAAGTGAACTCAGTAAGAACTATTTCTTCCACATTACCTTTGATGACCGAGTGAACTTGGTAAAAACTATTTCTTCCACATTACCTTTGATGAGCGAGTGAACTCAATAAGAACTAAATTTCTTTGACTACCTTGAAAGCTCGGTAATCAACTATCTACTTGATAGACACTGCAAACTATCTTTACTGACCTTTTGGGCTCGGTAAACACTATTTATTGCCTTGCTAACCTTCTGAGCTCAGTAGATACTGTCCTTTGCCTTGCTGACCTTCTAAGCTCGGTAGACACTATCTTGATGGTTGATATGACATTTGTGTGACATCAAAGACAACACACAATTGAACAATTGTATCCAAAAATATCCCTCTCTGGCATTGATCGTAACATAATATGTCATAGTAGAATGAAATTTGAAACCAAGTCTTTTAATGATAGAAAAGAAAACTCCATCTTTCATAATAATCTCTCCCTTTTACACAAAGTCTTATTATTTTGCAAATTTTAGAAATATATGACTATATATTCTCCCTCTTTGACAACATATGCCAAAGACAACTCAAAACAACTGAATAACATTGTACCTGATGTACTGATTCATATGCAATATCTTTATTGGTTTAATGCATCAACTGATAGATTTCCAATTCTGTTCCTATTGATGCATTACTAAAACTGTATTTGAGTGAGCTTTAGATAGGGGAATGACCCCTAACTTACCTCTTAGATACAAGAATGCATCCTTAGGTAAAGGCTTTGTGAATATGTCAGCAATTTGTTCCTTTGTATGCACATATTCCAATCTTATTTCCTTTTCTTACACCAATTCTCCAACAAAGTGAGATGCTAGGTTTTTGAATGCACCACTGGATTCTTCAAGATGTTAATTGCACTTGTGTTATCACAAAACATAACAACTAGTTCTTTGATTTCTTGCTTCATTGATCTGATTAGGATCTAGGACTATTACAGAGGAATGCTAATTTATTACATAGAATTAATTTAAAACTTTTAATGAATCAAATCAACGTAAATGAAATAAGAGAACAACAAGATTAAGCTGATAAAAGAGACAATGAGAGAAAGAAGACGCAAACAATTTGATCTCAGAGTTCATCCATATGGACTACGTCTCCGGGTCCAACTCCAATAGGGGGACCGATCCGATTTGCTCCAAAATCAATTACAAGTGTTCAAGATATTTCCTTCAAGCACAATTGCAGCATTACTCTCCAATGTGCAAGAAAAATCATCAAGTCTTCAAGATCATAATCTCTTTCTCATCACTTGGATGCCTTTCCAAAGCCTACTACCCCCATTTTATACATCAAATTTAGCCAAAAATGGGCTAAAACAATTAACCAACATAATCTCCCATTTTGATTACATATTTCAAATTTGCCCCTTTTACCATTATTTTGTTATGATCTCACACCAAAATTAAGGGTTTGTTTTCAACAAATACCCTTATTTAAGTAAGATTGGGCGGATCTGTTATGGATAGATAACAACTCTTCCCTTAATATTTTATATACCATAAATAGCCCATTGGTTGGCCTTAATTTTAGGAGGCCTATGGTTAGGAGTTCAACTCCCATTATCTCATTCCTTTAATTCAAATTAAATAGCTATTTTAATTTGAATTTGAATGTTTTCCCTCTCTTTATGATTTCGTGATGTCATGCTGACATCATCAAAATCCATACTTTTGCTTTAATTTGAAACCATCATAACTTTTATATCCGATCTCCGTTCTTGATGAAACGAACGCCATTGGAAAGCTTTTGACAAGCTCTTTCATTTGGAATCTATTGTCAAATACTTTTGAGACGATTATTTTTTCACCCTTTTATGATCTTTGGTCCCAGTTTGACCATTTTGACCAATCATAATTTTTGCACTTGAACTCCAATTTTGATCGTTCGAGTTATGTTGGAGTAAAAATTGTGAACACTTGTAATGATGTTGATTCTTGGAGCATTGGGGACATTTTTCTTTTCAGTAATTTTTATCCCCTGGATCAAGCCTCCCCACTGAAGAGCTTTCGGACCTCTGAAAGTTTGGATCACTAAGAAAGAAGGTGACGGTATAGTTCCCTCACTTTACCAATCTCCATCCATCTTGCCTTACTTGGATGCATCCCCTTCAATCCCACTCGGAGGTATTCAATTGGTCCTCTTCATGAAGTTCTGACATTCCTGTCAAGGATGACATCTTGTGGCAATTCTGACATGTATTCTAGTGAAAGGTCATCAACTGATGGAACCTAAACACTAACATCTTCATCCAAGATCATTGGAGGCTCATACAACTTCAGATTCTCAACATTGACAACTGAGTAAATTTGCATGTATGGAGGAAGGTTAAGGCGAAAAGCATTGGTACCAATCTTCTCTAAGATTTCAAAAGGACCATACCTGATAGGCTTGAGCTTCCTTCCTTCACCTTGCATTCTTTCCTTATTGATATGTAACCAAACTCTGTCACCAACTTGGAATTGGTGATCAATATGATGCTTATCATGGTGAGCCTTGTATTTTTCTTAGCTCTACTCCAACTGTGCTTCTACTGCCTGATGGATTGCTTGGACCTTTTGGATGAAATTTAAAGCCTTTTCTGCATCATGGCGTCCATCTACAACATCATCCTTCCCAAAAGAAAATCCATTAGTGTCTTAGGCAAGTAACCGAAGCAAGTCTAAAAAGGAGACCTCTTTGTAGAAGAGTGTGTTGTATGGTTGTAAGCATGCTGCACATAATGAAGACTTTCATCCCACAGCTTAGGATGTTTGCTGCAATAGCCTCTAAGTAGATGCACAACTGTCCTATTCACTACCTCTGTCTGTCCGTCCGTCTGCGGATGGAAGGCTGTACTCTTCTTCAACTTGGTGTCCATGAGTTCCCACAAAGATGACCAAAATTCCCCTAAGAATTGAGAATCTTGATCTGATACAATAGAATTGGGTAACCCAAAATGAACCCATACATTTTGAAAGTACAAATGAGCAGTCAGTTCAGCAGTAACTTTCTTTTTACAAGGCATTAAAATACACATTTTGCTGAACCGATCAACTACTACATACAAATAATCATGACCCTTCCTAGACATAGGTAAACCTCCCACAAAGTCCATAGACACACTTTCCCATGGACAAGATGGTACAGGTAATGGTGTGTACAAACCCAATTTCCTATTACTTGGTTTGCTGGTTGCACACATTACACATCCTTTTATATACTTGGTGACAGTTTCCTACATATGAGGCCAGTAACAATATTTCTGCAATTGAGCTAATGTCTTACTTACCCCGAAATGCCCTGCAATCAAAGAAGTGTGTGCTTCACGGATTACATGTGCATGTTCATCTTTAGGAATGCATAGTTTTCCCAAGTGGTACAAAAAATTTTCCTGCACGTAGTAATCTTTCTCTTCCACATGTTTACCTTGGATTAAAGCTGCATAGATATCGTTAAAGTTCTCATCATTAGCATGTTGTTCTTGAAAACTTTCATGAACCATAGAACTATTTTGAAGGGTTATCAAAGCATTCTGAATAGGAGGTCTAGATAGAATATCTGCTACTTTGTTATGGGAACCCTTCTTACACTTAATTACCAAATGAAACTGTTGTAGAAAACCCATCCACCTAAAGTGCCTACTTTGTTGCAACTTAGATTGTGAGTGCAAATATTGCAATGGCTGGTGATCAGTGTGGATTATAGTTTATTTTCCCATTAAGTAATGTTTCCATTTTTTAACACTCTGAACTAAAGCATAAATTTCTTTATCATATGTAGGATAGTTACTTACTGCTCCTGAAAAAGTTTCAGAGTGGTAGCAGACTGGTTTACCTCCTTGCATGAGTACAACTCCCATGGCAAACTCGCTCGCATCTGTCTCAATCTCAAATGGTTGATGTAAATCAGTTAGAGCTAAAACTAGTGCAGTACTCAACTTTTCCTTTAAAGTATCGAAAGCCTTCTATTGTGGACCTCCCCACTAAAAGTTGCCTTGGTACTGGTTAATGCATGCAATGGTGATGCAATGAAAGAGAAGTTTGCAATGAACTTCCTCCAGTACTGAACTGCACCTAAGAAGCTCCTGACTTCTGTAATTGTACTTAGCTTAGGCCATTTTACAATACATTTGACCTTCGCAGGGTCTACTTTCAACTGACCATTCCCTACGACATAGCCTAAGTACACTAAAGATGTCTTTGCAAATTCACATTTTGACATCTTTACATATAGTTTTTCTTTTCTTAGTATATCAAATACTTTCTTTACATGAATTACATGATCATCCCAAGACTTATTAAATACAAGAATATCATCTAAATAGACTATGACAAAGTCATCAATAAAGGGACGAAAGACATCATTCATGACTCTCATGAATGTAGCTGGTGCATTACAAAGCCCAAATGGCATGACCAACCACTCAAAAAGTCCCTGTTTTGTCTTAAAAGTAATTTTCCAAATATCACTTTTTGCAATTCTTATTTGATGATATCCACTACATAAGTCTACCTTAGTGAAATAAATTGCATGTTTCAACTGATCAAGTAAATCATCAATTCTAGGAAGAGGGTACCTATTCTTTATTGTTATCTTGTTCAGAGCCCTATAGTCAATACACATTATCCAAGTCCCATGTTTCTTTGGAACCAACACAATAGGAGAACCACACGGAGAAGTACTAGGACGGATAACTCCTTTCTCGACCAGCTCTTGAACTTGCTTCTTGATTTCTTCATTTTGCAACACTGATAAGTGGTACATGCCAATGTTAGGAAGTGGTGCATCTTGCTACAACTGAATCTCATGTTCTATCTCTCTCTTAGGAGGCAATCCCTTTGGTTCCTGAAACAAGTCATCATAAGAAGAAACGAATTTGACCATTTTAGCCTTATGTTTTGGATCACATCCCTTAAATGCGTTAGATGTTTCATCTTCTTTGGCTTTTACAAGCATTAACACAAAATTTTTACTAGAGTTGACTAACCTTTTCATTTGACCAGCATTGACTAATGCTAGATTAGTCTTAACCTTATGTGCTCGTACAATGTATTCAATCTTGTCTTTAAACAAATGATATCTATTTTCCCCCCTATAGAAGATAGCCTGGCAATCATACAAATAGGGACTCCCAAGTACAAGACCACAAATATCTAAAGGGACTACATCAGCTTCTATCTCATCCACAAAGTTTGCAGTGATAGAAAATCTTAATTTGCATTGTTTAGTTACTTGTAACTGTGCATCATTGCAAACCCATCCAAGAGGATATGGTTTTGGATGAGGTGTTTTATTCAAATTAAGCTTTTTAACAACTTCTTCATATATCAAATTAACTTGAGAACCAGTATCAAATAATGTATTAACCTTAGTATGCTTGATAACAACTTGGATGTGAAATAATTCATTCCTTTGCTTATCATTCTTAGGAGAAGATTCTTTACTTGTACTTGCACTTATACTAGAAGAATTTGTAGTTGATGTGAGAGATATACCTTTTCCTTTACCTTGAATCCTAGTAGCAACAATCTTTGTCTCATCTCCGAAGTCAGATCCAAGATCTTGTTGAATTACATCAGCAGTTTTCTTTTTACCTTTGTTTCCACCATATCGCTTTGGCCTCTTTTCAGGATGTAACTTCCAGCACTTAGAATCATCATGCCCTTCTTTCTTGCAATGTGAGCATGTGGGTTTCTCACCCTCTTTCTTTACTGTTGCTGTCTTTTTACCCTTTCCTTTTCCTTTGGACTTTTCCTCAGACTTAGATGGATTTTTATCAGACTTATCAATGAAAGTACCCTTACCCCTTGATTCTAAATGTGTTGTCTGGACACATACTTCATCCAAATTACAAGGATTCAGGATGAGAATAGAATGCCTTAGGTAAGAATGAAGACCACCTATATACTTGAGTAAGGTGTCCTGGGTATACAATTGGACATTTAATAAAATAGCCTTTTTGCGAAATTCATGGGTGTAATCTTGGACAGACTGACCTTTTCCTTGCCTAAAATGTTGCCAGTTCATCACTAACTATTGCATATGGCCTAGGGGGTAGAATTGCTTTTTTAAAGCAGTAACAAATTCTGACCAAGAAAAACTAAACTTACCATGTTGTGAAGTTTCATCCCAAGACCTACTCTCCCACCAAGTTAGGGCTACACAACCTAAACGAAGAGTGGCTAACTGAATTCTGTCAACATCATCTACAAGGTTTTGAACTCTACAGTAGACTTCTACTTTCCGAATACAGTCATTTAGTTTATCGACATTTAATTCCCCACAATATTTTGGTAAGTCAAACTTTACATCCAACTTAATTCGAGGCTTATGTCCTCCTTTGAAAATATTAGAAGACTTGGAATGGGTAGAAGAAGGAGAAGAGGGGGAAGAAGGAGAAGAGGGAGAAGAAGGCGAAGAAGGAGGTGTCTTTGGTGGTTCACGATCAGCACCTTTCCTTTTCCCTTTGTCCTTTGGAGCTGTACGTCTTTGCATCTTCTCTTCTCTTTCTCGTACTAAAACTTCTACCATTGTCTGCAAATTCTGAAGAGTCTTCTGAATACTCTTATCTTGAAAAGTTTGTCCACCTTCATCTGCCATTTGTGATGATGGTTTAGTCCATTTTCCAATCTCAGGATTGTATTCCTCAAGCTTTCCTTCGCCTTTCTCAATCCTAGATCTTGTTAGCATTCAAATCTGCAATACTAGTCCAAGAAAGGCTCTGATACCAAATTTGATCTGATTAGGATCTAGGACTATTACAGAGGAATGCTAATTTATTACATAGAATTAATTTAAAACTTTTAACAAATCAAATTAATGTAAATGAAATAGGAGAACAACAAGATTAAGTTGATAAAAGAGACAATGAGAGAAAGAAGATGCAAACAATTTGATCTTGGAGTTCATCCGTATGGACTATGTCTCCAGGTCCAACTCCAATAGGGGGACCAATCCGATTTGCTCCAAAATCAATTACAAGTGTTCAAGATCTTCCCTTCAAGCACAATTGCAGCATTACTCTCCAATGTGTAGGAATAATCATCAAGTCTTCAAGATCATAATCTCTTTCTCATCACTTGGATGCCTTTCCAAAGCCTACTATCCCCATTTTATACATCAAATTTAGCCAAAAATGGGCTAAAACAATTAACCAACATAATCTCCCATTTTGATTACATATTTTGAATTTGCCCCTTTTACCATTATTTTGTTATTATTTCACACCAAAATTAAGGGTTTGTTTTCAACAAATACCCTTATTTAAGTAAGATTGGGCAGATTTGTTATGGATAGATAACAACTCTTCCCTTAATATTCTATATACCATAAATAGCCCATTGGTTGACCTTAATTTTAGGAGGCCTATGGTTAGGAATTCAACTCCCATTATCTCATTCCTTTAATTCGAATTAAATAGCTATTTTAATTCGATTTTGAATATTTTCCCTCTCTTTATGATTTCGTGATGTCATGCTAACATCATCAAAATCCATACTTTTGCTTGAATTTGAAACCATCATAACTTTTATATCCGATCTCCGTTCTTGATGAAATGAACGCCATTGGAAAGCTTTTGATGAGCTCTTTCATTTGGAATCCATTGTCAAATACTTTTGAGATGATTATTTTTTCACCCTTTTATGATCTTTGGTCCCAGTTTGACCATGTTGACCAGTCATAATTTTTGCACTTGAACTCCAATTTTGATCGTTCGAGTTATGTTGGAGTAAAAATTGTGAACACTTGTAATGATGTTGATTCTTGAAGCATTGGGGACATTTTACTTTTCAGTAATTTTCATCCCCTGGATCATTCATACATTTCAATAATTGTTTAAACCACACAATGTTTGAGCAATTTACTTCTGGTACAACATATTCAGCTTCTATTGTGGATTGAGATGTACAATTCTACTTTTTCCTTGTCCAAGAAACCAACCTTTTTCTAAGAAGGAAAGCTCCTCCACTTGTGCTCTTTCTATCATCAATATTTCTTGCCCAATCTGCATCAGTGAACACCTTTAAATCTAGTTTTCCTCTAAGTTTATACCATAATCCATAATCTTCAGTTCCTTTTTAGTATCTCATGATCCTTTTGATTTCCATCATGTGATTTTCTTTTGATTTTTATAAGAATCTTGCTACAATCCCTACAGCAAGGGTAATGTTAGGTCTTGTGTGCACTACATATTGCAACTTTTCAATCATAGATCTATAAAATGTCTGATCCACTTCTTTTGATTCATTAGCCTTGGTGAGTTTTAATCTAGTACACATAGGAGTCTGAACTGGTTTCCAATCTTCCATACCAAACTTTTTCAGTATCTCATTGATGTATTTAGATTGAGTGATGTAGATACCATTCTTATTCTATTGAATTTGAAGACCAAAAAAGAATTGGATTTCACCAAACATTGACATTTCAAATTCCTTGTTCATTTGTTCTAATTTTTATTGCAAAGATCAACATTTCTTGTGAAAAAAGTATCATCTACAAATATTTTTGCCAAAACAATCTTATTATCTAGTCTTTCCTTTATGTACAAACTTTTGTTGTCATTAGTTCTTTGAAAACTTATTTGAATAAGATAGCTATGCAATCTTTCATACCATGCTCTAGGGGCTTGTTTCAGACAATATAATTCTTTATGCAATTTGCAGACCATATCCTTCTTGTCTAGATCAGCAAAACCTTCAAGCTACTCAATATAAACCTCTTCCTCCAATATGCCATTGAGAAATGTTGACTTGACATCCATCTGATAAACTTTGTATCCTTTGAATGCAACATCTGCAAGTAAGGTTCTGACACCTTCTAGTCTTGCAATAGGAGAAAAAGTTTCTCCATAGTCTACACCTTTTTTTTGAGAGTATCCCTTGCATACTAGTCTAGCTTTGTTCCTTGATACCTTACCATCATCATTTAGTTTGTTTCTAAATACCCACTTTGTTCCAATTACATTTTTGTCTTCGGGTCTAGGTACAAGAGTCCATGTTTTTTTTTTCTCTATCTGTTCTATTTCTTCATTCATAGCTTCAGTCCAACTTTCATTGTTGAGTGCATCTTTGACATTTGTAGGTTCAAAATCAGCAAGTAAACAAGTGCCTTTCAATTTACTTCTTGTCATTGTTCCTTCTGATTTATCACAAATGAGCTGATCTAGTGCATGATGCTTTCTGACATACTTGGCTAACACGGGCTCCTTGCCTTTTGAATGAATTGCATTGTTATCCTTTTGTGTCTCAACTTCTGGTTTTGATTCTAGTTGCTTAGGTGCAGTAGATGCTAACTCAATAGCTTCTGTTTGCAACTCAGGTTCTTGTAGCTCGAGAGGCATTAGCTCGATTTGAACTTCCTATGACTCGATAACTGAAGACTCTAGAGTTGAGGATTCTTGAATAATAGGTATACTTGGCATTGTATCAGGTTCAATGTAAATGAATCTTCTATAGTCTTCAGATTCCTTTTTTCTTTCTTCTTTTGTTCTTTCTGCAAACTCATCAACTTTCACATGTGCACTTTCTATAACTTTGTGAGTAGATAAGTTAAAATATCTATATGCTTTGCTTTAGCAAGAGTATCCCAAAAATATTCCTTCATCACTTTTTACATCAAATTTTCATTTTTTAGATTCTTTCAAAATGTAACATTTGCTTCCAAATACTTTTAGATAACTTACATTGGGTTTGTAGCCATACCACAACTCATAGGGTGTTTTGAATGAGTCCTTTTTTAGTTGTACTCGGTTCAAGGTATGAACTGTAGTGCTGATAGCTTCCTTCCAATATTTGATAGCAATGACTTTCTTAATCATTAAGGTTCTTGTACAATCCATTATAGATCTATTCCTTCTTTCTACTATTCCATTTTTTTCTAGAGTTCTAGGTGCTGAAACCTGCCTTTTGATTCCCCTTTCAATGTAAAAGTTATTGAACTCATGTGAAATGAATTCACCACCTCTGTTAGACCTTAAGCATTTCATCCTTTTTCCTATTTCCTTTTCTACTCTGGCAAAATACCATTTGAATTTTTTAAATGCTTCTGATTTCTCTCTCTAAGGTACATGATAGTTATCATTCTTGAATAATCATCAATAAATAGAATGAAGAATTTTTCACCAGTATAACCTTCAATGCCAATAGGTCCACAAAAATCAGTATGCACAATTTCTAGAACTTCTTCAGTCTGATAATTCTTGCTTCTAAAACTAGTCTTTCCCATATTACCAATTTGACAATTCTTGCATAGACCAAACTCAAGTTTCTTTATGTTAGGAATACCTCTTACTTTCCTGAATTTACTGATTTTTATTAAATTGTCCAATTTTACATGACACAACCTCCTATACCATAACCATCTTTCTTCAATTTGAGCAATGAAACATGAACATTCACCAAGTTCAAGATATAATAAGTTGTCTTTTGTTTGAGTGTTTGATCCAATCAGCTTTCCTTCGCCATCCAACAATCTTGCTTTTCCATGCATAAATTCTACTTTGAATCCATTATTGAGTAGTTGTGCCACACTCAACAACTTGTGCTTTAGTCCTTCTACCCAATATGCATTAACACATACAAGTTCCATGGTTAGTGAGATTCTTCCTTTTCCTCTTATACAACAAGGTTCATTGTTACCAAATCTTACACTACCACCATCATAGTCTTCAAAATATTCAAACTTAGTTTTATCACCAGTCATGTGATGAGAACAACTAGTATCTATGATCTATGTATCATTTTTGCTCATATGATAAATTAGTTCCATTTCCTTATCATTATCAAATTCATCTTTTATAGCAATGTAGAAAATTTCATCTTCTTCTTCATCATCAGAATCATTAGAATCTTTTTCCATAAAACATGTTTTCTTACCTTTATTCTTGAATGATTTAAAGTCTTTCTTGCCATTGTACTTGTGACCTTTCTTCTCATCTTTGTTTTGTTTATTTGGGCACCTAGCAGCAATATGTCCAATTTCTTGACAAGAGAAACAGATTAGAGGAATCTTACCTTTGTATTTCCCTTTGCCTCTTGAATATTTTCTTGCTAGTAGAGCTTCAACCACTTCAAGATCACTGTGTGAACTTTGTTTTGATTCTTCATCACTATGTGATTGTGGATCCTTCATCTTTTTCCCTTTTTCTTTGTGTGAAAGCTTCGCTTCAAATGCTGATTCAACATTCTTGGCAACTAGAACATAATTGTCATAGTTGTCTAGCTCAAATGCAATCAATATTCTAACTATCACCTCTAAATTTATTTTATGATTTTCCTTACATCTCCTTTCTTGAATTGCAGAGACCTTGATTGCATAAATGGGAAGTAGAGTTCTAAGAACTTTGGTTATAACTTTCTCCTCACTAATATCTCCTCTAGATGCTTTGATTGCACTAACACATGCTTTAACTCTTTCAATAGACTTTGCAATATTTTCATCCTCTCTCATCCTCATTTGATCAAATTGTCCTCTCAAACTTTTTTCTTTGGCTCTTCTCACATTATCATCTCCTCCATACATTTCTTTCAGCTTGTTCCACATTTCAAAGGCAGTTTTGCAATCCTTGATGTTATCAAGTTCTTCATAACCCAAAGCAGATGCTATATCTATCATCATGTTATTATGAGTCTTCTTTTCAGAAATATCATTGATAGATAATGTACCAGAAGGTTCTTCATATTTTTCATCAAGGTACTTCAGCCCTGTATCACCAATAGAAGCCAGATGAAGCCTCATCAATCTTTTCCATGCTAAGAAGTTGTCCCTATTAAGTCTTGGAATTTCCCTCTTGTAAGACATCCTAATCTTTAGCTTAGATCCTTGAAATCTTTTCCTGTAAGCACCAATAGCTTTGATACCAATTGTTGGAATTAAAGATAGAGTAAATGAGAGGGGGGTGAATCAGTTACTAACAAAATTAATTAACAATTCCTTTAGATGTCTTAAAGATCTAGTTACTACCTTTACTCAATAAACAAATGATATAACTTAGTATGATTAAACTATTACATTTTCAAGCATTCATGCATGTAACTAAAAATAAAGTGAACACAAGAGACACCAAATTTAACATGGAAACCCAATATGGAAAAAACCACCAAGTAACTAGTCACCAAATTTTCACTCTTCTGAAGTGAGCCCTATTAGGAGCCAACCCTATTAAAGGTTACAATACACACTATTAGGTGTGACCCTATTAGAGGATTTAATCACCCTATTAGGAGTGACCTTGCTAGAAGTCTTTAGAACAATTCAACTGAATTGTCACTTTATTAGAGGATTTACAAAATGGCTATTAAACCAACTCTGTTAAGAGATTTGAAATCACTACTACAATGGTTAGAAAGCAACAATGAATTGACCTTAACAAGATGCAACTGAATTTGCTAGTTATAGGTCTCTGTTCAGCATCATTAGATCCCCCTTGATCAAATATGGCTCTGCTACTCCTCAATGATCTCTGATCATCCTTCAAATCTACTTCCACAACAATTAGTCTTCATATTAGATTAATTCCACATTCTTCCACTTCATACATTTTAGAATTCGCAACTTGACCTCTTACTTATACCATTCAAATTCTCAAGTCGGCTCATTTACATGTTATATTTACCAATAAACCGTATATTAGTTAGCTACAGATCTAAATCTAAACAAATAAGCATTATTTCATAAAACAGTGATATCCTTTTACTAGCCGACCCTGCTCGGTAAATACTGCTTCTAGAAATTTCCTGAGTTAACCATCTTTGACTCGATTAACATTGCAATATCCTTAAAATCCTTTGGCTATTGGGTTTTCTTGGTAAGAATTGAATCCCTTGGTAAGAACTGCTTCTTCCAAATTACCTTTGATGATCGAGTGAACTCGGTAAGAACTATTTCTTCCACATTACCTTTGATGACTGAGTGAACTTGGTAAGAACTATTTCTTCCACATTACCTTTGATGATCGAGTGAACTCAGTAAGAATATTTCTTCCACATTACCTTTGATGACCGAGTGAACTCGGTAAGAACTAAATTTCTTTGACTACCTTGAAAGCTTGGTAATCAACTGTCTTCTCAATAGACACTGCAAACTTTCTTTACTGACCTTTTGGGCTTAGTAGACACTGTTTATTGCCTTGCTAACCTTTTGAGCTCGGTAGACACTATCCTTTGCCTTGCTTACCTTCTAAGCTCGGTAGATGTTGTCCTGATGACTGATATGAAATTTTTGTAACATCAAAGAAAACACAGAATTGAACAATTGTATCCAACAATCTTCAACCTACTTTTTATGTTTTGGAACAATCCCATCTTGGTTGCTTTTTAATATAAAAAACAATAAGACTCAATCTAAACATGTTAGATTTATTTATCATAAAAGATTATTATAAGATGAGAATTTAATTTTAGATTGTCTTATTTAGTATTAAATTGATCAAGATATGAAAGAGCTAATGAGAAGTACATACAAATAATGAGAAGGATTTAGAAATTTTAATTTAATGACTTCAAAAATGGTAAATCATAGAAATAATTACCAAGTATTTATCATTTTGGATATAGTAACTAGCAATAGACTATTCAATATGTAACATTGGGGGCTCACCACTTGTAGTGAAGATTCTCCACTATTTAGCACAAATTGTCTTTAAAAGGGAAAAAAGGTCATGGCAACAAGTTTTGAAGGAAACAATGATCAGGGAGGAGAATTACTAGAAGTAGAGATCTAGGGTGTTATGGCTCAAAGTGGGTGATAAGAATACTGTGTTTTTTCATAGATCTGCCTCAATTCATAAATAGAGAAACACAATTGATAACATCAAAGATGACAACAATGTGAAGTTATTTAAGCTTGAGGAGATAGGGAATTGGGCAATGTTTTATTTTAGAAACTCTTTCCTAGATGAGAAAAGAGACTATAGAGAGGAGGATAGGTAATGGCTGGTTGATTCGATGCCCATAGCGATTTCAACTAAAGAGAACAAGGAGTTAGTGAAAATGGTGATTAAGGATGAAGTCCATAGAGTAGTGTTATCTATAAAAGCTTATAAATATTTGGGACTAGATGGTTCTTGTTGGCATTCTCTCAACTCTTCTGGGAGGTTATCAAGTTGGACCTCCTTCAATTAGCCCATGATTTTTTTAGAACTAGGAAGCTTCTTAAACAACTTAATAAAACTTTCACTGTACTAATTCCCAAGGTGAAAGACCCAAAGGCCCTTTCTAACTTTAGGCTGATTGGCTGATTAGTCTCTATAGCACTACGTACAAGATTTTCTCTAAAATTTTGGTGAATATGTTGAAGTCACTGCTGTATAAGTTCATAGGGAAAACCCAGAGTGGGTTTGTCCTAAGGTGAAAAATCCTAGATGCTGCTATAACAATACATGAAGTCTTACGCTCTATGGAGAAAAGTGCTAATCTTGGTATGACTTTGAAACTTGACATCTCTAAAGCTTATGATAGGATTAATTGGACTTTCTTGTATAAAGTTATGTGTTATTCAATTGGTGAAGCTGATGGTGGAAACTATTAGCTATTCTATGATGGTTAATGTGTAATTTTGGGGAAATGTTGGAGGAGAGAGAGGACTTATTTAGGGTGATCCTATCTATCCCTACCTATTTATTAAGGTTGCTAAAGTCCTAGGAAGAGTGTTCATGAGAAAGTTGGAGGGGGGGGAGGGGGGGGGGGGGATATCAAAGGCATTAAACCTACTTTCACACTACCTCTTGAAGTGATTCAACAATTTATGAATGACATCTTTCTTAGTGAGGAGTCCTCAGCTGGTAAAGCTAGAGCTTGGAAATGAGTGTTGGATATATATGCAATGAATGTGGGTCAAAAGATCAATTTTGTTAAAAGCAAGGCGTTCTTGTTTAATACCCCCTCAACCTATAGTGAATGATTGTTAATATTTTAGACTACAACATTGTTGAGTTATCCAATACTTATCTGGGTCTCCCATTAATCTTGAAAGATGTGAGTAACAACTTTTGGAATGGGATTCTGGAAAGAATGGAGAAAAAGTTGATATGATGGAAAGGTAAAACCTTCAGTAGTGTGGGTAAACTGAAACTACTAATTTCCTCCCTCCAAGGATTACTGGTGTACTTCCTATCCTTATTTAAAATTACTTAGTTTATGGCTAATAAATTGAAGAAAATTCAATGTAACTTATTTTGGTTTGGAGGGAGTGACAAGATTAGAATAAGTTTTTTTAGCTAGGAAATAGTTTGTAAACCAAAGTAGAAAGAAGGTTTGGAACTAAGGAAGCTAACTTATCTAAACAATGTGATTCTCACTAAGATAGGGTGGAACCTAATGAAGGGAGAATCTAATAGGTGTAATATTATGAGAGCTATGTTCCTTGGAAATCTGATGTTCTATCAATGCAACTAGAGAAATGATCTTCCTGTGGGCTCTAAAATCTAGGGAAATATTGTGAGAAATAGAACCCTTTTGAAGGAGGGTGCTAGGTGGCTTGTGAAGAATGGTAACTAGATTAATTTTTGGGAGGATCCATGGCTTATAGATAAACCTTTAATAAAAACAAAGTTTGAGTCTCTCAATTATTACCTACAGGACCAAGGTATGGAATAATAGCTGATTTTATTTGTCAGGGAATTAAGTGGAAAAAGGTGAAGTTGCAATAGAATGTTATGGTTGGTAGGGAGATGATCAATGAGATTAGTTCTTTATTGGAAGAGTTTAGAATCCAAGGAAGGGATAGGATTGATGAGTTCATTTGGAAGGCTACCTCGACGAGGAGTTCTTGGTTAAATCTACCTACAAATTAATGGTTGACAAAACCCTTGAACCTAATGACTAGGGGAATGTTTTGTTTAAACACTTAATCCTAAAGATCAATATTTTCTGGTGGGCCATCGTTCATGGGAAAATTCTCACTATAGGAAACTTGATGAATCAATGGTTTCAATTACCAAATAGATGTCATATGTGTAAGATGGAGGAAGAAAACATCAACCACTTATTCTTGCAGTGCAAGTTTGCATTGAATGTGCAGGGAAGAATTCTTTAGATGTTGGAGGTGAATTGGGTTTTTAATGTGGACATGGGGCAATTGGTGATGAACTGGTAGGGTCCCTTTACCCACCCCCTTCTTATCAATTTGTGGAAGATCATCCACCCCCATGTCTGTTGGGATATTTGGAAAGAGCAAAATAATAGGGTGTTCAAGAATGAGGAGAGCGAGGAGATTGTCTTGGTGGAAAGGATATACAATTTCATAGTCGAGAATATTAGTTACAACAAATGGATAAAATCAATGTTTCCCTCTTCTACCATATAGGTTAGAGTGGCCAAGTGCTGGTCATCATCAGAAGGGATTATGGAAATTGATAATTCTAATCTTTTGGCTAGAAAAAGAACCCAATGGAAACCCCTGTCTGCTAATTAGATCAAACTCAATTTTGATGGAGCATCCAAAAAGGAGGCTTCAATAGGTGGAGGGATAGTCAAGGATAATAAGGGAAGGATATTATTTGTTGGAAAATGAAGATGGGATAACTGAGAGGGGAGGGGTGAATCAGTTACCACAAAAAAAAATTCAACAGTCCCAAAGATGCCTTAAACTTAGTTGCTGCTGCTACTCGATAAACACATAAATTACTGCTTAATACTTGATAGATGTTTAGTTAATTTATTAAGCATTTACTGAAATAAGTGACCATGCAAAAGAAAGTAATCATGAACACAGTAGGTACCAAATTTATGTGGAAACCCAATATGGGAAAAACCACTAGCAACTAGTCACCAATTTTCACTCTTCTGAAGTGAGCCCTGTTAGGAGCCAACCTTGTTAAAGAATACAAAACACACTGTTAGGTGTGACCCTGTTAGAGTATTTAATCACCCTATTAGGAGTGGCCTTGTAAGAGGTCTTTAGAACAATTCAACTAAATTGCCACCTTGTCAAAGGATTTATGGAATGGCTGTTAAACCAACTCTGTTAGGAGATTTTGGAATCACTATTACAATGGTTAGAAAGCAACAATGAATGATCTGAAAATACATGCAACTTATCTTGCTGAATACAGATCTTAGTTTAGCTCCACAAGATCCTTACTGATTAAATATATCTTTGCAGCTCCAAGATTTCCCTCTGCTCAACTCTACTTAGGCACACACAAGTCTTTTCCTTGCACTTCCTTGCACTATCCGTATACACTCTTTATTGCACACTTTTCCGCATCTTGAGCACCTCTTTATATACTATACATAATACCAGGTCGGCCCAACCAACTTGACAAAACATATTCCAAAGTCGGCTTGAACTAACAATCAAAACAAAATTCTTCACTGGCCGACGCTGCTCAAAAAAAACTGCTTCCTGTGTTAACCGACAGAACTCGGTAAAAACTACAATTACCAGGGAATTCGGTAAACCTGCCACTTCCTTTGGAAACTGACTAGACTTGGTAAAAGTTGTCTTCGACTACCGAGTGAGCTCGGTGAAAACTAAGCTTTCTTTAGCTTACCGTGCGAACTTGGTTAATACTAACCGTCCGCTACAAAATCCTCTGATACCCAAGTGATCTCGGTAAGAACTAAACTTTCCTTAGCTTACCGTGTGAACTCGGTTAACACTAACTCACCGTGTGACATATAGGAACGCTCGATATACATTGCAAAAGGCTTTACTGACCGACTGAGCTCGGTAGACTCTGTAAACTATTTTCCTGACCGACAGAACTCGGTAGACTCTGTCTGATAACTGATATGGCATTTGTGTAACATCAAAGAAAATACACAATTACTTAATTGTATCCAACAATCTCCCTCTTTGGCATTGATGGCAACACAACATGTCATAGCAGAAATGAAATTTGAAAGCAAGTCTACAGCAACACAACACAATTAACAATTCTCCCTCTAAGATAGAGAACTCTCCCTCTTACAGTAATCTCCCTCTGTGAAGAAATTACATAATCAAATTTTGGAAAGATATGACAGTAAAACTCTCCCTCTTTGACAACACATGCCAAAGACAATCCAATTTCAATGAATTTCATTGTACCTTTAGTACTGATTCATATGCAATATTTCCTTGATTTGCTGCATCAACTGATGATTGTTCAATTTTGTAAGAGCCGATGCATCACTAAAACTTATTTTTAGTGAACTTCAGATAGGGGAATGACCCCTAACTTACCTTTGAGATACAAAAATGCATCCTTAGGTAAAGGCTTTGTGAATATGTCAGCAATCTGTTCCTTTGTATGGACATATTCCAATCTGATTTCCTTGTCCTACACCAATTCTCTGACAAAGTGATACTTGATTGCAATGTGCTTAGTCTTAGAATGCATTACTGGATTCTTAGATATGTTGATTGCACTTGTATTATCACAAAACATGACAACTGGTTCCTTGATTTCCATCTTCATACCTTGTAGCAATTGCTTGAACCAAACAATATTAGAACAGTTTACTGCTGCAACAACATACTCTGCTTCTGCTATTGATTGAGCTGTACAATTTTTCTTTTTGCTTGTCCAAGAAACCAACCTCTTTCCAAGAAAGAATGCACCTCCACTTGTGCTTTTTCTATCGTCAAGGTTTCCTGCTCAATCAGCATCAGTAAACACTTTTAAGTCTAGGTTTCCTCCAAATTTATACCATAATCCATATTCTTCAGTTCCTTTCAGATATCTCATTATCCTCTTGATTGCCATCATGTGATTTTCTCTTGGTTTGGCTGAAAATCTTGCCACAATTCCAACTGCAAGAGCAATATCTGGCCTAGTATGAACTACATATTGCAACTTTCGAATCATAGATCTGTACAATGTCTGATCTATTTCCTTTGAATCATCTTCTTTGGTAAGTTTTTATCCAGTACACATGGGAGTTCCAACTGGTTTACAGTCTTCCATACCAAATTTTTTCAATATCTCTTTGATGTATTTTGCTTGAGTGATGTAGATGCCATTCTTGTTCTGCTGAATTTGAAGTCCAACAAAGAATTTGATTTCACTGAACATTGACATTTCAAATTCCTTGCTCATTTGTTCTGAAAATTCTTTGCAAAGATCATCATTCCCTGTGAAAACAGTATCATCTACAAATATTTCTGCTTGGACAATCTTATTTTCTGGTCCTTCCTTGATATACAAACTACTGTTATCATTATTTCTTTGAAATCCAATTTGAATAAGATAGCTATGCAATCTTTCATACCATGCTCTAGGGACTTGTTTCAGACCATACAGTGCCTTGTGCAATTTGCAAACCATGTTCTTTTTATCTAGATCTATAAAACCTTCAGGTTGTTCAATGTAGACCTCTTCATCCAGTATACCATTTAGAAATGCTGATTTGACATCCATCTGATAAACTTTAAATCCTTTGTAAGCAGCATATGCTAATAAGGTTCTAACACCTTCCAATCTAGCAACGGGAACAAAAGTTTCTCCATAATCTATACCTTCCTCTTGAGAATATCCTTTGCACACTAATCTAGCTTTGTTTCTTGATACTTTACCATTTTCATCCAACTTATTTCTGAAAACCCACTTTGTACCGATTACATTTTTGTCTTTAGGCCTGGGTACAAGAGTCCATGTCTTGTTTTTCTCTATCTGCTCTATTTCTTCATTCATTGCTTCAATCCAATTATCATTTTCTAATGCATCTTTGACAGTTCTAGGTTCAAAATCAGCAAGTAAACAAGTACCTTTCAACTTACTTCTTGTGATGGTTCCTTCAGATTTATTTCCAATGATCTGATTTGTTGAATGATGTCTCCTGATATACTTGGCTAGAACAGATTCTTTTCCTTTTGGATGAATCTTGTCGTTATCTTCTTGCATTTCTCCTTCATGCTCGGTTTGGTCTGGCTCGGTATCAACTGGCTCGGTATGCACATGCTCGGTTACCTCTGGCTCGGTAATCTCTAACTCGGTATTCTCTGACTCAGTAGATGTTGGCTCGGTAGATGTTTCCTACAACTCGGTTAGTGATGACTTGGTAGAAGAGGGTTTCTGATTTTCTGATGCAGTTGATATTATATCCGGTTCACTGAAGACGAATCTTTTGTAATCTTCTAGTTCTCTTCTGCTTTCTTCTTCAATCTTTTCTGCAAACTCATCAACTTTCACATGTATACTTTCTATGACTTTGTGAGTAGATAAGTTCAAGCATCTATATGCTTTACTCTTGCATGAGTATCCAAGAAATATACCTTCATCACCTTTTACATCAAATTTACCTTTTCTAAATTCTTTCAAGATATAACATTTGCTTCCAAATACTTTCACATAACTTACATTGGGTTTATAGCCATACCATAATTCATAGGGAGTTTTGAATGAGTCTTTTTTCAACTGTACTCAGTTTAAGGTATGAACTGCTGTACTGATAGCCTCCTTCCAGTATTTGATAGCAACATTCTTTTCTATCATCAAGGTTCTTGCACAATCCATGATGGATCTGTTCCTTCTTTCAGCTATGCCATTTTGTTCAGGAGTACCTGGTGCTAAAACCTATCTTTTGATTCCTCTTTCAATACAAAAGTTATTGAATTCATGTGAAATAAATTCACCACCTCTGTCTAACCTTAGGCATTTCAATCTTTTCCCTGTTTCTTTTTCTACTCTTGCCAAATACCATTTGAACTTTTCAAATGCTTCTGATTTGTTCCTTAGGTACATGACGGTCATCATTCTTGAATAATCATCAACAAAAAGAATAAAATATTTTTCACCAGTATAGCTTTTAGTTTCAATAGGTCCACATAAGTCAGTATGCACAATTTCTAATAAATCTTCAGACTGATAATTTTTGCTTTTGAAACTAGACTTACCCATCTTTCCAATTTGACAATTCTTGCATAAATCGACCTCTGGTTTCTTTAAATCAGGAATGCCTCTCACTTTCTTGAATTTGCTTATCTTTACCAAATTGTCAAAATTCACATGACATAACCTTTTATGCCATAACCAACTCTCTTCTACTTGAGCAATAAAACATGAATGTTCATCAAGTTCAAGATAGAACAAGTTATCTTTAGTTTGAGTACCAGATCCAATCAGCTTTCCTTTACCGTTCAACAGTCTTGCTTTGCCTTGGATGAATTCTACTTTGAGTCCATTGTTGAGTAACTGTGCCACACTCAACAAATTGTGCTTTAGGCCTTCTACCCGATAAGCATTATCACATACAAGTTCCTGGGTTAGAGTGATTCTTCCTTTTCCTTTGATGCAACAAGGTTCATTGTTTCCAAATCTTACACTGCCACCATCATACTCTTCAAATTGATCAAACTTTGTTTTATCTCCAGTCATATGATGTGAGCAGCCACTATCAATGATCCATGTATCATTCTTACTTATGTGAGAGATGAGTGCCATTTCTTCATTGTCAGATTCATCTTTTACAGCAATGTAAACAATCTCATCCTCTTCTTCATCATTAGAATCATTAGAATCTTTAGCCATAAAACATGATTTCTTACTTTTATCCTTAAATGATTTGAGATCTTTCTTACTGTTCCATTTATTATCTTTCTTTTCATCTTTATCTTTCTTGTTTGGACACCTTACAGCAATATGACCGACTTCTTCACATGAAAAGCAGATTAGGGGTACTTTACCTCTGTATTTACCTCTTCCTCTTGAATATTTCCTTTCAAGTAGAGCTTCAATTACTTCAAGGTCGCTGTCAGAACTCTGATCTGATTGATCTTCACTCTCTGACTCAGATTCCTTCTTCTTCTTGCCTTTTTCCTTGAGTGAAATCTTGGCTTCAAATGCAGACTCAATGTTCTTTGCAGCTGGAACATAATTATCAAAATTATCTAGTTCAAATGCTGTCAATCTTCCAACTATGGCCTCTAGGTTTATCTTGTGATTGGCCTCACACCTTCCTTCTTGAATGGCTAATACCCTGATGGCATAAGCTGGAAGTAGAGTTCTAAGAACTTTACTTATGACTATCTCTTCACTGATACTTCCTCCAGAAGCTTTGATAGCACTGACACGTGTTTTAATTCTTTCAACATATTTGGCAATGTTTTCATCTTCTTTCATTTTCATCTAATCGGACTGTCCTCTCAGAATTTCAACTTTGGCTCTTCTGACATTGTCATCTCTACCATAGATCTCTTTTAGTCTTTCCCACATTTCATAGGCAGTAGTGCAGTCCTTGACATCATCAAACTCTTCATAACTCAAGGAAGATACAATATCAATCATCATAATGTTATGAGTCTTCTTTATAGCAATGTCATTGACTGATAATGTACCTGATGGTTCTACAAATTTCTCATCAAGATATTTCAGACCAGTGTCACCAATGGAAGCTAGATGAAGTCTCATTAATCCCTGCCATGCTGTGAAGTTATTTCGGTTAAGCCTTGGGATTTTCCTCTTGTAAGACATCTTGATCTTTGGCTTAGATCTTTGAAATCTCCTCCTGCAAGCACCAAAAGCTCTGATACCAATTGTTGGAAAATGAAGATGGGATAACTGAGAGGGGAGGGGTGAATCAGTTACCACAAAAAAAAATTCAACAATCCCAAAGATGCCTTAAACTTAGTTGCTGCCGCTACTCGATAAACACATAAATTATTGCTTAAAACTTGATAGATGTTTAGTTAATTTATTAAGCATTTACTGAAATAAGCGACCATGCAAAAGAAAGTAATCATGAACACAGTAGACACCAGATTTACGTGGAAACCCAATATGGGAAAAACCACCAGCAACTAGTCACCAATTTTCACTCTTCTGAAGTGAGCCCTGTTAGGAGCCAACCCTGTTAAAGGTTACAAAACACACTGTTAGGTGTGACCCTGTTAGAGGATTTAATCACCCTGTTAGGAGTGGCCTTGTAAGAGGTCTTTAGAACAATTCAATTGAATTGCCACCCTATCAAAGGATTTATGGAATGGCTGTTAAACCAACTCTGTTAGGAGATTTTGGAATCACTGTTACAATGGTTAGAAAGCAACAATGAATGATCTGAAAATACATGCAACTTATCTTGCTGAATACAGATCTTAGTTTAGCTCCACAAGATCCTTACTGATTAAATATATCTTTGCAGCTCTAAGATTTCCCTCTGCTCAACTCTGCTTAGGCACACACAAGTATCTTCCTTGCACTTCCTTGCACTATCCGTATACACTCTTTATTCCACACTTTTCCGCATCTTGAGCACCTCTTTATATACTATACATAATACCAGGTCGGCCCAACCAACTTGACAAAACATATTCCAAAGTCGGCTTGAACTAACAATCAAAACAAAATTCTTCACTGGCCGACGCTGCTCAAAAAAAATTGCTTCCTATGTTAACCGGCAGAACTCGGTAAAAACTACAATTACCAGGGAATTCGGTAAACCTGCCACTTCCTTTGGAAACCGACTAGACTCAGTAAAAGCTGTCTTCGACTACCGAGTGAGCTCGGTGAAAACTAAGCTTTCCTTAGCTTACCGTATGAACTTGGTTAATACTAACCGTCCGCTACAAAATCCTTTGATACCCGAGTGATCTCGGTAAGAACTAAACTTTCCTTAGCTTACCGTGTGAACTCGGGTAACACTAACTCACCGTGTGACATAAAGGAACGCTCGGTATACACTGCAAAAGGCTTTACTGACTGACTGAGCTCGGTAGACTCTGTAAACTATTTTCCTGACCGACAGAACTTGGTAGACTCTGTCTGATAACTGATATGGCATTTGTGTAACATCAAAGACAATACACAATTACTTAATTGTATCCAACAATTATTGGCATATACTAGTCAGTTAGGGAAAGTTTCAAACAATACAATAGAGGTGACGACTCTATACTAGGGCTTAAAATTTGTCATAAGTGTGGGCTAGAGGGATGTACAAATTGAAGGAGATTCTAAAATAATTATTGAGAGTGTCAAAGGTAATATGAGGGAGGGATGGGCTATCAAATGTTTGATTGATGATATCAAGTACCTATTAACCATTCTTAATAGGTTTGATTTGAATCACATATTTCAGGAGGGAAATAGTGTGGCTGATGGAATGGCAATAATTGGATTAAAGTTGAATGAGCTTAGATGTTGGAGGAATTTGAATCCATTGCTAAAGTTGGTATGGGAGTTAGTGAGCCACAAAGTGATAAATGATGAGTCTTAGCTAGTTATTTTGTATTATGTTGTTGAGCTAGTGGGGAGGTCATGTTCTTGAAGTACAAGTGGCAAGGAGTAAACAATTGAGTATGAGTCATAATAAATATGCATGGCCCAAAATTTGGAAATTTGAAATGGGAGATTTTTTATTTCCCTAAATGTGTTATCTTATGCCATGTAGAGAAAGGGATTATTTTTTAAAGGTTCGATGTGCATTGGGAATGATAGAAATGATTGGGGGATAGATCATGGTGGCCAACATGTGATTTTTCTAACCAAGTTGGTTGTTTTCATTATTATTATTAATTTTGATTATCATCTCCGCTTTATGGTTTTTCTGCCTAACTGTGAAGTCTTTTTTAGAAACTATGTCTAGGCTCTAAAAAGAAAGAGTAAAAAATTGCATAGATGGGTGACGATTTGATGCACAGTGAATCGGCTATGATTGATGAAAATATGAGGAAACCCCTAGTGTGGTACTTAATGAAGGAGGGTGGTTTTGTCTCACTTATGGAGGCACTTAATGGGCATAATAAGAATTGCTCTAGGCAATTTGTTAACTCCTAGGAGAATTGTAGAGTTACCATAAATGGTATCTCATTTCATATTTCAAAGGAGGTGATTGCTTTGGCAACGAGCTTTGACATGAAGGGTAGGAAATGGTAGAAGATGACGATGGTGACAAATGATTCAAGACTATAATGTTTCTTTGTGGATGGTGAGGAACCAATTCAGCATAGAGGTGGTTTCATGTAGGAGAAGCTTCCCGACCCATGGAACAAGGTTTGTTTGGTTTTGACAAAATATCTTACCCTGGAAGGAAGGTATGGAGAATCCTACTACTATCACTTTCCTCTCTTTAATCATTTTTGCCACTAGGATTTGATTTCACTTCCTTTCTTGCTGTTACATGAATTAGAGGATATTGTAGTTGATATGGAAGAAAAAATGAAAAAAGGGGTCCATTTTACCATTTTACACTAGGGTTTAAATTTTAGGTTGTATCAATTCTAGCTTGCCCTAGCCCCCCTAGGATTGTGAAAATTGGCATTCCTATCCATTCAAACCCTCAACCCCAAATGGTTCCCCTTAAGATCATGGGTCCTAGAGTCCCTACCCCACAACCTTCACCTAGTGGGTCCCTAATGAATCCCTCCCCCATGGAAAAAAGAGGGAGGTAGGATAAAGGGAAGGAGAAGGAGTTGGTGGAGTCAAAGGATGAGGCTAGAGGGGGAAGGAGGAGGTTAGGGAGGTTAGAAAAATCTAATTCTAAGAGGAAGCTAAAGGAGGGAGCCTTGTAGTAGGAGGAGTTAGATTCAAAGGATTCAGGTTGCCCCAAATGAAGGATGAAAGAAAAAGAAATAAACATTGGGGTGGGAGATATGGAGGAGGTGGAAGAGGAGATTTCAGACTCCTCTAGGTTGGATTCAAGTGAAGAAAAGGATAATAAGGAAGTGTTAAATTTTTTGGTGATAGTTGATCTAGGGTATGTGGAATTAACAAAGGATCAGTTCCCCAATATGGTGGATAGGATGCCTTCACCCATAACAATCTCCTATCCTATTCAGAATACTTTTGAAAATGCTACTAATCCCTTGATTGTGTAGTATACTAAAAAGATTAGTATTGATGGCCATCCAAGTGGTTTTCATAAGGCTATTAATGTGGAATGGGAGAGAATTCATGTGCTAGAGGAGAGAATGCACCTACTGACCAAGTTCATAGTAAAAGTGACACATGTAGCTACCACCACTCTGTGTCTGCTCAAGGATACTAATGGGGACCTATCTAAAGAGGACTCTAAGATGCTATTTGAATTCTTGGAAGAAGACCAAGTGAATCCTCCTGCAGGGGAAAGAGGCCAAGAAATCTTAAGGGCTGCCTCCTTTTTCTTTTTAATGCTATTAATCTACTGGTTTTTGGACTTATTAAGTTGCAAGGTTGTTATGCCTTTGTTAATATTTTTCTAGAGTTTCTTAATCTTGATAACATGTATTTTGTTTAAACCTACTAATATTATTTTAGTTATGGTTGCAAACTTTGATTTTATTTCTAGTAGCAATAGGGGTTAGTTTAGTTTTGATGGTTTTCCACTAGTAGTTGACTAGTTTTTTTGTTATGGGCCAGCCCTATTGTTTTGGCTACTTTTAGTTCAAAAACAAATGTTTCCCCCCATTTGACTTCAATTCAAGTAGTACCTTTACCATTTTGAAATTCCCTCTACTCACTGCAATATAGAGAATGCTATTACCTCACAAATAACCCCATCAAGGACAACTGGCTTTTCCAACAACAATTTGAATTTATCTCTTACCTCAGAAACATCTTTGTAAAGTTGTGCTTCCATTGTATTCACTGAATCCTCCTACTTTTCTTTGTGATTTCCACAAATTTTCCTCTCCAATGCTCTTTTACTCTATATTTTCAGAGATAGCAAGTGCTTAGGGTTCACTTTTCCCTTGCTTTTTCACTCATTTTATTCAACAAATTTCTCTAAGTATTTTTTATATAGCTATTTTACATATGGTAAAAAGAAAATTTGTAAATAAAAACACATCACTTTTATTGAGAATTTTGAACAATTTGTTTGATCTTTGTTAAGGTTTTAATTTTTGAGAATGATTGAACTCAGACATGAAAAGACTTGTAGCAATGAAAGTTTTCTTGCTGAATCAAACTAGATAAAAGTAAATAGAAAAGAATAATAGTTAAACGTCACACACTAAGCTTCATTTTAAGACTAAGAGTATTAAATAGTCAAAGTTGACTTATTTTTTCTATGCTTGATTTTCTCCTTAGTGTGTGATATTCACAAAGAAAATAAATATCTTGACTTCAACTCACATGCTTTTGGAAAATTTGGCAAAAAATAATTTGGTGATTGTAGATCTCTAGATTTCTAGATCGAGCAATTCTAGAATATTAGGGATTCTATTCACTAAAAGTAAAATGAATTTACATAAAGTGATGTCGCACTATGTCTCTTTTTTTCAATTTGTTTATTTGTGCCTTCATTTCATTGTCAAATGAAAATTCCCCAACTTTGTTTCAAACATCTCCCACTTTATGTTTTTGATTAGATAAATAGGTTTTACAGGGAACCTAAAACCCAAAAGTTAGTACAAAAGAACGTTGATAATAAGCGTGATAGCCCAGCCAAAAAAGTATAAGTTCAAAGGCTAATAATAAGCATTAAACCCAACCAAAGGAAAGAGTTCTGAGAAAAGACCAGGAAAAGGAAACAAGCAAAGCCACGACCTAAAGCCAGAACAAAAAGCCAAAAGACAGTGATAAAAAAAAGAACAAGCCAGAGTTATTCCTCATTCTTTTGCTCTAGATCATGCATCACCTGAGTAGCCTCAAAGGCCAGTTGATTCTCCTTCATTTCCATCTATTGTGCCCTTAGATTCCCCTGGTCCTGAGCTGGAATGGAGTTGTCCTTTGTAGGGTCATCCTCCATTTTGGTCTCATCCCTATCTTTTCCATCCTCATCTTTGTGCATTTTTCTATCTTTGATCTAGCCCATGAGAGAGATGATGTTGTTGTTGATGGAGCGTAACAAGGAAAACATCTAATTCGCAAGGTTGTGATTGTATTTTTCGAGGTTGTGTATCCTCTGTTCTGCCAGACTGAGCTTGTTAGCCGAATCCATCCTCCTGTTGGCATCCATTCCTTTCCTTGTTGCCTCAATATGTTTCACCTAATATTTAACCTCCTCAAGCTCATGGAAAAGCCATTTGATTGATCTAAAATTATCAATCATGCTATTGCAAGCATTATTTAAAAGGTTCATCCCTATCTCCCTGGCTCTATTCAAAATAGCCACAATCATCGGATCAATTAATTCTTCCAGTCGTTACTCTTCTTGATTATCCATGAGGATTTGGAGATTCATGGCCTCCCTAAAGTTTCCCATCTTGGCAGTCTTGCCATTGAAGTTGATCCACGCTTTCCTCCTGTCATTGGTCTACACTTCCCCTTCCACATACCCAACTTTCTCCTCTTTCTACTCCTCAGGGTGGAGATGGATAGGAGAAAGGGGCAGCACAGATGCCTCCTCAAATTAAGAGTGCACATCCTCCAGACACTCCCTCTTGCACTTGTTCCTTCCACTTTCCTCCTGCGTCTCCTTAACCTCCTCCTCAGATGTCGGTTCCTCCTCTTCATCCCTACCTCCCTCCTCAGACTTCTTAGCCTACTTCTGCCCAAGATCCCTAGGGCTTTTTCTACTTGGGGTTATGGGGGAGGGGGATTTTTTAGCATGGTATGTCACCACTGTTCCTACAGAAGAGATCTTGCTTTTCTTAGAACTAAGGCTTTGAATTTCATTTGAGTCAGAGGAGTAACTAGAACTTCCAGACTCCACATTCTCTACCTGAGGGGGGTTTTGCTTATAGTTTGAGCTTTGAAGTGCTTGTGGATAAGTAGCAGCAGCCCCTCATGCAGAGCTAGGTTAGCAATGGGATTCTTTTTGAAGCTATCGATTGCCTTACTCAAAGAGGTTAACAGATAAAAAGGGAAAGAAATTCTAGCTTTCTTCCAAAAATGATTCAAAATAACAAAGTGGTGGGTTCGAGCTCTATCAAACCTTGGGTCCAAAGTGATGTACTCAATAACAGCTTTTAGAACATACCTCCACCGCTTCTTCATGGAGTTAGAGACATAATAGGTTTTCAATCTTTTTCAACACCTTCAATTCCTTCTCACTCTCCACAAAGTGCCTAACCGCATTGGCAGAGAGCTTCTTATCCTTGAAGAATTTGAAACCCTTTATAGGGATCTTGGTGATAGCCATAATCACCTCCTCCATTATCCGAAAGTTGATACCATTCACCCTACGTAATAACCTTTCCATCCTTCTAGAACCCCACCATATTGTTGGTCACCTCTTGATCAAAATCGTGCAGCTTCATGATATACTTGGTAACCCCACCCTCTTCAAGCTTTTCCAACACTTTCGGCCTACTTCTCTATTTCTCAAAGTCCCCCACCGGCTCCTTTCTGCATCTCTCACCCACCATCTTCACACACTGGACACCCACTTTACTTATGTGCTATTCACTCTATGAGTGGAATGGACCATCGAGAGTAAGCAAAGAGCAGAGAAAAATAACTTTGTTGTTTCCCCTAAAATGACTACAATAAACAACCCACAAAGTGTGGCAATTAATCAATAAAGGATATCTGCATTTATGAATTCCCAAGCTTCTATTATGAAAAGTACCCTTATATCTTATCCCTCTCATATTCATAATTACAACTTTATTTCCTTCATACTTCCTTGGATTTTATCCAAGTTGATCAAACACTTGATGTCCACTGGTAAACATGTTTTAGGAAGCCAAGTCATTTTTTCTCTGTGCCGACCCCTATATTTGCCAACCTGTCGGCAACCCGGTTTGCTTCCCAGAAAGTATGGGTGATGTGGAATTTATTGAATTTGGCAAGGGTCTCTCTTGTCTCATTAATGAGATTTACAATCATCCAAGATAGATATGAATTTCCATTGATGCACTTAATAATGTTATTCGAGTCCCCTTCAAGCCATAAATTGGTGACCCAAATTTCAAAAGCTAGTTTAACAACATTGCACACTTCATTGGCTTCCACAAAATGATTTGTTTGGAAACCCAATGGGAGAGAGAAAGACACTATACTATCTCCATTATCATTTCTAATGACACCTCCACTACTAGAGGATCCAGGGTTGTCGTTGGAGGCTCCGTCAAATTTGGCTTTGTGCGAGCCTTCAAGGGGGAGGAGCCACTTGGCTTCCTGTCTTTTCCTCACTTTGTCTTTTACCTTCTCCTTTTTCCTACCTCCTATCTCAAAAGCTCCCCCCTTCTTGATGAATTTTTTTTATTTTATGTTATTGAAGATCTTCCTTCCAACAACCAAAGCCAGCTCCTCCCTATTCTAAAATTTTTATTGTTTCTCTCCTTCCATATGCTCGAACAAAAATGGGGCAGGAGCCAGGAGCTGATTTCTTGCAAGGCAGACCCGTTGAACATGCCTTTCCATTGGAAAAAAAAGTCTAGAAGGTTGGAAGGAAAGCACCAACTGTGGCCAAGGTCCTAGGTGAGGAAGCCCCAGACTGTCCTAGAGTAAGAGCAAAGAACAAATAAATGATTACCTATCTCTAACTCTTCTTTGCATAAAACACATCTGCTGGGCATGATATAACCTCTTTTAATGAGATTTTCTTGGACAATATTTTTGTCCTGAAGTTCCAACTAAAAAAATATGTTGAGTTTTGGCATTAGGCCTGAGAGCTAGGCCCTCGACCAAGGGGGGGACACTTTAGTGCTCCATAAAGTAGAGTACCCAGAGGTGACTGAATAGAGCCCATTGGCATTATCCCTCCAAACCAGTTCATCCTTGTTGTTGCTAAGGGATAAGGAATTAAGGATGATCATAATTGGTTTGAGGTCCTATGAGATAATGGAAAGGTCTTTCCATCCCTGTTTAGTCCTGTAATTGTTGACTTCGTGCCCAAAAAGGTTGATGCAATCATTAGCCCAAACTCCATAGCTGGGGTTATTAATGAGGGGGCCCTGAGAAAGACAGCAGTCAAACCAAAATAGAATGTTCTCCTCATTTCCCAACTTCTAAGAGATGTTAGAATTAGCCAAATCCTTGGCTTTTAAGAAGCCATTCCAAACAACTAAGCCTCTAGGGATATCCTCACTGAATAGAGTGAACTGAAAAGAGGGCCTTTTTATATACTTGTTTACCACAGTGTCTCTCTATTCCCCTGTGCTACTAAAGATGCTCCAGATTTTCTTTTCCAGGAGGGCCTTGTTGACATGAGTGAGCTTCCTAATTCCCAGACCACCATTCTTCTTAGGGAGGCAAACTTTGTCCCAAGCAACAAGGGGATACCTTTTATTCCTTTTAGTTCCCATCCATAAAAAATCCCTTTGGATTTTCTCCATCCTCTCAGCGTATTTCTCAGGTATGGTGAAAAGGCTCAGGACATATATTGGCAAGTTTTGAAGGATGGATTTAACTAGTAGACATTTTCCAGCTTGGCTGAGAATGGCTCCTTTCTAGCTAGCCATCTTCTTACTAAACCTATCCAAGATGTCGTTCTAGATAGAATCAAAGGGGGACGTACCCAAGGGGAGACCAAGGTAGGTAAAAGGAAGCTTCTCCACCTAACAACCCAAGATTCTAGAGATTCTCTCTTGTCTTTCCTCTAGAGTGTTGATAAAGAAAATAGAGCTTTTGTCCCAATTGATGAGCTACCTCGACCCTCTAGAATAGGTGTCCAAAGTGTCTTTCATAGCCTTGGCCTCCCTGACCGAGGCCTCTCCACCCATAATGGTATCATCAACAAATTGCTGATGCATGAAGGGGGTGCATTTGGAAGAAGGTTTAAAACATTTGATCCTCCCTTCTTTGTTTTTATTCTCCATGAGTCTACCAATACATTCTGCCAAGATGATGACGAGTATCGGTGATAGAGGATCCCCCTGATGAAGGCCTCTAGTAGGTTTCAAGAAATCAGAGGGGGATCCATTCATTAAAACTACTAGATAGGGGGTGGTCACCAGTTGGGAGATTAGCTTGCAAGATTTGACATCAAAGACAAAAGCCTTCAACACCAACTCCAAAAAAGACCAATCCACTCGATTGTAAGATTTAGACATGTCAAGTTTGAGTAACATCCCTTCTCTCTTACCAGCTTCCATAGAGTGAATCACTTCATGCACCATGATAATTGAATCTAAAATCTTTCTGCCTCGGACAAAACTAGATTGTTGTTGAGAAATAATCAGGGGGAGAAGCTTAAGCAGCCTCAAAGTGAGCAACTTCAAGATGATCTTATAAAACAAGTTGCATAAGCTGATGGGTTTGAACTTATCTAGAGTGTTAGCACCTGGCACTTTGGGAATAAGAACTAAGAATGTGGAGTTGATTTCCTTCAAAATAGTTCTAGCTCCAAAGAACTCCTGAACTGCCTTAACAACATCCTTCATAATGACAGGCCAGTACATTTGGAAAAAGAAGGTAGGAAAACCATCAGATCTAGGTGATTTATCTGCTGGAAGAGAAAAAATAGCTTCTCTCACTTTAGAATCAAAAGGAATGGCCCAGAGTAGATTATTATGGTGTGGTTGGAGGATCTAAGGGATACAAGAGACAATGTCATCCTGGTCCACCTTAGACAGAAAAGGATCCCAAGTAAGAAGGGAGGAGAAAAAAGAAACTGCTTCAAGTGAAATATCGTCTTCCTTAGTCAGCACACCCTGATCTTTCTTCAGGCCAAAAATCCTGTTATCAGCTCTATGTTTAAGAGTGGATAAATGGAAGAACTTTGTGTTCTAGTCTCCTTCCTTGAGCCAATTGTTTCTAGATCTTTGCCTCCAAAAATTTTCCTCTTTACTAATGATGTCATGTAAATTAGACAGGATGGATAGCTCTACTTCCCTACTTGAGGCATCATACCCATTTTCCTGAATGGAGGCTTGGATTGAAGTGAGATTAGTAGAGAGATCCTCTTTCATAGAGAATAAATGACCAAAATCTGACTTATTCCAAGCTTTTACCATCCTTTTAACATTACTGAGTTTTCTAGCTATCGTGAACATAGCAGTGCCTTTCACACCTATGCTCCACCAACCCTATATTCTCTCTAAAAGGTCAGGGTGGGAGGTCAACATTTTTTTGAAATGAAAGGGAGGAGGTCTATAGGGGTCAAAAGGAATAATCAAGAGGGAGATGGGGGAGTGGTTGGACCCAATTCTAGGCAAAAAGGCTAACTTGCAAGAAGAGGACTGCAACCATTCAAGAGAAATGAGGGCTCTATCTAGTCTAACTTGAATACACTCCTTGCCTAAGCATTTATTGGACCAAGTAAAGTCACCACCCATAAGGTCCAGATCTAGAAAAGCCAAATCATTGATGAAGTTAGAAAGATCAATCTCATTATCCTAGTCCTGAGGCAGACCACCCTTTTTCTCCTTATCCAAAAGAGGGGTATTCAAACCTCCCATAATGATGCCTTTACTCAAGTTACTATTTTGTACCAGCCCTTCTGCTCTGGATTAGTAGGATTTTCTTTCTCTCTTATTGTTGGGAGCATAAATGTTGAGCAAGAACCAAAATTCATTAGAATGAATATTGTACACTTTACAAAAAAGAATGTTACTTGCATTGGAAACTAATTCCACCCTGAAAAGTTTTGACTTGTATAAAGTCAGTAGGCCCCCAGAGGCTCCATCAAAGTCTGAAGCCTCAGCGCTCATCATGTTACTGAACTCTATGTTTCTCAAAGAGTTCTTTTTCATTTTATTTTCTTGGATCATCAAAATATCTGGTCATTGGTCTCTAATCAGATTCCTAATGATTTCCTATTTATGGGTGCCATTTAGGCCCCTAATATTCCATGAGATGATCTTCATTTTTAACTCTTGGAACAGTCCTTCAGGGTACTTTGGCACCCATTCGCCAAACACATTTTGGTCTCCTCTTCTCTAGACTCCCTTTTTGATTTCTCGCTTGCTTTGGTTGTAGAGCCCACATCTTGTAGTTGACCTATACTTGTTATAGGTCAACTTGGTCAACCTATATCAAGGTTCTGAGACAATTGAACCCTAAGGTCTCAAGAAATGCATAGATAGAACTAAAAACAAAAAATATAGTAGGAGAAAGAGTCAATTAAGAAAAAATGCATACATGGTCCATAAAGCCACTAAAGAGAGGGACCCAAAAGGTCTTATGTAATGGTTTCTTTCATTTTAAGATAGTACATTTATCCACTAATTTAGTAGGAGAATGAGATACATCAGACTCGTAGTTAAGTATATCAAAAGAAATAACTGATCATATCATATTTAAGAAGATAAAGAAACTAAAAATATCCCTAAAAAACTTCTTCATCATGTCTAAAATGTGTGTGTGTGTGTGTGTGTGTGTGTGTGTGTGTGTGTGTGTGTGTGTGTGTGTGTGTGAGTGAGAGAGAGAGAGAGAGAGAGAGAGAGAGAGAGAGAGAGAGAGAGAGAGAGAGAGAGAGAGAGAGAGAGAGAGAGTAAATAGTCTATGGGTTGTGCAATCACTAGTTAATAACACTAAAAAGAGGCAAGATCAAATGCTTTAGTAGTTTAATGAGGTTGATAGTCATTCCTATGAAAACATAAAGGTAGGATCAAATAGTCTAGTAAGTTAATGTGTTTAATAGCCAATTGTGCAAAAATGGGTAGGATAAATGGACTAGCAATTTTTTTCGTAATAGTCAATCCTAAAACCCTTGTGGCTTGAGGTGACTTTAGAATTCCATTATATAGGACTCCATAAGCATTTGGATAGTTTGCATAAGTTCTAGGATGTGTCAAATGGTCTAACAAATATGTTTGGAATGCTAGTCAATCAATCCAAGACATGTAAGAAAATGGGAACAGTAATTGGCCCTATAAAATTATGTTATTCTAGTGTTCTAATCCAAAATATGTAAAGAGAATAGTAAATTTCCATAGAAAGTTGTGCTATAGTAGTGGACTGTATATGTCATTCTTTGGATGAATAAAAACTTATGAAAATTAGATGATGATGCATTCCTCCCCCTTAATATAGAAAAGAATTTCTTATTTGTGCATCTTATGGAAGTGACGAAGAAGGATGAATAACTTCCAACATCAATATAATAGTATTTATTAGAAATAACTTGTCTAATCCAAGGAGGTCACAACTCCTATAAGGCCATTAAAGATAAGAATAAGATGAGACACCATGCAAGAAATGAAAAACGAAAACCTTGTAATGAATAACATGCTATTATGAGGGTCCAAGGTAAGTGGTTTATCTATTATGTAATATTGGATTCCATGAGATTAATAAAAACATACAACCAAAGGAATTGTGGATTCTTGGGAGAATGATAAAAATCGATAGGGTCCCATTTCCCAAAGTGTAGAAAAAAAGTAAAAGAGGACACATTGTGCTATTAAAAAACTATACCATATATGAAAATGAGGCAGGCCAAAAGGGACAAGCTAACAATGTTACATGGCATGGAGAAACATAATAGGGACTTGGCTGATATTTAAAAAAATCAGGATCAAAATAGAGCTAATCAAAAGGAGATATGTTAATAACCACATTATCAATGAGTTGTTGAATCATGTAATGTCGAGCTTGACAATTATTAGTAGAGAGATCATTCTAACAATGATGTATACAAAGTGGAATATCCATAAGTTGTGGACTGTGTTTATTTATGCTTTTAGCTCTTAAATCACATTAGTATGAAGACATTTAGGAAAAAATATTTCTTAATAATAGATGATGAAGGAAATAATTTGGAAAAAGAATGAGATTCAAAACTTTTTTACAAAAATCCTAATTATGATAAAAAATAATGTTGATAGTTTATGTCTTATGATAGTTCTCATGACCCCCCATTTCCTAAGGGAATTCAATTTCCTTGTTATTTTTTCTCACATATATTCATATTGAACCCATTATTTTCTAATAAATTATGACTAGGACCATAAAAGTAATTAATATTATCTGGATATGGTGAAGCATATTTAGTCACTATGTTACCACAACTATTTTTTCTAGATACATCATGAGTGGAAGAAATGGAAAATTTATTAGAAGGAGGAGTTGTGTTCGACATCATGAATGAAAGGTTAGAAAAATTTTACTCTCCAATAAAAGGTTGGTGTAAAATCTAAGGATCCCCAATCATCTTGTGAAAGAACACTTGTAGGAGGATCATTGTTAGATTCTTGATCTTGTTTTTCCTCAAAAATTAGACAACTATTTATCCTATAATCTACATGAAAAGTGTACATTGTTTTATTTTAGGAAACGTGACTTTGCAATAAAGATTGAAAGGAATACCATGCACATTATCCAACAAATTTCTACCAAAATGAAGGTTGTAATTAAGAGCTATAGGTATAATGTGAATATGACAATTCAAAATAACTTGATCTACTTTGATAGATAAAGTGATATTGTCTAAATTTTTCATAGAACTATTATCAAAAACATGTATAGGTACATTATCATGCTAGATATTTGAAGGATGTAATTTAATTTATTTGATAATTTTATACTAAAAAAATTAATCCCATATATATTATTAATTAAGGTTTAGGATACCATTGAGGAGGACAACTGCCACAAGAGAATCATAGTGATCTTGAATTTTCTATGCAGGCAAATCATTTGAATAAACACAATTTATGGTGAGACTAGGGTAGCATTTATAATTATAAAAATATATTGATATTATCTTGATTAGGAAATGTAGTTGGAAGAGTAGTTATTTTTTTATACAAGTCCTCAAGATATGTAGGAGATATTTAGAGATGATCCCAAAAAAAAAGTCTTGGCATGGATATTACATAGTTGTGATACACAATTATTTTCAATTCCAAAGTTTTGAGTAAAATGGGGAGGAAGATGAATAATATGTTGAGAAGGTGGGAGATGAGTAGTAGGTTTAAGATTACTCCTTATATGATAGGTGTTAGACATTGCATGAAAATCCTAAGAATCACAAGGTTCCCCTTTGATAGTCATTGAAGGATAACCTTTAAGGGTGGTGAGAGGTCTATTTGATGAAGGATGAACTTTGAGAGTGGGATTAGGTTGAGAAACATTTCCTTGATTGATATTTTTCTTATTCACCAATTCATAACTAGAAGGGAGAGAATTAACGAGATTAATACTATCCTCTTTTTGCAAGGAAACCTTAGAATATGGATTGTTAACTTCTACTACCACTTCATCTCTCTTAGGAGTATCCAATTAAGTCAAGTTTATACTGATAGAGTAATTCATAATTTCTTCATTTTCATCAAAAATTTCTCTAAGAGTAGTGTATGTGTTAGGATAGGAAGAAACATTAACCTTTTCATGTTGAAAAGAAGAGGTTGAAATCATCATGTTATCTTTCTCATGAGGAAGAGAATAGTCAACATCATAATCTAGAGGTTCATCCTAGATAGTGAGATCATTATGAGTTTTAGGAAAAGAACTATCGTAATGAAAATTATTACAAAGGGATGGTTTCAATATAGACCATTAGTGGAAGCATATATCAAGTGAAGAGTTGATATTAATTTTCAACACATATCTAAAAAGATAATGGTTAAGAAATCAGCCTCATTGAATCCAAAGTGGGGTATTGAGGACGGGTAAATTACTGAGGATGAAAATAAGCACCGAGGTAGAACTCTAGCAAGTCAAGTGGAATATTTATTACAAGGAGAAGTCTAGATAGAAACCTTCTATGAGGCTCAAACATATGTAATTTTGGGTTATGATTCCCCTATCTAGAAGATAAAAAATAGTATTAGGGAGTATCAAAATAATTTAAAGGTTAAGAAAGGGGACCTAGGTGGACTCAAAGAAAAGATACATAAGAATGGAAATAGGAAGAAGCCTGCTAAGGAAGGGAGTTCTTCATCATGATTTATTTGGGTGTCAACTAGAAGAAAGATTTCTAAATTAGTTTCCTCAATTGTAAAAAGGATTTGGATTCTCTAGGAAAACTTAGAAGGGAAATTTTTAAGAATAAAAGAGAGTAGGAGAGTATGGGAAATATGATGGAAAATCAACTACTATTCTGGAATATATACCAAGAAATAAATGAAAATCATTTCATAGAATATAAGGGGGATAAAAAACCACCATAAAGTTGATGTGATTAGAAATATTGTCTAAGACTATAAACCATAGATTCTTCTACTTTGGGAGACTAAGATGGACAAGGAAAAGGTGGAAAAGATTAGGCCTTTAAAAAATGTGGTGTTAGGCTAGTAGTTAAGAAGAGGAATCTAGAGTCATGATGGTGATTTAAAATGAGGTTGCGTTGAATGATTAGATCATTGATTCAAGTAATAATTTATTTTCTATTAAGCTACATCACTCCAAGTTTGATGTAAATTGGATTCTAGTTAACATTTCTGTTCCAAATAACAAGAATACTAGAAAAGAGTATTGGGCCTATTTATCTTCTTTAAAGGGCAATATTGATAATGGAAGTTGGCTCTTAATGGGGGATTTTAATGTACCCCTCTATGATCATGAAAAAAATGAAGGTAATCCAAGTTAGTTGGGAGGTAGACTTGATCTCATGGATTTTATTAATCATGAAGCTAGAGTGGACATGGACCTCCATGGAGTTACTTTCACTTGGAGCAATAAAAGGGTAGAGTGAATTTTATTCAAGCCCATCTTGATAGGGTCCTTATTTCTCTTGACTGAATTAAGAATATTGTCTATTCTTTATTGATCATTCCTAAGGTGGATTTTGATCACTTTCCTCAAGTTTTTTTTGCTAATTTATTTTTATTCCCCTTTTGGATTTTAATAAATGTGGATCCAACCCTTGAATGTTTTGCATGACTTTGAAAGTGAGTGGAACATTAAGGTGGAGTGGCCTTGTCTCTTTAGAGAGGCAAAGAATTTGAGATATGTCAAAGATATGGTGAAAATATAGAATAAGTTATCTTTTGGGGATATTTTTTCAGAAAAATTATTTCTCTAAAAGAAGATGTAAAGAATATTCAAGAAAAAATTAAAGTGGAAGGGTACACTATTGATCTTGTAGAAGAAAAAATTAAAAGGTTGGCCAGGTACCATAATATAGTGGCTAAGGAAGAGGTTATTTGGAGACAAAGATCAAGAGCTCTATGGATAAAGGAAGGAGATAGAAATTTGAAATAATTATACCTAAAAACTATGATACAATGGATTTTTAGTAAAATTTCTATGCTAAAGATTGATTCTAGAGATATTTTGAGAGAGGAGGAAATTAATCAAGAAATTGTGGCTTTCGTCTCTTCCTTATAAACTTCCAACTAGGGTCTTTCATAGGAAAGTATGATGAAATTTTGGATTTTATTCCCTCCTTAATTTCTAAAGAGAAAAAAGGAAGGCGGTTTTTTCTTTTGAGTGGCCATGTCCATGGGGCTAGATGGGTTTCCTATGTTTCCCTCTTTGGGATGTGACTTGTTTGGATGTTTGTAATGTGGATAAGGAGTTTTATGCAAATAAAAAAATGGTAAAAGAGATGAATTCCACTTTCCTTTTCCTAGCTCATAAGAATGTTAATGCACACTCCCCTAATTATTTTAGGCCTATTAGTCTTTGTAACTCGATCTATATGATCATTTGTAAGTTTTTGACTCTAAGGATCCCCAATTTTCTCCCAAATGTTTTTTTTCAATAGAAAAATGGAATTTTTCTTGGAAGATAGATTTTAGACTCCATTATTGTGGTTCATTAGAATTTCGACTCCATGGTGACTTCTAATACATGGGGATTTTTTATGAAAGTGGTTGCATCTAAAGCTTATGATCAAGTGGAATAGAGCTTCATTTTTAAAGTTCTTAAGGCCTTTGGTTTTGCTGAAATGTGATTGCTCAATTGGTTACTACTACCTCTATGATAGTTCTTGTTAATGTGGCCTCTTCTCTCTTTTTCAAATCCACTAGGAGGTTTCACCTATCCTATTCACTATAATGGTTGAATGATTGGGAAGACATTGGTGGTTTTTGAATAAGGTAACCATTTATGGTACTATACCTTCATCTAACCCATTCTCTTGTTTGCACTAACAATTTGTTGATGACATGATTTTTATTGGTAAAGCCTCTATAAGGGAAGCAATGAGATTTAAGAGGGGCCTCAATATTTAATACTCTAATGGCTTTGGTCAAAATTTAAATTGAGAGAAAGTTATATTTTCTTCATTTATACTTCTTTTTAAAGACAGGTGAAGATCGCAAGTATTATGGGATGTGTTATTGCTTCACTTCTAGGAACTTATCTAGGCCTTCCTTTAGGTTTAAAGCTACTTAAGTCATTTTTGTAATTCCCTTGTGGATAAGTTTAATAGGAAGCCAGTGGGATGGAAAGGAAATTTTCTCAGCCAAGCTGATAAAATTACTTTACTAAAATCTTTCCTTTAAATTCTACCTACCTATGCCCCAAATCTTTTTAGAATTCTAGAAAAGAATGTTGATAATATTGAAATAATTTATTAAAAAAATTCCTTTGGATAGGTACAAAGTGTGATTATTGTTTTGGGACTTAGTGCATAAGCCAAAGCATTTAGGTGTTCTTTGTATTAGGAATTTGAAACTAATTAAAAAATTGTTCTTGCTACATAGGGTTGGAGAGTCTTTGAGGAAACTAAGGAATGCAGTAAGATTTGTAAACATAATTTTTTGTTTAACACACCTTCTATCTAGGAATTCCTTAATCCCTCCTAGTTTTCACTGCTTCATCTATTTGGAATGTTGTTCAAGAGTTTAAGGACATTATGAATTTAGGAAGAAGCTGAAAGGAAAGTGAGACAAGGAGAGTGAAGTTCTAGAAGGATTGTTGGCTTTTGGACTATCCTCTTGAAATTTCTTTTAATGATCTTGACATTATAGGGAGGTGCAAAAAAATATTTGGAGATTGTGTTTCTAGTTATTGGAACAATGGGAATTGGGTTAATATTGTGGAAATTAATATAGACCATGGAATTGTTCAAAATTATCCCAATTATGGAAGTATTAATCAAAACTCTCAAGATACTATTGTTTGGGGAATCCATACTACTGGGAAATACAAACCATGGTCTTTAAAGATAAAACTGACGATTGTTCCCCTTCATGGGTGAAGGCACGGTTGAGAGGTCTTGTTCCTAATATTGAAATTTTCTTTTGGATTTTTATATAGGATAAAATATTGACTAGTAGAGGTTTTCAATTGGTTAATAAATGCATCTTTTTTAAGAATGATGGAGAGAACCTAGAGCATTTGTGCATTGATTGTAGCTTAAGTCAAGAGATATGGAAGATTATTCTGTATCTTTAGAAAGTGGTGTGGGTCCATGATGATAATTAAAATAAATTTTGTATTATCTACAAATGTCCAATGTAAGGTAATAAAGTCGATGTTCTATAAAAATTCTCTCTCCCTCATTTGTGTTGGGGCTTTTAGAAAGAAAGGAACAATCACATCTTCAGGGAAAACGATTCCCCAACCTAGGTGGTGAGTCAAAAAATCATTACATAAAATAAGAATAATTTTATCTCCCATAATGGAGGAAAAGTGGATTTTAATATTATGGACCCAACCTTCAAAATCTCTTTCAAGTCTAATTCTAAAAGAGAGAGAGTGCAGTTTGGATTTCACCTCAAGGATGGTTAAAAGAATATTTTTATGGATCTGCCAAAGGGAACCTAGAAAGGGTTAGTTGCGGTGGAGTTTTGAGGGATTACTATGGGAGAGTTGTTAATACTATTGCAGTCTCCATTATCATTTCCTCTAGTCATATCGTGGAGTCAACTATTGCACTTTATGTGGTTAGAATAGAAGTGGAAATTAGACACAAAAGTCTATGGGTACAAGGGGACTCTCTTAACATAATTAATTGTTTAAATAATATTTTTTTAACTAATGGACTATTGAAGCTGCTATCATGAAAATAAAGGGGCTCTTCAATAATTTTTATAAAGTCCATATTTTCCACAAGTACCAAGGTAGATGACTAGATCGCTAATATTATTGTTAGTACTCAGAGATAGATGACATCAAAGCAGGAGTTAGGTGGCTCTACGAATCTTAGGGAATTATTAAAGTTTTATGTGACTAAGTCTAATGTGGGGAATATTAATTAATTTTTTAATACAAACTGTGGGAGCATTGGTAATAATGAAATGATTCATCAAAACCTAGGTAAGTACCTTTTCATTATTATAACATTAATAAGGAATATAAGTTGGGTTCTCTCAAAGGAGTTTTTGGGTCTTAAATGTTATTCTTTTTCCATCCTTTTTGTGAGTGTTATTTCTTCTCTGTGAAAGATCTTTGGTTTTATAGTCTAGAAAATAGGAGGTGAGCGAAGAAAGATGGAGTCATTGGATTGTAAGGCATGGAAAGAGAATCATCCAATTTATGAGAAACTAGAAAAGGTAAGGTTACCAGCTGAAGAGAAAGGAAAAGGAAACCTCTTCTCAACCATAATTTCCAAAATGAATGGTCTAGATTAATTAAGCACAAAAAAGTGTTCAATGTAAAAATGGATCAAGTTATGGAGAAAAGGGTGAAAAGAGGTTCAATTTATGTCTACTTTCTATTTTGGGGGACTATGTGCTTAAATATTAAAATTGATAAAAGAAAACTAATAACCTTGAATCTGAATAAATCTAGAAAATATTGATTTTTGATGTCTATGTATAGTTTCAAGGAATTTTCCAAACTATTCCAAACTGGAAATGTTGAGACATAGAACACCAAGAAATATTTTGTCCTTTTGAAGGGAGGTCAACCATGACCCATATGCAAGGTAGAAATCTTATCATAGGGCACAATTGTACCCCAAAATGTTGACCTTAACCTACACTGCTCTGATAAAATTTCTATTTGTGGATCACACAATTTTGATAAAAAAAAGGTATCTAACTCTACTCTTTAATTTGTTGTTCCAGACCTGTAACTACAAGAAAACATAACTTTTTTTGTTTGAATGAGGGGTTTTCCTCAATCAAACTCCAGTTTGGAATCAACATTAATAATGGAATTGAAATAGAGAATGTTGCAAGTAGTAGAACTAAATCTAGCAATGAAGCTATGATACTCACTAGCTATACATTTGTATTTGAAATGTAAGAAAGTATTTTGATTTGAAAGATTGAATGTAACATTATAAAATGTAAATCAAAACTTCCGTGATTGTATGCTTAGAATCCACCTTGAAAAAAGTATGAATAGATCTTGAAGATGAACAAACGATCTTGAAGGAAGATCACACCACCATGATGGCAAGTTCTAGGGTTTTGAATGATTAACCTCAAATGCTTGAACCAAATCCCTTCAAAATCTTGAATGCTTCAATCCTTGATCTTTAATAGAGAACTTGAGTTCTTAAATAGTAAAATGCTTGAACACATGAAAAGTAGGTAGTTGTACATAAATAGTAGATGCACTTATAAATCAAGGATTGTAACTTTTGATCATAATAAGGTGATGCTCTCATCAAAAGTGGATGTCAAAATAAGGGAAGAAGGCTTCCTTATATAGAGATCTAGGGCTCTAACTCCTAGAGAAGGCCCACATAGGAGAATTAAATCCCTTTTAACCTTAATCCCTAGGAATAGACCTAAATTTAATTTAATTTAAAGGTGTACCAATTTGAAACCCAAAACAGCTAAATCGAAAGTGAGAAATAAACTTTCTAAAGCCCAAGAACCTAAAACTCCTAGAAATTAAAAATTAGATCTGGGGTGAGGGATGAGGTTGACCTTGCCCTAGGTTTGGACCCTACCCTAGGTCAAGGAAGAGATTGACCCTACCCTAGGTTAGATTCAAGGTCATCCATCATCAAGGTTAGGGTCAAGGTTGAGCTTTACCTAGAAGGTCTTCCTTGACCCAGAGACCAAAGTCCTCAGTTTCATAGAGCAATTTGTCCAAAATAAGATGGAGAGAGAGAGAGAGAGAGGGAGAGAGAGAGAGAGAGAGAGAGAGAGAGAGAGAGAGAGAGAGAGAGAGAGAGAGAGAGAGAGAGAAGAAGAAGACGAAGAAGAAGGGGAAAGTAGTTAGATCCATGGAAAAACCCATTCAAGACACTTGACATGACCCCAAACCACTTAATTAAAGGGCTAAACACTCCTAACATGGAAGCACTCCCATTTTAAGATGATACATTAAGCCCCCACTTTAGCAAATGTATGGACTCAATGCAAACTCTTGTTAAAGAAAGAGAATAAAAAGAGATCCAAGTGGATTCATAATGAAATAAGATAAAACTTAACTAAGGACATAAGCCACCAAGCTAAGGATTTTAACTCAGCATACACACACAAGAGCACAAAAAGAAAACCAAAACAACAACATAAAAGGGTTAGTACAAACAAACCCAAATCAACTAGCACAAGAAACCTTTCTAAGAAATATTTCTCATGCTAATATCATATTTGGAAAGCTATCATAAAAACATATAAGTGTTAACATAAGAAAGACAAGAACAACACTATAAATAGCATATCTTTATGATCTAGTCCTACTAGCATGAAAGAAAAATGAAAGAAAGCAAAGAGTGATCACCTCACCCAGTAAGATGACCACCTTACCATGAATCACCAAAAGAGAGGGAGAGCTAAATAGGTGAGAAAACCTAATAGTTCACCCATAAACTACGCTTAAAATTTTAAATGTGTCTTTTGATAGCTTGGGAAATATTCATAGATCCACCTTCTTGTATCACTATGAATATGAAATCCATATCTTCTCAAGATTGAGCAACTTATGTATGTTACCTTTGAAAGATCTAGCATATTGAAAATTTGAAAAATGGGTATCTCTTCAGGATTTAGCAACTTATGTGTGTTACCTTCCAAGACTTAGCAATGCATGTCTCTTCAAGATTTATTAGCTTATGTATGTTATCATTAGAGGATTTAGCATATGGGTGATCCCGCAATAATGGGTTCCACTTTTTGGTCAATTTTGACACTGAAATCAATATTTTTGCAACAAACCTCATGTTTGAGTGACTATATCTCTAAAACTATAAATAATTTTGAGTAGACATAAACTAGTGATTTTTAATACTTTGTTCCTACTTTTTAACCATATATTTTAATCTTAAATAATAAAAAAATTATGTCAATTTTTTCATCTCCTCTAAAAAGTGGTACATAATAAAATTCAATAGTTTTAAAAAGTGATAGTCCATTTGACATACATAACATTTTTAATAGAAATTATAATTAAGTAATTCTTTTGGCATTAGATTTGTAACATCAATATCTAGAGGATTCATTTGGTTTGATTCATTTTGGTTGAATATTGTATAGTTTATGAAGTTTTGAAGTGACACCAATCGTAATTTAGACATATGTTCATTTTGACATAGATAATTTGAAGTTAATTTATCATAAACCTCTTTTTTTTAATAGAAAGCTATCTCAATAAGCTATTTCCTACATATTTTTCTTAAAAAAATTGATTTAATTTACTAATTTTTCCAAAGTGTCAAAGTTGGTTGATGTTCAATTGGTAATGAACCTATGAGTTAAATTCATATTTGAAAGTCTTAATGATTAAAATATGTATTACAATTATAGGCATTGGAAAGCTTGCTTCAAGCAGCATATTTTGGAAGTTTTTATTTTATAGTAGGAGATCATTTTTATACAATTATGGGTTTCAAAAGAGCAAAAAAATTAAGAAAAAAGGGGCAAATTTTTCTTAGTTTTAGATGTTCATAGCGAACATGATGTTCACAATGAACATATTTTATTTGTTCACTGTGAACACATGTTTGGTGCAAACATACAAGTTATAGTTTCCTGACCACTAGAAATTTAACAAGACATGTTCACTTGAATACGTCTATTTTATTGTGTTTGCATGAACATGTAAAAAAACAAAAAGACTTGATGTCAGCTTCTAACAAGCAATTTAAAAATAGTGACAGTGACAGGAAAATCCATATAGAAATTTTATATATGGTTATTGTGCAAAATTTATCTTGAGGCAAGGGGTAATTTTTTTCTTTTGATTTTATAATGGGAAACAAGAAAGGAAGGAAAAACAAATATGTAAGAAAGAGATCTAATGAAGCAGAACAAAGAAATCTTTAGAATACTGGGGCACATTATCATTGAATTAAACAAGGTGAAGAAAATGTTGAAGAAGGCTCAATAGAAGTAGATGAAGTGCATATGGGAGGGAGGTCAAGAACACTCCCTACAGAATCTCAAACAATGAATGTTGAAGAAGGCTCAAGATCACTCCCTACAGAAGTTAGAGAAGGGTCAGAATCTTTTCTGCAAAATCTCAAACAACGAATGTTGGAGAAGGCTCAAGATTTCTCCCTATAGAAATTCCAGTAACAAAAGTTAGAGAAGGGTCAGGATCAAGTGCAGGAACTGGTATGGATTAACTCCTAAATATTGCCCAATCTATAAACAATGTTATTTCTCCAAAAAATTTAGATCATTTACTTAAAATGGATGTGGATAAATTGAGAAGACTTGCAACTACTATTAAACCTTTAAGTTTTTCTAAGAAAAGGTCAATGAATAAGAAGATAAGATAAATTATGACTCAATTTGATAACACTGAAATTCAAAAAAGAAGTTGCAAGAGGCATTGAAATTGTTAGGTGTAGACACAACATCAGAGAAGAGAAGATTTTCTAGCATGCAACTGATCTGATTAAAAATGTTAAACAAGGTTAAAGAAACATAGGAAAATACTCTCAAACTAAAGATAAGTTTTTGGCAAGAAAAGTAACGCTGATGTCTATTGTAAATAAGAATATGACCCAAAATAGACAAATATCTTCAATTTCTTCTAAAATGGGTTTTATTAGGAAAACAATGAGAAAATATGTTAAGAGAAGATTAATCGTTGATGACAGTACTATGGAGGGTGATTGGGCAATCATATGTAGAGCACCTTTTTATGATAGGATTGAAGAGTGATTAAAAAATTTAGTCATATCATTTTGGATTGATAACACTCATCCTTGATCAAATAGTAGAGATGTTATCAGGCATAGGATTGCATTTCGTCAATATGAACATCATACAAAACATTGGTTGGACATAACACAACATGAGTTATATGTGTCATTTTGTAGTGAACATCCTAACATAAAATTTGGGCAAATGGTGTTTGAAAAATTAAGGCCATACTTTGTGAGGTCAAACAAAGTGTTTGAAACATGTTGTTGTCATCATTTTGAGTTTGATCTCCACTATTAGGTATTTGGAAAGTTTGTAGAAGACACATATGGTTTTCATTTTGCTCCTCCTAGTAGGAGGAGTGAGTTTATATCATCCATTCTATGTGACAAAATATATGATCTAGCTGGTCAAATAAATTGCATCAAAGGATTATGTGAAACACGTGGTGAATTGACTCTATTTCTTTTGAAAATTGAAAATATTGATGCAACAAAAAAATTGAATTGCATAAGTTACAAGTATTTCAAGAATGAAACAAATTTGGGAAAAGAGACAAAAAGGTTGAAATATTTCGAAGAGGAGTTACCTATTCTAAAATTTATGAACAGATTTAAGAATTTGATTCAACCTTATATTTGTCATGCATTTTTTGCAAAGTGGCAAGCATAACAGTTTCAAACTTTGAGAGATAATTTCCCACTTGGAATGACTATATCAATTTTTGATTTTGTACAAAACTATTCCTTTGTTCATTAGAAAGAAATTCAATCAAATTATTACTTTTCTAATTAGGTCACTATTATGTACATGTTTGTTATAGACATGCACAGTTAGATTTGGATAATTTTTAGAGTACAGTTCAAGCACGATTAATTAAAAAGGAATATCATTTCTATATAAGTGATGATAAAGAACATGACATTCACTATGTCGAACATTGCATTAATATCTTCTTTTCTTATTTGAAAGAAAGAAACATAAATGTTCATAAACATTATGTTTGGTCTGATGGATGTGCCACACAGTTCAAATCATCTAGACCATTTTATGCATTATGTAGATATCATCACAATGAGAATATAAAACACATGCAATTTCTTCAAGAGTGGTCATGGAAAACGTGAACATGATGGTGTTGGAGCTTACATCAAATGTGCTTTGCAAAAGTATCAAATGAATTATCAGGGAGTTTGTGTAAATGATCCACATGATGTTGTTGAATGGTGTAAGACAAATTTTGCATTAGATGAGGTTGGGACATCATCAACAACGAGTTGATAGGTACCATATAGAGTCTTTTGGGACATAATAGGTATGGATGTGTACATCTATTTAATTTTTATGCAAATAAGTTATAAAATTTTATTGTTAATTTTTATTTTTCAATTTTTTGAAGTTTAAATTTAATTTGTCCATAGTTTCAATTTAATGAACTTTCACATGTTAATAGAAAAAACATGCATGGTTGCAAGAGGATAGAAAACACACGTTCCTTACACTCAGTCATGAGTACAGATAATTTCAATTAGACATTGAAAACAAGAGAATATTCATGTTTTTGTGACAGTTGCATTGATGAAGATCATCAATCAAGAATGTGGATATACAAGTGCATGGATTTTGGTACCACTTGATGTTACTAATACAATTGATATAGATGATGAAAATTTTAATGACATTCCATTGATTTCTAATGATTATGATCATATCTCTAGATTGGTAAAAGTGGGTAAGTATCATAAAAATTAGTTTGAACAAGTGTTATTTAATTATCAATTTGAGCTATCTTATATATGTACTATACACATACACATGCATACTTGTTATGCAGCAGAAATCTTTGAAGTGATTGCTAAGCCTAGAAATTATGAAGGTGTCAATTATTATTTATTGCGATGTACTACAGATAGGACAAAGTTATATGATCTTGAAGAAAGTCATGGAATATTGTTCCCCATAGGTAAATTTATATATATATATAAGTACTTAAATTTGTGGTGCTGGTTCTATTGTGATAGAGGGAACATATTTGGAGCAAGACAAAATAGTCTACCATGGAATACACTTTGTTGATTATCAACCTAACAACAAGGTTTTATAATATAGCCACCTAGTCATTGTTGGAAATGATTGAAATGATCAGAAGAAATGTTGTTGGAATAATATATAGAACTGGTAAAGAATGTCCTCAATCATTGTTTTGTCATTGATGTCAAACTTGCTACTTGCAGGAATGACAATTGCTTTAGTGATCCAAATACTATCAATTAGTTGATTGTCAAGGTGGAGGCAATCAATAAGATGTAACTAGAACACCTAGAGAAAGGTTGAAGTTATGATGTTGTAATGAAGTACAAGGATCAGCTAAGCCATTGATGAAAAAGTGCATTTGATGACATACTATAAGATACAAAGAATGGTCACACTAAAAAATATCAAAGATTTAAGGTTTTAGCTAAGTCTTTTGTAAAGCTCAAACTAAGTTCATTAGAGAAAAGGAGCCAAGCAAGCTAGTAAGAGTTGAGAAAATTCCTAGTTAATGTCAAGTAAACTTCAGATGTCGAGTAAAATTTAGCTGCCGAGTAAACTTTAGATGCTGAGTAAACTTCAGATGTTAAGCAAGTTCAAATGCCGAGTGACACAGAGTTTACCAAGTGCCAAGCCAAACCAAGTGTCGAGCAGGTATAGGTGCCAAGTAACACAGAGGTGCTGAGCACCAGTAACTCAATAATGTTGAGTTGCTGCACTATTTTGGAAATCAAAGATTCACCAGATCTAAGCCGACAAGGTTGTTATCTAGAAATTTGTGAATTAAAAGGAAGATAAGAATGATGAGCTGGTGGCATAGAACACCATGTAGAATTTTTTTTAAGGATACAACTGGCAAAGTTTCTAGAAGAAAACATATGGGGTAGATACATTGTATCCTACCTAATCCATTTTGAAATCCTAAAATTGGAGAAGGAGAATTGAGTGGCAAAGGAAAATCATACTTCTATTTAAGAAGACATAAGTTAATGAAAAAAAAAAGAGATAGAGAGAGGTGGTCAACCATAAAAGCATGAAGTACTGTAGAATGTGCTAAGGAGAAGAAAAGCACAGGAACTCTGTTTGGATAGACAACCACAAGGATGATTGCATTGGTAGAATGAGTAAGAAGACTCAAGGAGACGAAGCTTGAGAGGAAGTCAACCAGTCAGAGCTAGAGTGATTGAAGCCAAGCTTAAGGATTGAACTAAAAGTGTGATCTAAAATCTGCAAAGTATGTTGTAAGTTATATCAAATCAAAAGATCATTATCGTTACTTTCTAGCAATTGTAACAATAAGTTTAAATCCTATGGACTTAGCTTGGTTTAATAGCCATTAGATAAATCCTTTAACCGGGTGATATTCCAAGTGAATGTTCTAAAGACCTTTAACCAGGCTCATTCCTAACAGTTTGGTGAAATCCTTTAACAAGGTCACATTTAACAGTGTGTTGTAAGCCTTTAACAGGGAAGGCTTTAAATGGGGCATCACTTCAGAAGAGTGAGAATCAAGTAGCATGTTACTGGTTGTTTTTCCCAAATTGGGTTTCCACGTAAATCATTGTGTCATGTGTTGATCTTGAATGTTTTATCTTTGCACATTGATTTGATGTAACTTGCTTATATGATTGATTTAAGTTTGGATGGATAAAAGGTGTATGGATTCATTAAAAGTAGTAAAAAGGTATTAATAGGGCATGCGGACTTTGAATAACTGATTCACCCCCCCTCTCAATCATTCTAAAGAATTTTAACAACTGGTATTAGAGCGAGACTGCTGATTCAGTTTAAAGGAACTACAAGCAGAAAAGATCAAAATGCCAAAGAGAGAAGTTCCCAAGCTCAACAAAGACAACTTTTTTGCATGGAAAAGTTTGATGAAGCTACATCTTGGATCCATAGGAGATTATGCCCAAAATTCAATTGTCACTGAACATGTAGATCCAACAGGTGCTCCTACTATAGAAGACATGAAAAACAAGCAAGAACGCAATCAGACAATGTTGGAAATTGCCTCTGCACTCAGCTATGCTGAATTTGATGATATCAAAGGATGTGACATTGCATTCAAAATGTGGAAAGCCCTATAATACATCTATGGAGGAGATCAAAATGTACAAAGAGAAAAAAGAGAAAGTCTCAGAGGAAAGTTTGATGATATGAAAATGGAAGAAAATGAGAATACTGCTTAGTATGGTGCAAGAATAAAGGAAGTGGTAAGTGCAATAGGATGCTTGAGTGGTCAACTGGATGAAGATACTATTAATAGTAAGTTCTTAAGAACCTTGCTCCCTATCTATGCTATTAGAGTATCAACAATACAAGAGCTAAGATGTATACCAGGAAATAATCTAAGTTTTAAAGGTATAATAGGTAGACTCACTGCATTTGAGTTATCTAACTTTGACAACTACAGACCTGAAAATGTTGAATTTTCTTTTAAAGCCAAGTTATCACTGAAAGATACCGAATAGGCGAAATCAAAGAAAGGAAGAAAAATGAAGAATGTATCCAGTGACAGTAGCACTGATGAGGAAGATGTGGAACAATTGGAAGCATTGCTCGCTAGAAGATTTCACAAGGGCAAAGGAAAATTCAAAGGTAAGATGCCTATCATGTGTTTCAATTGCAATGAAGTAGGTCATATTGTTGCAAGGTGTCCACAGAAAAAGGATTCCAAGGAAGGCAACAAATACAAGAATAGAAGAGATGTTGACAAGAGGGATTACAAAGAAAAAGGTAAGAAATGTTATATTGTTGAAGAAAATTCTGATGACAATGATGATGAAGTTGTTTATGTAGCCATGAAGGACCAATTTGATGAAGAAGAGACCACAGCACTAGTAACATGTATAAACAAGAATGACAGATGGATCATAGATAGTGGATGCTCACATCACATGATAGGAGACAAAAGTAAGTTTGTTAAATTTACTCAGTATGATGGAAATAGTGTTAGATTTGGTAATGATGCTCCATGTCAAATCAAAGGAAAAGGTTCCATTAAGCTCATAGAACAAATTTTATGTGACAATGCATACTATGTTGAAGGATTAAACTACAATTTACTAAGTATCTCACAATTAGGCAATATAGGTTGCAAAGTGGAATTCGGAAACAAAATTGCAAAAATCTATGATACTGATGGTAAACTGATAGGAAAATGAGATCAAACAAAGAGAAATTTGTTTTACCTTGATATGGATGACGTTTCTTGTTTATTCACAAAATTTGATGATGAATGGTTATGGCATAGAAGATTATGTCATGTCAACTTTGAAAATCTAGTCAACATCAGTAAAACGAAGAAAGTCAGAGGATTACCAAAATTAAAGAAGCCTGATAATATCATGTGCAAACAATGTCAGTTAGGAAAGATGACAAAGTCAAGTTTCAAAAGCAAAAAATATACATCGAAAGAGATACTTGAGTTAGTTCACACTGACTTATGTGGTCTAATGGAAATACAAAGCTATAGAGGAGATAAATACATAATGCTATTTTTTGATGACTATTCCAGGATGATGACTGTTATGTTCTTAAAATAAAAATATTATGCTTTTCAAATGTTTAAGTGGTATGTGGCTAGAGTTGAAAAGGAAACTAGAAAAAGCTTGAAATGCCTAAGATCAGATAGAGGTGGTGAATTTACATCAAATGAATTCAAGATATTCTATAATTACAAAGGATTCAAAAGACAAACGTCAGCTCCTGTAACTCCCCCACAGAATGGAATTGTTGAAAGAAGGAATAGTTATGTGATTGACTGTGCCAGAACATTAATGATGGAAAAGAATGTTGCTCTAAAATACTAGAGAGAAGCTGTAAGTGTAGCTGTTCATACATTGAATCGAGTACAAGTCAAGAAAGGTACAAATACAACACCTTTTGAATTATGGTATGGTTACTCACCCAATGTAAAACATTTCAAAGTGTTTGGTTGCAAATGTTTTATCCTTAAAGATGTTAGAAATGGAAAATTTGATGCAAAAAGTGATGAAGGCATATTTCTTGGTTACTCCACTAGAAGTATGGCATATAAGTGTTTGAATATTGACACTAACAAAATTGTGGAAAGTGCAAATGTAAATTTTGATGAGCACACAGAAGTCCAAGCTGAAATACCAAAGAAAATGGAAGAGTATAGAACCTTTGTGTATTCTTATGAAGGAATGACTATTGATGAGGATGATGTCAATCAAATTCAAAATCAACAACAAATATCAGTTTCAATCGAGTCACAACCAGTGAATGCCGAGTTGCAGAATGAAGAAAATGCACAATCTAATTCTAAAGACAGCATACATGATGAAGAACAACCTAATAATGAAGTGCATAGTGATCCTGAATCCAAAAGATCAAACATGGAAACAAGGATAGAGCCAAGATTATACAAATATGTAAAAAGACATCACCCTGCTGAACAAATAATTGGTGACAAAGATGCGAGACCAATGACAAAGAACAAACTAAGACGTGAATCATGTCTAATCACCAAATCTGAACCCAAGACAGTATATGGTGCATTACAAGATGATGGCTGATATAAAGCTATGGAAGAAAAAATTGATCAAATAAGAAAAAACAAAACCTGGAGTTTGGTTCCTAGACCAACTGACAAAAATGTGATTGGCACCAAATGGGTATTTAGAAACAAACTAGATGAGAATGGTGAGATTACCAGAAACAAAGCTAGACTAGTATGTAAGGGTTATGCTCAAGAAGAAGGAATAGACTATGGAGAAACATTCGCTTTTGTTGCTAGAATGGAAGGAGTAAGAACTTTACTTGCATATGCTACCTACAAAGATTTTAAAGTCTATCAGATGGATCTAAAATCTACCTTCTTAAATGGTATACTAGAAGAAGAAGTCTACATTGAACAACCAGAAGGATTTGTTTATGAAAACAATAGGGATATGGTGTGTAAGTTACATAAAGCACTCTATGGTTTGAAACAAGCACCTAGAGCATGGTATGAGAGACTTCACAAGTATCTAGTACAAATTGGATTTGAAAGATCTGATGATAACAACAACATGTACATCAAAGCAGAAGAAGGTAAAGACATCATTGTATCTAAAATCTTTGTGGATGACATAGTGTTTGGTGGTAAGGAAGTACTTTGCAAAGGCTTTGCTGAAAAAATGAAACATGAATTTGAAATGTCTATGTTTGGAGAAATCAAATTTTTTTTTGGGTTGCAAGTACATCAACTCAAACATGGAATATTTGTTACACAATCAAAATGCATCAAAAAAATTCTTAAAACATTTGGATTGGAGGAATCCAAACCAGTCACACACCAATGGCAATAGGAAATAAGCTGTCCAAAAATGATGAGTCAGCTGAAGTCAATCAAACAATGTACAGATCCATGATTGGAAAACTACAATATGTTGTACATAGTAGACCAGACATAGCATTAGCAGTTAGAATAGTGGCTAGGTTCTCTACTAATCCTAAATAAAATCATCTCATAGCAGTAAAAAGAATAATAAGATATCTTAAAGGAACTGATGACTTTGGTCTATACTACAAAAAGAATAGAAAATTTGAGCTCAATGCTTATACAGATGCAGACTGGGGAGGAAACATTGATGATAGAAAAAGTACAAGTGGAGGTGCATTATTTATAGGCAAAAGGTTGGTTACCTGGACTAGCAAGAAACAAACATGTACATCCCAGTCCACTACAGAGTCAGAATATGCGGCAGTTGTAGTCAATTGCACAAACATTGTATGGCTCACACATCTATTGAATGGAATGAAAGAAGAAGTAACAAAACCTGTGATATTGTATTTTCATAATACAAGTGCTATAAATATATCCAAAAATCCAATGATGCATGTAAAAATCAAGCATATTGCAATCAAGTATCATTATGTCAGAGAATTGGTAGAAGACAAACAAGTAAAGTTGGAATACATTCACACAAAGGAACATACTACAGATATCTTTACCAAACCATTTCCCAAGGATGCCTATGAATATCTTAGAGGCAAGTTGGGGGTCATACCCCTAACTCAAGTGGTTTAAGGAAACATGGAAGCTGCCTTGCATCAACAGGAATAAATCATTGAAATATTAACAGGTTGATGCAAAGGATGACAACAGGAGTAGAAACTCCAAATCAATCACAAGCATGGTGATAGAGGGAGAAAAACAACAAGAAGCCAAAGCTTATATTTTGCATGATAAAGATGATGCATCTTTGGCATTTATGTCAAAGAGGGAGAAATATGCAGAAATCTGATCAATACAAAGAAAGAGGGAGATATATATGAAAGAGGGAGATATATGAGATTAGTAGTAAAAATATAACAAGACAATGTATACAATCTTGGTGGTAACTAAGTTGATTAATTGATCAGTTTGGTTTGCCATCAATGCCAAAGAGGGAGATTGTTGGAAATGATTGAAATGATCATAAGAAAAGTTGCTAGAATAATATATGGAACTGGTAAAGAATGTCCTCAATCATTGTTTTGTCATTGATGTCAAACTTGCTACTTGCAGGAATGACAATTGCTTTAGTGATCAAAATACTATCAATTAGTTGATTGTCAAGGTGGAGGCAATCAATAAGATGTAACTAGAACACCTAGAGAAAGGTTGCAGTTATGATGTTGTAATGAAGTACAAGGATCAACTAAGCCATTGATGAAAAAGTGTATTTGATGACATACTATAAGATACAAAGAATGGGCACACTGAAACATATCAAAGATTTAAGGTTTTAGCTAAGTCTTTTGTAAAGCTCAAACTAAGTCCATTAGAGAGAAGGAGCCGAGCAAGCTAGTAAGAGCTGAGCAAATTCTTAGTTAATGTCGATTAAACTTTAGATGTCGAGTAAACTTCAGTTGCTGAGTAAACTTCAGATGCTGAGTAAACTTTGGATGCTGAGTAAACTTCAGATGCTGAGTAACACAAAGTTTATCAAGTGCCGAGCATAACCAAGTACCAAGCAGGTAGAGGTGTTGAGTAACACAGAGGTGTCGAGCACCATTAACTCAATAATGCCGAGTTGCTACATTATTTTGGAAATCAAAGATTTGCCAGCTCTAAGCCGACAAGGTTGTTATCTAGAAATTTGTGAATTAAAAGGAAGATAAGAATGATGAGCTGGTGGCACAGAACACCATGTAGAATGTTTTTTTAACGATACAACTGGAAAAGTTTCTAGAAGAAAACAAGATATGGGGTAGATACATTGTATCCTACCTAATCCATTTTGAAATCCTAAAATTGGAGAAGGAGAATTGAGCAGCAAAGGAAAATCAGACTTCTATTTAAGAAGACATAAGTTCATGAAAACAAAAAGAGACAGAGAGAGGTGGTCAAGCATAAAAGCATGAAGTGCTGTAGAATGTGCTAAGGAGAAGAAAATCACAAGAACTCTATTTGGATAGACGACCACAAGGATGATTGCATTGGCAGAATGAGTAAGAAGACTCAAGGAGATGAAGCTTGAGAGGAAGACAAGCAGTTAGAGCTAGAGTGATTGAAGTCAAGCTTAAGGATTAAACTAAAAGTGTGATCTGAAATCTGCAAAGTATGTTGTAAGTTATATCAGATCCAAAGATCATTATTGTTACTTTCTAGCAATTGTAACAATAAGTTTAAATCCTATGGACTTAGGTTGGTTTAATAGCCATTAGATAAATCCTTTAACCGGGTGACATTACAAGTGAATGTTCTAAAGACCTTTAACCAGTCCCATTCCTAACAGTTTGGTGAAATCCTTTAACAAGGTCACATTTAACAGTGTGTTGTAAGCTTTTAACAGGGCATCACTTCAGAAGAGTGAGAATCAAGTAGCATGATACTGGTGGTTTTTCCCAAATTGGGTTTCCACGTAAATCATTGTGTCATGTGTTGATCTTGAATGTTTTATCTTTGCACACTGATTTGTTGTAACTTTCTTATACGATATATTTAAGTTTGGATGGATAAAAGGTGTATGGATTCATTAAAAGTAGTAAAAAGGTATTAATAGGGCATTTGGACCTTGAATAACTGATTCACCCCCCCTCTCAGTTATTCTGAAGAATTCTAACAGTCATTGCTACCAGGCTTTGTCTACATCTAGTAAAAGTTAAGTGTGCATGTCACAACTGAAGACTAGAAAGTGAAGATCATGAGAAGATATTACATGTTATAAGTGTACATCATGGTTGAACTGACATTTGAGATTTATTTTATAATAATTTGAATATCAACTTCTTTTCAAGCTATTGAATTTCATCTTGAATTAAATGTGTTTTTAATTATACAATCATAGTCTTAGTTATCATTAGTTTATTAAAAAACTATATAAATTAATAATATTAATTATACCATGGATCAATTTAATAATTTAACAACTTGATATAAATATGCTAAGTTAGTTCAAACTTACACAATCATTATCTATAGATATGTATAAAAAATAATTTAATATGTTACAATTCTTAAATATCAACTTCTTTTCAAACTATTGAATTTCATCTTGAATTAAATGTGTTTTTAATTGTATGATCATAAATTCTTAATTATCATTAGTTTATCAAAAAACTATATAATTTAATAATAAATTAATTGTACCATGGATGAATTTAATAATTTAACAACATGATAAAAATAGGCTAAGTTAGTTTGAACTTACACAATCATCATCTATAGATATGTATCAAAAATAATTTAATATGTTACAATTCTTAAATATCAATTTCTTTTCAAACTATTGAATTTCATCTTGAATTTCATTTTTTTTTTTGTTGTACGATCATAAGTTCTTAATTATCATTAGTTTATTAAAAAACTATAAAATTTAATAATAAATTAATTGTACCATGGATGAATGTAATAATTTAACAACTTGATATAAATAGGCTAAGTTAGTTCAAACTCACACAATCATTATCAATAGATATGTATCAAAAATAATTTAATATGTTACAATTCTTAAATATCAACTTCTTTTCAAACTATTGAATTTCATCTTGAATTAAATGGATTTTTAATTGTATGATCATAATTTCTTAGTTGAAATTAGTTTATTAAAAAAACTATACAATTTAATAAAAAATTAATTGTACCATGGATGAATATATTAATTTAAATTCATTTATCAAATTTTTTTCAAACTATTGAATTTCATAAGTGAATTAAATGTGTTTTCAAAATTGTAAGATTATAAGTTCATAGTTATCAAATATTAGTTTATTAAAAAACTATATATTTTAATGTTAGTTTATTACATATATGGTCATACTCTTAAAGTTTAAATTAGTTTAAATTAATATGCTTTTAAATATTATATTTTGTAAAAGTTTTCTAGAATAATGTATTGGCTTACCTAATTAACTTATTTTTATTCACATAACACTAATATTTATCTTTAGCGGGTTAGTAATTGATAATTTAAGAAATATGTATCTTTCTAACTTCCTATAGTTAATTGATATAGCAAATTTGCATCTTTATTCAAGTACAAATTAAATTTGCATCTTTATTCAAGTACAAATTGATTTACCAAATTTAAGTATCTTTAATCATTCTAATTGTTTATTTCATATAATGATTACAATTAAATATAATATTTTAAATTTATAATTTAAATCATTTGGGTTAATTTAGTAGTTTTAAGCACCTATATTTATTCAATTCAATCACCCTATTTAAATTATTATTCTTTTTCAAAGTTTTAAATTAGGTTCATAGATCAATTTGGAACTTCTTTGAATACTTAACTATTGAAGTACATGTATTTAGAGAAGTTAATTTGATTATTTTATAATGATGACAATATTTAATCTAAAGTTTAAAAGCTATACACTTATTGATGAATAATGTTCTCCTATAAGTACAATAAATTTTAAAAAAAAAACACGTGTATATATACATGTACATGTCTCAAGATCATGTTCTATAGCTATAATACAAAAAAAAAAAACATATACACGTCTCAAGAATAAACATCTACAGACCTAATATATCTCTACCACTGAAATGCATACATATGCAAACTATAAATCTCGATAAATACATGTGACCATCTAACTATTGAAGTACTCAATAATCAAATAAATAGTGAAACATATGTATACATGTATGTCATCAAGGTACTAAAATACACATATGTGTATGTAAAATGTCTCCAATATATAAATGCATAAAAAAAAATATAAAGATCTACTACTCGAGGAACTCCACAAGATGCATACGAATAGAACAACCCTTTTATTGAGTCTCCTATACATCCTCTCACTGAGGCACATCAACCGAGCTCTAAAAATATATATACATATACATACATTAGAGTTCTATCTAGAAACATATATATACACATGTACATGTACATTCAAATTAAATATGAACTTGCATATATATATATATATATATATATATATATATATATATATATATATATATATATATATCTAGTTTGAAACATTTAAATAACTTTAAACAAACTATTTAAAAGTGAAGTACCTAAGCACTACTGGGTGCCTCAATAGAATCATCTCTCTCACGTACATGATGTCCTAAACCAACACTACATGTAACCATGTGCTCAACAACCTATGCGTGCATGATTTATTATAGTTAAAGATTAAATTAAATATCTATATATATCTGAACTGAATTTTTTAATAAATTCATATTTTTTAATTTCATATATATTTAAAATTAAAAATAAATTATATATGTACCTGGGTCTCCGAAGGTGGAGGATGATCAGCAAAATCCATCATATCATCTACCGATGCACCTAAGCCTAAAATTTTGAGACCCACTAAACCATCCTCAGCACCATGTCCAACTGCTAGTAAATCTAAGTGAAGTGGATTGTGTAACTAGCTAGGTAATGGTGTAGAATCAGGGTTGCCAGATCAGAACAACAGATCCATGTACGATGAAATACCTAGGCTCAAACTAGTATTAATCTTAGACAGGCCTCACAACTGCTCACCAAAATCATTAAGACCCTCAGTCATGATCTAGACATCTCCAACTCATATGCCTAAGTCATCTGTAAAGTGTCATGAGCCTAGCACAAAATTTTATGACCTACAGAGAGGTGTATCGTCTGTCACTGGTGTGGTGGCTTGTGTCTGTGGAACTATGTCGGGGCTCTAATGCTATCTAATAGCATCCATCACTAAGTGAACTGGAATCCCCTGTGTATTAGAAATATAACTCATAATGTGCAACATATCCTCCAAAAAATATAGTGCCTAATCCATATGTGTCTGATGTCCTGAAAGACCACAAAAATCACCTGGTAGTGGTATCCTAGTAGCTCTATATGCATCATTAGAGGAGGTGCCTGAAGTGCTATTAGATGCCTCTAAAGATGGTCAAACAAGTGGACAAGGATGTCGACTATGAATATAATGAAAAAAAGAATCAGATGTGATACTAGCGGCCATAGATGCAATGTGTCCAATAGTGTCAATTGCTCTCCTCTAGGAAGCAATGACAACTTTATCTGCAATAGGCACATATGTTGGAGTCATGAGAGGTAGTCTTTGTCCAACAAACTATCTAACATTTACAGGTGGTGGACAATGTCCATTGCAATACTAGTCATGATCTGCGATCCAGCCATGCCCCTATCTGTAATAATCAAGAATGTCCAAGTAGTTGACATTGAGCCCCATGCAAAACTCAGTGGACAACTACTGTGAAAAATAAAGAGGTATCTGGTTGTTATAAGGATAACAACCATGTGTAGCTAAAAATTGAGGATAGATCATGCTAGCAATAATAGGATCTTTGCATCATGTGACTCGGTAGCCTCTCACCCTACCTTGTGCTCCCTCATATCCTGGAAAGAGCTCTCTTTTGATGATGTCTTTGGAGGCCACCCTCTTGATGTCATCAAAAGATGCATCTCCTAAAATCTCAGCCCTAAGCTCCCTAGATATGGAAGCTAATATGTCAGGAGTAAATGAATAGTGAGCTCTAAATCTAGCTGTCAGATCCTGTAAACTCCTATATATCATAGCATATATGTCTCTATAAAGACCATCACTAGAGGAAAATATAGACTACTATAATCTAGCAACCTCTTTCTTTGAAAATGCAAATAAAACATCGATATCGATGCGTGGAGGTGGTGCAGTAGGACGTCTAGTAGGAGCTATAGGTGCAACCTAACTTGGAATAGGAGCCGCGCCAGGAGCCATGATAGGACCTACACCACCTAGAGCCACACCAGGAGTTGCATAACAAGCCCTACCTTGAGGTACACCAGGAGCCCCACCACGAGCTGCAACACTTGCCCCACCACTAGTGACATGACGAGCTACAAAAGGACCCAAAACAGGAACTGCATCAAGTGTTGCAACATGAACCACATCAACCTATACTACAGTAGGAGCCACAATAGGAACTGAATTAGGTTTTGCACTAGGAGCTACAACAAGCTGATTGTGTGAAGCCATATCTATAGAAATGTATCAAGAGCTAAACTATCTACTGTACACATAATTTTTCAATTTTAATTAAAAATTATACATGTAATTAAATGTACATCACACATGTCTAGATAATCTATAACATGTACATATATGATCTAATAAAATTTAAATATATGATTGAATGTATATACATACATACATGAGAACTTTAGAGTTAGAGACATACATACATACATACATACATACATACATACATACATGTGATAATTTAAGTAAATTCATTTTGTTCAGACATCATGTGTGGTGTCATAAAGGTTGGTCACATGTGAATCCTTCTAAATTTGGTCTTTAAATGTGTAAATAATTATAAATTTGAGAACACATTGGTCCATAAACCATCAATTAAAATATATAAAAAATAATCTAACATGATCTAAGGATAAATTAGATCTTATTTTATCCCCTAGATCAAGTATTTGGAGTAGTTAAATTCTAAAATATATATAATAGTTTTCCTATTTTGTAACTTTTGATTACTAATTGTATAAGAAATATAAAGGTTTCATCATATTAGATATTTAAGTAATATGTTTTTATAATTTTCTAAGAAGTGCAATTCAAAACATTGAAAGTTATATGAGACCAATTCAAGTTTTCTATTAAAATACATTAATATATTATGACATTGTGTTATATCTATAAGGAATTAATCATATAGTTTATGAGTCAATCTCACGAGAATGTCTTCTAAGTTTATCGTACTAATTTTTTAACCATGATGTATCTCCAAATTGTCATATAGATGTTCAAGTTTAGGTTATCTCGAGGAAAAGAAAGTCAACTTTTGACACCTTTTTTAATCCCTTATTTTCAAGATTTTATCCAAGTTACTAGTTTTTAAATCATTTACAAGAATCTCAATTGATATTTTATCACGAGATCTGTTTTCCAAGGTCTAATATGATGGCTAAATAATTTTTTATTAATGTTTCTACTAAGGTTCAAACAACCTCTGGGCTTTTATGATTTTGGTCCTTATGATTCAAATTGAGCTTTTGTTAGGATTCAAATTAGGGTGTGGTTATCATGAATGTTAGGGTTGGGTTAAAGGTTATGGTTATAGTTTAGATTATATTATAGTTAAGGTTAAAATAAAGATATATTAGTTTAATTAATGTTATGATTTAAGGAAAATTAAGGTTAGAGTTATGGTTAGCACTTAGGATAAGGTGCAAATTAGAGGGAAAGTCTGTGATTTATAGTTAGGGTTGAAGATAACTTTAAAATTGAGAGTTTGGTTATGGTTCTAGTTAATTTATTGTTAGGATTTTATTATACTTTGGGGGGTATTATTAGAGTTCAATTAGGGTAATAAATTAATTATATTAGTCTTAAAGGATAATGTTGAGGTTTAGGCTTCAAGTTGGGTTATATATCATTTAAAACAAGGGTCATACTTCATGTATATACATGTGTTTATGTATGCATGTATCTCAAATATAATATCATAATTTAGGATTAGGGTCAACTTGTTTTAATTTTATGTAAGTTAGGCCTTAATTACATTTTGAAATAGGGTTTTAGTGTAAGGGTTATAATTAGGCTCAATTTTAGGGTAAGAGTTAGGACCTTATGACATTGCTAGGGTTTATACGAGTATAATTTAACATTATTTAGGGGTTAATATCAAGGTCCATGGTTAAGAATTTAGGATAAGGGTTTAGCATATGAAGTTTATGATTTGGTTCAAGATTATGATTTAGGGTAAATTATCATTTATAATAAGGGTTTATAAATTAAATTTTAGGATCAAGGTTAGGGTTAGGGTTTGGATAATGGTTAAGGCTAGGGTTTGATTAGGTCAGGGTTTTAATAATGGTTAGGGTTAGGGTTTGAATAATTATTTTAGTTAAGGTTTAGGGTTAGAGTTATGATTATGGTTAGGGTTGTGACTTAAGATGGAGACCACGATTAGGGTTAGGATCATGGTCTTAGGTTAGGAGTACAAATTAGAGTCTATCAATTAGGGTTAGTATTAGGCTTTAGCATTTAGGATTTAGGGTTATAGTTATGATTAGGGTTAGGTTATGGGTTTACATTTCTATTAGTATTATTTATAGGGTTAGGATATGGATTGACATTGCTATTAGTATTATTTTTAGGCTTATGGTTTGTATTAGGGTTAAAATTTATGGATAGGATTATGATTAGGGCCTATAATTTAGGATAAGGGGGTATGTGCAGGAATCATGGTCAACCAAACTATGCCCTTAAATGGCAATAAAAAATCAAAAAAATAGGGTTATGTCAACTTGACGTGCAATTTTCTACTTGTTATTAGCTTTATATAAACATGTTGAGGGAAAAGAATCTCTAGAAAATTGAATCTAGTTTCTAAACTACTAGGACTTATCTCAAAAAAAATAAAAATTGATTGATCAAAATTTTGAATTTTAATGCAATATTAAAAAAAATTTAGAACAAAAATAAGAAGTAGGCGTATGTCTGACCACCTTAATCAAAAGAAAATGATAATATTTTTTAATAATATTCTAGATATAAGTAGTAGACTCATGCCTAGATGTGACACATATTTTTGGATATTTTTATTCTAAATAAATAATTTTTAATTAATTTTTAACTTTAGTATTTTTGGAATTAAAAGACTCTTGTGTTTGACCACCTTAACTAATTCAAAACTCTATAAAAATTTATTTTTTCATTTTTCTTCCTTATAGTGGAAGAAACATATAATTTGATGCATCTTTTGGATTTAAAAAATGTTGTACCATTAGAAAGTTATAGTTGTTTTTCAAGTAGTGTTTCAGTCAACACTTTATATGTAACTCCATTAGAAAATAATTAATAATTACTTACTAAACTCATAATTTGACAAACCTTACATTAGTGGAAAGATAAGAACATTCTTAAGAAACCCTTTTCATTTCATCAAAGTTTGGTGAAAAAGTCATCAACTACATGTTTGAAGTAAAAATCACATAAAAATAGGCGAAAAGCGCATTTTTAGGATGTTTTAAAAGTTGACCATATAGGTTTGGTATCAATAAATATAGTAGACCTTATAAAGATATTACTTGTTTTCATTTACTATCATGGTGGGTAGGAAAAAAGTTGGAATAGATTTTGAAATGGTTTGAGATATTTTACAACTACAGATTTTTCAGATTGCCACTTTTTGGTACACCATGATCTTGCACATACCCAAGGGTTGGGGCTTATCATATAGTATAAGGGTTTACCATTTATGATTAGGGTTAGAATTATGGTTTAGTACTTAAAATTAGTTTATAGCCTTTAGAATTAGACTTTAGCATTTAAATTTAACATTTTAGGATCTTAGTGTACAAAGATTATGGTTTAGTATTTAGGGTCATAGTTTAACTTTTACGATTTATGATAAAGATTAGGGTTCTAGGTTATGGGTTTACATTATTGTTAGAAGTATGGTTAGAGGGTTAGGGTATGGGTTTACATCATTGTTAGAAGTATGGTTAGAGGGTTAAGATTTGTACTAGGGATAAGATTTTGGATTATGATTTTAATACCTAGTTTAAATATTTATAATTAAAGTTAGGATCAAGTATTATGATTTACTATTTAATGTTGGGGTTTATCATTTAGGTCTATGGTTCAAATTGGGATTTAGGAGTTATGGTTGAGCATCTAAGATCAGGGGTTATAATTTATGATTAAGATTTTGTAGTTAGGATTATGAGTGGGTTTAGTAGTTAGGACTATTGTTTAGTATTAAGGTTTAAGAGTTAAAATTTAAATTATATATAATCTTTACATGTTATTATATGATGTACATCCTTTATGTTTGTATATAATCAAGTTATGTTCTTATAATTAACTTTTATTAATTAAATTTTGTAACATGTATTTTTTAGTTCATACACGTTCTAAGTTATATGCTCTTATGTATGTACGTATGTTATATTCTTACCTATGCAAATTAATCTACATTATTATTTATGTATAATTTAGGATCTCCACTTAAGACATGTCATTGAATTATATAGTTAATTATATACTTAGATTAAGGCATTAAAAATAATAACATATACATAAACATGAATATTGAAAACATACATACATATCTACATTTAACATGAACATATTTACATGTAAATTTATGAAATAAAATATACATTAATCTACATTCTTATGTATAATTTAGGATCTCCCCTTAAGACATGTCATTAAATATAGTTAATTACACTTAGTTATAAGACAAATTGAGAACAATAGTTAACATATATACATATAAAAATGTGAATTTATTGAAAACATGTACATGGACCTACTTTTAACCATGAACAAATATACACACATCCAAGTTCAAAATAAAAAATACATTTTAATCTACATTCTTGCATGTATAATTTAGGGCATGTCATTTAATTACACTTCTAATATTAATACATTAAGATGAATTTGACATATAAATAAACATGAATATTGAAAACATACATGTATACATTTAACATTAACATATATACATATATCTATGAAATAAAATTACATATTTTAATCTGCACTCTTATGTATAATTTAGGATCTCCCCTTAAGATGTATGCCATTAAATATAGTTGATTACACAGTTTAGATTAAAGTGCATAAAGATGAATAACATACACATAAACATGAATAAGGCATTAAGATGAATAACATATATAGAAACATGAATAAACCATATACGTAAACATAACGATTAAGATGTATTGAAAAATCAATAACATGTACATTAAAATTAATAAATTTATATGAATATTCAAAATATTTTTCTAAATTTTATTTTCTACACTATTGTCTTTTTAATATTTTTAAATATTTTTCTAATGTTTTCTAATTTTCAAGACTAATGTTTTAAAAATACTTTCTAATGTTTTTTCTAATATTTTTCTAATATTTTCTAATGTTTAAATCCTAATTTATTTTCTCATATTTTTCTAATATAAAATTATAAATTATTATTTTTAAAAAATATTTTCTAATGGTTTTCTAATATTTAAATGTAATGGTTTTTCTAATGTTTTTCTAATGTTTTTCTAATTTTTTTCTAATGTTTTCCTAAAAAAAAATTCTAACACATAATATTATTATAAATTTTCTAATTTTTTAATGTTTTTCTAATATTTTTTGTAATTTTTTTTGAAATTTTTTTTTTTAATTTTATATTATTATAATTTTTCTAATGGTTTTCTAATATTTTTTCTAATGCTTTTCTAAAAAAAAAAATTCTAAAATTTATATTATTATAAATTTTCTAATGTTTTTCTAATGTTTTTTCTAAATTTGTTTTCTAAATTTTATATTATTATAAATTTTCTAATGTTTTTCCTAATGTTTTTCTAATTTTGTTCTCTAAAATTTATATTATTATAAAATTTCTAATTTTTTTTTCTAAATTTGTTTTCTAAATTTTATATTATTTTTTATTTTCTAATTTTTTTTAATGTTTTCTAATTTTTTTTTAAATTATCACTTTTCTAATTTTTTTATATAATATTTTTCTAATGTTTTCTAAATTAATATAATTAAGTTTAATATAAATAAACAATTAAAATAATAAATTAACACTAAAATATGCTTTGAAAACATTAAAAATGTATAAAACATTAAAAAATGCTTTGAAAACATTAAAAACATGAAAAAAAAATTTAAAATAATAAAATATATAGACATACCTGAAGATGAGAATATGAAGGAAAATGACAAGATGACTCTGACAGAGAACAAATGTTTGCTCGAACCCTTGAGTGAACAGTTAACGCTATAAAAAATGACAAGAAAGGGTAAAAATGACATTTCTAAACACCAAAAATCAATGTTTTGAATGTTCATTGTGAACGTATTAATTTCATATGTTCATAGAAAACATACTCAATTATATATTAATATGTTCGCTTTGAACATGGTTTTAATATATGTTCACAGTGAACATATTAAGTATGTTTGTTGCGAACATATGATAAACTCGATTTTGTGTTTTGCAAATTTTTTCCTCTTTTGTTTGTCCCACTAAAGTGAAACCCATTATTGTGGGTTCACCAATATAAAAAATTGAAACATGTGTATCTCTTCAAGATTTAGCAACTTATGTGTGTTATCTTCCAAGATTTAGCATAAAAATAAAATAAAAAATAGTACAAGGGAGACCCTATATATGCCTCCCTCCTTATCATGGTTGCTTACTAAACATGATAAGGAAGAGGAAAAGAATACATACTTCACAACTTAAGGAGATATCCTATTTAACAAAAAACATATACTACATTCTTAATGAGGGATATCAATCCTTACATCCAAGAACATTGATAATCATGAAAATGATATGTCACTTATGGAAAAAGAATCCTCAAAGAAAAGAGATCTTATCAACAAGACCCCCACCGTAGAGGATTTCTTTTAGATAAAATATTATCTTTCAAATCAAATAGGAATAAAGATTCAATCATCGAGCCCCCACCAAGGAAGAGGAAAGGAATCTTTGGAATGAGGAAAACAACTCTAACACCAAAGAAAGGGTAAGATTTTATAAAGAATCATAATTTGCAACATAAATAAGAGGTGATGACCTAGGACAACAACCTCTCATTAAAAAAGAGTATCCATAGTCAAAACATCTCTCAATATGAAGAAATACTATTATAATATAAATAAGTACAACTAAGCTACAGAAAGTAGAACCTTTCCCTAGACAAAGAGAAGGAAGGAGGAACCTTGCCCTCCAAGGAGGAAGAGAAGGGATATCTTTTCAAAAAAAAATATCATAGAAAAGGTACTTGGAATAGATTCTATGGATGATTAAAAACATAATTAAAAACCATAAAGAGACAGTACATAAAGAATACAAATTAAGCTCAAGGAAAAAAATTTGCTAAAAGCCCAATGGATCCTAAGAGATTGAATGAAAATACACCTCTTTCCCCCTAGTCTAGAGGCAAGAGGAGAAGAGATTTATATTATATGAACAGGATGAGAATCCCCTATATCAAAACTATGAAGGAATTACAAAACTACACGAGAGTGAGTTATAATTCCTAAAGTAGCTCATTCATGAACATACAATTTAAAATGTCTACAATTAGAAAGTAAGTGTGTGTTATGATAATGAAAAGGACATGTACACTTGCATAAAGCATCTTCCAACATAGGTTTAAAGATTTGTCTTTTTGGAATTCATTAATTCAACATATACCTATTTAGCCACCTCTTGACACATATTAGAGTTATCCAAGGTAGGTGTAGGGAGAACTTTATGAAGAGGAGGATGATGATTAACATCACCTTCCTTGATCTGAGATTTTGAACAACCAAAACCATGCAAATCTAGTTTAGAGAGTATATGAACTAGATACTTAACACCATGGTCACTAAATCCAAGCCTTAAAACTTTATAAACTTGTAAGTGATCATCGTATATCCTATAGTGTACATATCATGTAAATATTCTACATTAGATGATTGTTTATCATGACATGAGAAAAGGTTGTATAAGGTGGAATACTAGGTTGGGAGGAAGTGTCTTTACCCTTTTATTTAATATCATCATGAATCAAAGGAGAAGGTAAATCAAGAAGTCTTGCACATTTGTATCCTAAACTATAGCTTATATACCATCATAAGAAGATCAAGGATTAACAGATGGAGAATTAGGCAGTAGATTAAGAATAATAGGATTCAGATTAGAAATATTAGGAGAGTGTATCATCTACCAAATCCTTCACATAACCCAAAAGAACAATAAGTCTATTAGATGCATCTTTAATGAAAGTTTTAAATGTAGAAAGACTAGTATCAGTTATATTCAAAAAATCACAAGCAAGAATAAATTGAAAGATCATGAACATAGTAAAATAAATTATACTCTCATAAACATCATAATTATTCTAAAGAGATGCTAAAAAAAGGGTACTAAGAAACATAACCTGATGCAGGCGCATCTCATTACTAAATCATTTCAAAGGTCCAGGATTCTCCATATATTTTAAATGGTCAATTTTAAGAATTTAGGATTGTGTCTTAGTGGATAGAATTAGGTGTTTTATTAAATAAATGTTATAGTTTTTAGTTGGATATTTTAGAGAGTTAGAGGAAAGGGTTAATGATGTTAGTGTCAGTTTTAGAAAGGATAAAATTAGTAATAGAAATGCCATGTGGTCAATAATTAAAGAGAATTCTATCAAATACTAGTGATAGATAATAGGCAGTTACAAGAATACCCATGATAATGTCTCTTTTGGTCTCCTGTGTTTTTTTTTTCAAGATTATGGTTCTACTGTTATGCTTCATATATTTGTCATGGCAATCAGTTTAGGGAATAACAATTGCAGAAAAATGTACTCTGATGCGGGGTCAATATCTCAGGTTTGAACCATTGGATTTCTCTCAATTTTTTATATGTTGTTCAAAACCTAGCTAAGCCAAATATCAATGGTTCGATTGAGTAAATATTTTCTGGTTTGAAATTTATTCATGTCTGAGTGTGGGTCTATCCGAAGGCAGCAAGAAGATATTTTGGGGGATTTATTTTTAGAAAAAATGTACTCTAATGCGGGGTCAATATTTCCGGTTTGAACCGTTGGATTTCTCTCAAATTTTTATATGTTGTTTGAAACCTAGTTATGCCAAATATCAATGGTTGGATTGACTAAAACATTTCTAGTTTGAAAGTTATTCATGTCTAAGTGTGGGTCTATCCGAAGGCAGCAAGAAGATATTTTGGGGGATTTTATTTTCAAAGTTTTGTTTTGAATCTGATTTTAATGTGTGATCCTGAAGGTTGTAGATGCCCCTTGAAGCAACTCAGTTGAGTGACTGATTCCTCCTGAGTTTTCCAAGGTGTGGATCTACATCACAACCACATGCCAAAGAATCTTCATAATATTCACAGTAAATGAAATGGAAGAAATATTTTTGTCTTTTATGGAATATATAATTTTTTTTGTATTTTGGAATTTAAAAGGAAAGAGCATAAAATAAATCTAATCTAATTGCATGAAAAGACCTAACAGATATGAAATGAAATATAACATTGTAAAATATAATAGGGCATCTAATTCCATAAAAGAAAAGAGGGTAAGCATGTCAGTTTCACCAATATGAATAGTGAAGGTGAACACACAAGATAATATGAAGAGAAATCTAACACCATAAAACACAATAGGGCATCTAATTCCACAAAAGAAAATAGGGTAAGCATGTCAGGTTCACCAAAATGAATACTAAAGGTGGACACACAAGATAATATGAAAAGAAATCTAACACCATAAAACACATTAGGGCATCTAATTCCACAAGGAAAAAGAGGGTAAGTGTGTCGGGTTCACCAAAATGAATAGTGAAGGTGAACAAACAACATAATATGAAAAGAAATCTAACACCATAAAAAAAAAATAGGGCATCTAATTCCACACAAAGAAGAAGAAGAGGGTAAGTGTGTCAATTTCACCAAAATGAATAGAAAGGAAATGGAAACCCCTTCTCAACCCTAATTTCCAAAAGGAATGATGCAAATTGATTAAGAAAAAGAAAGTGTTTAATGCAAAAATGGATCAAGTGATGGAAAAAGTGTGAAAAGAGGTACAATTTTGCCCTACTTTCTATTTTGAGGGGAGTATGTGCTTAAATCTTGAAATAAATAAAAAGACAAATACTAACCTTAAATCTAAATAAATATAGAAAATGTTGATTTCTGATGTCTATGTATAGTTTCAAATAATTCTACAACCTACTATAGATTGGAAATGTCGAGACAAAGAAAACCCAAAAATATTTTGTCCCTTCGAAGGAAGGTCAACCTTGACCCTATCGACGAGGAACAATCTATTCTTAGGGTATAATCATACCCTGAAAAGATGATCTTGACTTGCACTACTTTGATGGAATTTTTGTTTATAGATCTCATAAGTTTGACAAAAAAGGTATCCAAATCTACTCTTTAATTTAATTTCTAGACTTGTATCTACAATAAAATAATTTTTTTTGTTTGGATGAGGGGTTTGCCTTAGTCAAATGTTGGTTTGGAATCAACCTTAATAATTTAATTGAAATAGAGAATGCTAGCAAGTACTATAAGTAAATCTAACAATGAAATTATGATACTTAGTAGATATGCAATTATATTTGAAATATAAATAAGTGTTTTGATATAAAATCTTGAAAGTAACATTAACAAGTGTAAATCAAAACCTACATGATTGTATACTTAGAATCAACCTTCAAAGAAGTATGAATAGATCTTGAAGATGAACAAAGGATCTTGGAGGAATATCACACCACCATGATGGTTAGATCTACTATTTTGAATGATGAATCTTGAATGCTTGAACAAAATCCCTTCAAGGGATTGAATGCTTCAATCCTTGATCTTAAATGGAGAACTTGAATGCTTGAATAGTAGAATGTTTGAACACTTGAAAAGTAGGTAGTCTCTCATAAATAGTAGATGCACTTATGAATCATGGATTGTAACTTTTTCTAATAATATGGTGATACTCTCATCAAAAGTGGATGTCAAAATGAGGGAAGAAGGCTTCCTTATATAGAGATCTAGGGAACTAACTCCTCGAGAAGGATGACACAGGAGAATTAAATCCCATTTAAACTTAACCCCTAGTAATAGACCTAAATTAAATATAATTTAAAGTTGTACCATTTTGAAAACTGAAATAGCCAACCTAGAAGTGGGAAAATAAACTTTTTGAAGCCCGAGAACCCAAAACTCGAAGAAATTGAAAATGAGACCTGGGGTTAGGTATTAGGTCAACCCTACCCTAGGTTGGGGTCAAGGTCATCCTTGACCTAGGTCAAGGTTGAGTTTGACCATGACCTAGAAGGTCATCCTTGACTCAGAGGCCAAAGTCCTTAGTTCCATAGAGTAGTTTGTGAGAAATATGATGGAAATAGAGAGAGAGAGAGAGAGAGAGAGAGAGAGAGAGAGAGAGAGAGAGAGAGAGAGAGAGAGAGAGAGAGAGAGAGGTAGAACAGGGTGAAAATAGTTAGATCCATGCAAAAAACCATTCAAGGTACTTGGCATGAGCCTACACAACTTGCTCTAAGGGCTAAACACTCTTAACATAGAAGTCCTTGTATTTTGGGATGATACACTAGCTATTTAGAAAAACTTATTACTATGAATGTTGATGGTATTCCTTTGGGGGAGCATCCTAAGCATTGGAGAGACTATTTACATGATTGACATGTTGCATTCATGATCATGTTTGTCAGTGATGTCAACATAGAATTGTTTCTATGAAGAATGACAAAGTAGTGGACAATGATGATGCAGGAGCATCTGGGGCTGCCTTGTTATCCTACTCATTTTGTTCATTTAGTAATTCCTTCATGTGCCTAGTAGTCCTTCATGTGCCTAGTAGTTCCTTCATGTGCCTGGCAATCCTTCATGTGCCTAGTAGTTCCTTTATGTGCCTAGTAGTCCTTCATGTGCCTAGCAGTCCTTCATGTGCCTAATAGTTCCCTCATGTGCCAAGTTACTATACTAATTCCTTCATGTGCCAAGTTACCCAATGTATGCCGAGTGATTCTTCATGTCCCAAGTTACTTAGTGTATGTTGAGTGTTTCTTCATGTGCACAGTTACTCAGTGTATGCCAAGTGTTTCTTCATGTGTTGAGTTACCTAGTGTATGTTGAGTGTCAATATTTGGACATGATTTTTGTGAGCTGACTTTTAGGATTTATTTTTTCATGACATTTATGTTAAGATCTTTTCTTGGGATGAGTCCAAACCATTATTGGGTCAGCCTTCCTCTTATGTAATGATTCTAGAATGATCTATAAGCTTTTTTGGCAAGTATAAATAGAATGTTTAGGCTTAGAGTTATGCAAGTTTTGGAAAAGAGGATTTTAGAGTAGAAATGAAGGTGCAAATTTGTTGTTGGATCTTTTTAAGTGAATGTATTGTAATTGGCTATAACCCAGAAGGCCTTACAACTGGGCATGTATGTTGAATATTTCAAGAATCAATAAAAGTATTCTTTCTTCTTCCTCCTTTGATTGTTGTTCCTTGTGTTTGCTTCCATTGTGTTAACTCTCACAAGGTGGTTTGGATAGCAAGCTAAGCCTTTGGCCCTAGTTCATCCCCTTGCCTACGTCAATTCGTATCAAGGTGGTTTGGATAGCTGGATGAGCCTTTGGCCCTAGTTCATCCCCTTGCCTATGTCAAATGAACAAGGTCATATGAATTGCATATTGATGATCACATCATGTGTATCTGAGAACATATTCTACAATGTGTCTTGATGAAGTAGACAAGTGTGCATAAAGATATTTGAAGATATGTACAAGTTTTTCAAGAATTACAAAAGATAGTAAGCAAACAAGGTACCTAATAATTTGTTTTTGAGGTTTAGATTGTATCTTTTAATTGGAATTGAATCATGATGAGTGCAGTTAGATGGTGATAGTAGATAGCTTAATAGTGAGGTTAGCAAGTGTGTAAGGTCAAATATTTCATGTGTGATAAGTTGTACAGATTATGAACCAACATTGTTGTGTAATTATAAAATGATCATAATATCTTAATGAGATCCTATTATAATTAATTAGGAAAGCTTAAAGGCCAAGTCAAGGAAATATTTTTAGGATATGATAGAAAGGAAGGTTACTTTCCTTGTGGAGAATTATGAAATGAAAGAAACTACAAATCAAGCACGTAATATACAAAGTTGGTGAATGCATATAAGCAATCCAAGGGTTGTTGGATGCAAAGATGGTGATTTGGTATCAAGATCATAATGTCTTTTGTCTAGTCAATAGGATAGAGAAGTATCTAAGGTTATTTCAATTCTATTATTCTACAAGAACTAATATAAAGGTCAAGTGGACAGTGATTTTAGTGATTGTACCCATCAAGTTTGTTGTACAGTGGGTTCATCTTCCTTCTACAACTCATAATAGGGTTTGTACAACTCCTAACAATGTTGGAATCTCATAATAGGGATTCAAAGTCTCCTAATAGGGACATATATATACTAAATGTATTTCATTGGCTCCTAACAGAGACCATCCTCTTATAATGAACTTTTATATTAGTACATCATTTTGTGGGTACCATTCCCACCAGGGTTTTCCCTATGACAAAGGATTTCCCTAGTTAACATATGTGATGTTATTATGTATGTGTATCTTCATATGGTTGGTGATCATATTGATCACATGCTTAAGGATTAATAAGGTTGATAAATGTTCTAATAGTTGGGTATGTGTAGGATCATGGTGTGCCAAAAAGTGGCAATCTGAAAAATATGTAGTTCTGAAATGCCTCAAAGCATTTCAAACTATATTCCAATTTTTTCCCCACCCATTATGATACTAAAAAAACAATTAACACTTTTATAAGGCCCACTATATTTTTTATACCAATCCTATATGGTCAACTTTCAAAATGTCCCAAAAATGTTTTTTTGGCCTATTCTTGTGTATTTTTTACTTTGAACCTATCGCTGATGAATTTTCTTCACCAAAATTTGATGAAATGAAAAGGGTTTCTTAAGAATGTTCTTAGCTTTCCATAAATGTAATTTTTTTCAAATTACAAGTTTACTAAGTAATTATTACTTATTTTCTAATAGAGTTATGTATAAAGTGTTGATTGACACACTACTTGAAATTCAACTATAACTTTCAAATGGTACAACATTTTTGAAATTCAAAACATGCATCACATTCTATGTTTCTTATATTATAAGGGAAAAAAGGAAAAACTAAGTTTTGTAGAGTTTCAGAAGAAAATACCACTAATTTCTATTCATTCCATGTCAACCAAGCATGGCCAATCTTATGTAATCTAAATCAATATTTTCATGTCATTGGAAGTGCATCCTTGCATCTATAGTATGGGAAATTTGGTGGCAAAGAAACAAGAGAACTTTTAGACAAACATCATCTCTAATCCCTCAAATTTTGAAAGGATTAGAGAGATCAATTGTTGATCTTGGTAATGCTTCAATAAATAAATATAAGGTTAAACATGTTTTTTCTCCTTGGGATGGCTATGTTATTCAAGAGTGGAAGGGTTTACTTTTTCTTCATCTTCCTGCTCCATTGTGTCCATCCAAGATTCCTCTTACCTAAGCACAAACCAAGTGAGGGTTATTTCAAACTCAGTTTAGATGGGTCCTCTAGAGGAAATCTAGGAAACTTTGGCTATGACATAGTCATTAGAGATTTTAAAGGTCATGTAATTACAACAAAATCATCTTCTCTCAATCAATGTACTAATAACAAAGATGAGGCCTTGGCCTTGTTTTTGGTTTGGAACTTGCAAAATCACATTCTATATCTAAGTTACATGTTGAAGGGGATTCATCCATTATTATTAATGTGTTTATTAAACATCATGTATAAAATTGGTCCATACAATATATATTACATCAAGTATGGTATCTTCTTCATTCAATCTCTAAATGCTACTTCATGCATACTTATATAGAAGGCAATCTTTTAGCTGATTGTTTGGCTAATTTGGGTACTGACAGGGTTTATATTAACTCTTTACTTTCCCCACTTTACCTCCTTGATCTCCCCAAATTGGTTAATATTTTGATAAAATAACATTCTTAGAATAAGGTTGAGTCCTTCTCATATTTTATTTGATAGTAAATCATCACTTCTCTATGATTTTGCATTTTTTTTCTTTTATGGATCTCACTATTCTTTTGAGATATTTTATGTAGGTCAGGGTCATGGATTACACTTGCATCAGATGGCTTTCTAATATCATGGTCTTAATTGGAGTTTTGGATGTAGATCAGTGATGGTAGTATTTATGATAGCTTTTAGTTGGGCTCTTGGTTTTGTCTTTCGCACCAAACAATGAATTGTATTCATATAAATTTTGGGCTCTTTGTAATCACTATATTCTCGATTTGGGAATTTCTAGGACAAGATTCATTAGTGTTGATAGATACTCTCTCTGGATGCACTTTTTTTTCCTTCTACATATTTTTTGTATCAAGCAACTTAAAATATTATTATTTAATTTTGATTAAGGTGGTCAAACATATGTCTACTTCTTATTTTTGTCCTAGAATTTTTGTACTGTTGCATTAAAATTCAAAATTTTGATGAATCAATTTTATTTTTTTTTAAGATAAAGCCTAGTAGTTTAGAATCTAAATTCAATTTCCTAGAGAATATTTTGTCTCAAATTTTTGATATAAGGTAAATTATAACAAGTAGAAAATTGCATGTCAAGTGGACATAACCTTGATTTTTTATTTTTGTATTGCCACTTAAGAGCATAGTTTTGTTGACCATGATCTTGGACATACCCAATTGGGTAATTGATTCAACCCCACACCCTCCCCCCCCCACCCCCCAATTATCTTGGTGGGCCTTACTTTCTAACAATTGGTATTAGAGCATTAAGTCCTTGAAGAAAAAGTATAACAGCTTAAGGAGATCAATGCAGGTCACTACAAAAAAGAAAGTCCTAAATCTGATAGAGTTAACTATGATAACTAGAAATAGAAGATAAAGGACCATTTGCTATGTATTGGTCCATGATATTGGTTGATGAAAAAGAATGGAAAGAATATTTTGGAAGAAAGAAAACTTGAGGATTATAGTGAGCTAAAAGAGATCTATTTATGTGACTATGATTTCTAGAGAAGCATTATTCTCATCCCTTCCTAAAAATGAATAAAGTTAGGTAAAATACCTAGAGACATCTTATCAAATTTGGTAAGCCCTAGAATCTAATTTTGAGGTTGATAAACATGCTAAAAGAGTTTGACTATAGAATTTGATATTTTTGTTTCAAGATGCTAAAGTGATGGAAGATGATCTGTGAGAAGCTATAGTGGTAGAATATAAGAAATTGTTGCAGGAATTAAGCCTCATCAAGGATCTAAAGATGAAGGTGAGATTCTATAGAAGGTTTTGAACACCTTGACACCACCATTCAGACCAATAATACATATGATTGAAAAAGTGATACCTTGTACTGAGAAATTTACTAGAGAGACCTTACTTGGAAGATTGGAAGTATCAAAAGTGATCTTAAAGCAATATGTAGAATTGCTCATAATGGAAACAACTTTTAGTGCATTAAGTGTTCATCCTCTTTTATCAAGAAGTAGAAGCAGTATTAGACTCTATGCTAGCAACAGTAGATCCATATTTGAGCTAGATAGAAGAATTGAAGAAGGAATTTCCCTTCTTGTAAGAAGAAAACTAGATGGTAAGAGAAATTTTAAATGTTGTACTTGCAATGAATTTGTTCATTATGCTTCTAAGTGTCCTAAAAGAGGGGAAAAGTATAAGAAAATTTTCAAGTCTAGAAGACCTCAAGATTATTTTTATGCAAATGAAGATGATGATTCTAAAGAAAGAGTTCAGAGTGAGAGTGGTGATGAATTAGGATTTTTAGCTATTAAAGAAGAAATTCTAGAAAAATAAACTAGAGAACGAAAATCCCTAGTTTCACAAGTTGAAAAAAATCTGATTGGATTAAAGAGAAGGCATGTCCACATCATGTGACTAGAGACATGAATAAGTTTGTTAAGTATAGTAATCATGATGGACGAATTACCAGAGTAACAGTACAATTTGTCATGTCAAAGTAATAGGATCTATCACTCTTGATAGGAAGACTAACACTAATAATGTTTATTTTTTTGATGGATTAAAGTATAACCCATTAAGTGTTGAAAAGTTGTTTGACAAAGGTTATCAAGTCTAATTCATAGAGAAGACATGCATTATCAAGGATAAAGATGGTAAGTTGATTGGTACTAGTACAAGACCCAAAGGTAACATGTTTCAATTGAACCCTACAAAGATAACTTGTTTGGTTACAAAAGTGGATAAAATGGTATAGGATATTTTTTCATATAAACTTTGGTAAGATTGTGAATTCTACTTGTACATTTTCTTTAAGATATCTACCTAAAATTCCTAAGACTACTAATGTTTTTTGTAAACAATTTTTTATGGTTCAATAGGAGAAATTTTATTTTCCTATCAAAAAGTTCACTACCATAGAAAAATTGGAGATTGTTCAAATAGATTTGAGTGTTCCTACTAGAACAAGAGGATTCTATGATGAGAGGTACTTTATGATTTTTGTTAATGATTTGAGTAGAATGATGTTGGTAGAATATCCTAAAGAAAATACTAATGAATTTGAAAAGTAATAGTTGTTCAAGAGTAGAATTGAGAATGAATCTAAGGTAAAGATAATTTTTTTGAGATCAAATAGAGGTGAAGAGTTTACTTCATTAAACTCTCTTAAGGGAGTTTAACATATTTTATAAAGAAAATGGTGTTAAGAGACTTCTATCAGCACCTAAGAATCTTGAGAAAAATGGGATTGCTAAAAGAAAAATAGGTCTATAATAGAAGAAGCACAAGCCATGATGTTTGAAAATGAAGTATCCAAGATATTTTTGAGAGAACTCAACATAGCAGTATACACCATGAATAGACTCTAGATAAAAAAATATGCAAACAAGACTCCCTATAAATTATGGTTTGGGCATGTTCCCTCAATAGAATATTTCAAAATGTTTGGAAGTAAATGTTACATAAAGAGAGATGATGATATTGGTAATTTTGATGCAAGAAGTGATGAAGGTATGGTCCTTAGTTATTCATTGAAAAGAAAAGATTATAGATGTTTTAATCAAAGAACTAAGACTATTATTGAGTAAATAAATATTAAAGTCAATGAAAAGTTTAGAGTTAAAAAAAAAAAAGAATTTTGGATTATAACTCCAATGAAGAAGAAGATGATCCTTAACCTATTATAGAAAATATTGAATTTTTCTTTAAGACTAACAATGATTTGTAGAATATGAGAGAAAATTTTCTTATCAGGAAGGGTGGAGATATTGATGAAGGGGGCAATACTAAGGACAAGGAGAAGGATAGGAGAATGGAAAGATAAGGGTTCAAGTGGAGGCTCTCCCTTGAAGGCTAGCACAAAGCCAACTTTGATGGAGTGGCCAAAGACAACCTTGGTCCTCCAGGATGTGGGTACATCATCAAAAATAGCCATGGTGCTGGTATCGCTACTCTCTCCTACCCCTTGGGAATCTAAACAAGTCAGTATGCAAAAGCCAATGCTACTCTCCACACTGCTAAATTGGCATTGGAAGTGGGATTCAAACACTTATGGATAGAGGGGGACTCAAACAATATCATCATATGCATAAAAGATTATATCCAACTTGCCTAGACCATTGCAAACATAGTGGAAGAAATCTGCACTACCTTTGGAAAATTTGAGAATGTACATGTCAGCCATTATTATAGGGAATACAACTCAGTGGTTGATTGGTTTGAAAATGAGGAAATCAAGAAAGAAATGATGAGAATATGGACCACCAGAGGAAATATTTCATCAGTCACAAAAGGTCTAATTGATCAATAGAGGAGCCAGGGAGGTACAAAAAAAATCCCCAATTGATTATGGAAACTAATGCTTATATATGTGATAGCCAATGCAATTATGCAAAATACAAGGGGAACCAGCAGATGACACACATGGTGTCTAATCACCATGCTTTATGGGTTTCATATTTTCCTTTCCAATTCTTGGGAATTGAAAGAAAAGGTTTTTTTGGATAAAGCAAACAGAGGACAAAGAAAGGTGAAGAAGGAACTATGTTTATGCAAAAGGCTATCATCCACCTAACCAAGATGGTGGGAGAATAGAGAAGAAGGGAACCAGTTGGAGAGGTGGAGAAATGGAAACAGAAAACCAAGGTCTGGGAGAAACTTGAGAACGGAGGCATCACTAACTACATTGTTAAGCTTCATGGGTATGTCTCAGCGGTTACCAATCTCATGGTTAATTCTTGGAAGGATGGCAGGGTTAACACTAATGGGGTGCCACATCATGTCAGTGTGGAGGTCATCACCCATGTTAGTAAAATCCTTGATGAGGGTTTGAAGTTCTATAAAGATAAAAATAATTTTATGAATGTAGTGAAGGATTTTGCCAAGAACATAGAAGAGAAGAAGGAGCTAGTGAAAAGTGAGACTTGTAACTATGAGATGGACTCGATCAAGAAGCCATGAAGGTATGTGTTGAGGACCATCATTGAGATTATTTCTCTAGATACAAGGTTTGATAGGGTTAGAACCCATCATTTTGTTTTGCTTAACTGCTTTCATTCTGGAGCTAAAGTTTCTTTTCCTTTTTACCTATATTCTTTGATGAACAAGAATATTTTGGGCTATAAGAAAAGATTTAGTGCTAACCCTACCCTGCATTAGGATTTACCTCTTTTGTTCTTTGAATGTTTCAAAGCTCAGTCCAATAGTAAACTATTGCATCATGCTAGGGATGTTTCTAAGGAGATTGGGAGCTCCAATTTCTCTTTCAAACGCAAAGGAAATCCAAAGCTTAACCTCAAAGGAGGAGAAGGAATATCAATCTTTAGGGAAGAAGAGCAAGGAGAGAGACAAGGAAATTTCCACTCCTAGTAAAGCTCCCACTCCTAGTAAAGCTCCTTGTAGGAGAAGCCCTAAGGGCCATATGCGAAAAATAACTAGTCAGGGGGAAGAAAAGTACAATGAGGAAGGAGAAGACATGGACATGGATGAGAAGACCAAGGGCATGGATGTTGAGACTAGAGAGGAACTAGCTTGTAACCCCAAAAAGAAGAAAAGGAAGAATAAAGAGGAGGATGGCACTAGAGGGGAAAAATAATATGGGGCCAAAGATCTCTATTCTCCCTCCCCTTTCTATGCCCCCATAGGAGCAAGAAAATGAGAAAATGCAGGAGGGAAACATAAGCAATGAGGTTGTAAGAAAGCATAGGCATATAGCTTGGAAGAACTTCAATGTCATAACCTCTAAAATGGGGATTGCCATAGAAGTTATGAACCCCCAAATTATTGAAGAAGAAAAGGGAAAGATCCAATTGAAAGAACTCATAGAATTGGCACTGGTGGCCATCAATGACAATGTGAGGGAGGTGGGTATGAACTTGCTCAAAAATTCAAAAAACAACATGATTGACAACTTTCAATATATAAAATGGCTCTTTCACAAGTTGGAGGAGGTAAAAGAAAGAATGGGATAGATGAAAAGCTAGGGGAAGAAGAATGAGCAACGAAACTTGACTGACTTGCGAGACCAATTCAAGATGGTTGAAGATAGGATGAAAAATATGGAGAAATTCAACCACATCATGGTTAAGCAGATGCTCACTATTCTTAATTCTTTCAATGATAACATTGTTGAAGTCTAAGTGGTAAGCTAAAAGCCTGGGGCTTTGTCACATAGAAGGATGGGAAGGATAGTGATGAACACAAGATGGAAGAGGATACCATAATGGACATAACCCAAAGCCACATGGATCAGAGCTATGAGAAGAATAGAAGCTCTTGGAAGAGGAGTTTCAGAGAGCCCACAAAGTGGCAAAGACCATCCGAGACCTCAAAAGGAAGGCAGGGGAGTAACCAAAGAATATACAAGCTCTATCTTTAGATTTTGTTATCTCTATAGGTTTTTTTCTTTTCAAGTTTTTTCCTATCTTTTGTTCTGGCCTTTCTATTGGTCACTATTATGTTTCTAGGAATTTTTTATTAACATGTAGTCCTTTTTTATGTAAGAACTTTTGGGTTTTAGCATCCTTGTAAAACCTATTTTTCTTAATCAAAAACAATGATCTACAGAATAATGTTTGAATTTTTGAGAAAAGAGAAGAAAAAAGATATGAATCTAGAGAAGAAGTAAGACTTATAATAGAAACACCTACACTAAATAGGAATTTGTAAAAGAAACACCCTATTTATTATATTAGTGGAAGCAATGAAAAATAAGTTATTGAAAAGAAGCAAAGTACATGAGGAATTATGATTCATTTCTCAAATTGAACCAAAGGGTGCATATGAGACATGCAAGGATGATCATTGGATTCAAGTAATGAAGGACTTGAACTAGATCACATTTTAAAGAATGAGACATGGGAATTGGTTCCTAGACCTGAAAACAAGAATGTTGTAGTCCAACTAAACGGATATTCTAAAATAAGATAAATGAAAAACCTATGAGGTTATGGGGAATAAAGAAAGAATGGTATTCAACGGATATTCTTAGCAAGAAGGCATAGATTATGAAGAAACATTTTCTCTTGTTGCAAAACTTAAAGTAGTAATAATGTTCTCATCTTATGCAGCAAGCAAGAAGTTTAAAGTATATCCAATGGATGTAAAGTTGACATACTATCACATGGATGAAGAACATGTTTGTGGATACTAGGATAGAATTTTTAGAACTTGTTATCATACATTATGATAGCTAAAGTATACTGAGTATGTCTAAGAATCATGTGTTGCATTCTAAGACTAAGTATATATCTATTAAGTATCATGTTTTGAGAGACAAAGTTACAAAGAAAGAGATCGAATTAGAGTACGTGAGTACAAATGATAAAATTGTACATACCATTACAAAACCTTTTCCTAAAGATACATTTGAGTATTTTTGAGGTATGCTTTGGGCTATTCTCCTGCCTACTTCTAAGTAAATAATGCAAAGAATACATCAGTATAGTCATACAAAGCACTATTGTTTACCTAGATTGAATGTTCATGCTTCCTATATGGGGGAAGTATCTGTGATGAGTAGAGTAATCAAGGACTCTTAGTATTTGGTACAAAATAGTGACTTTGGAAACTGGAGATGGTTAAAGACTTTGAGAAAATGATTGACATAATGAAGCCTTTCTCACTAATGTCAATGGGGTAGAAGGGTATATGTAGGATCATGGTGGGACAAAAAGAGGAAATATAAAAAAATTCACTTTTCAGCCAAATTTGCTAAAATGAAAAGGGTTTCTTAGGGTCATTTCAGCTTACTAATATTATTTATCTCACATTATGAGTTCAACAATTAATTATTTCCAATGGAGTTACCTATAAAGTGATAATTAACATAGTGATTAAAAATAATTATAGCTTTCAAACAATATAACCTTTTAAAATATAGAAGATGTGCCACATTTTATGCTTTTCCTACTATGAAGCAAAAAAAAACAAATCTTATTTTTATATAGTTTTTAGTGAGTTAAGGTGCTTAGACACAAGAATTTTTATATTCCAAAAAAAGTTGTGTTAGAAAATTCAAAATCAATATTTTAGTTGAAATAAAATTACAAAAAATATGCATCACATCTAGGCATGAGTTCTTTTCCTATATATATAATTTTTTTAAAAATATCATCATTTGAATGTGATTAAGGTGGTAAGATATACACCTACCTCTTAAGTCTTTCCTATTTTTCTTATACTTTTGTATTGAAATTCTAAATTTTGAGAAATTAAATTAATTTTTTTATAAGAGAAGGGATATCATTTTAGAAACTATGTTCATTTTACTATAGATTTTTTTTACAAATTTTTGATAAAAGGTTCATAACTAGTTCAAGATTTCAAATCAAGTTGACTAAAATTGGTGTCTTGATTTCTCATTGCTTATTAAGGCTATAGTTAGGGAGATGTATGTATGTGGGGGAATTTTTCATGGATTTATTGATGTTAATGAGGAGAAAACATTGAAGTTATATCAATGGGGGAGAAGTGTGAAAACTGATGACCATCCATGTAAGAATGAGGAAGCCTAGATGAAGAGTTTTTCCTATAAACTAGGAGTGTGGAGAAATGACGTTTATCCTAAAGAATGAGAAAGAATAGATAGAGCATTATTCTTGTTATTTTTAAGTTTTATTGATGAAGAGGATTGGAAAAGAAGAGAAAAAAAACATCAACAATAAAGTTAGACTTGATATTCTTGGAACATAGAATATTTTTCATCTATGTTTCCATTAATGTCTAAGGGGCTGACTATTAAGATGAATGATGATGGTATTCCTCTATGGGAGTACCCTAAGCATTGGGGATTTTTTACATAATTGACGTGTTGCATTCATGATTTTGTTTGTCATTGATGTCAACATAACGATGTTTAGGTGAAGACTGGTAGAAGAGAAGACAAAGAATGAGGTGATACAAATTACATATTGATGATCATGTCATGCATAGTTGAGAATATAATCCAAATTTTGTCTTGCCAAAGTGGACAAGCATGCATATAGAGACTCAAAGACATGTGGAAGTTAGTCAAGTATTCTAGAAGATAGTAAGTGAACATAGTACCTAATAAATGGTTTATGATTTTTGGAATGTATCTATTAACAAGGATAGAATCATTGTGAGCACATATGGATAGTGATAGTAGATAGCCTAATGGTACGATTGGTGAGTGTGCAAGATTAGAGGTCACACATGTGAAAAGTTGTAAAGAATATAAACTGGCATTATTATGTAATTCCAAAATGATTATAATATCTTAATGAGGTCCTATTATATTTAATTGGGAAAGCTTCAATGTCAACTCAAGGAATTCATTTGAGGATATTACGTAAAGGAATGTTACTTTACTTTTGGAGAAGTATGATATGAGAGAAAGTTCAAATTAAGCAAGTAATGTTGTTAAATGTGTGTAAGTGATCCAAGAAATTGTTGGTTGTAAACTTGGTAATGTTGTATAATGATTCAGAATAGGTTTGTTCTAGTTAAGAGAACAAAGAAGGAGCTAGGTTATATTTTTGTAAGTGCAAGAAAGTGGTTATATTTTTTTTCAAATTTTTGAATTTTTTTGTCAATTGATGTCAAAATTTGAGGTGTTTAGAGATTGAATATAAAAACTTTGAGAAATAAAAATTATAGCATTTGAAATCTACTATTTGAATATGTAATTTATTTATCTACTGAAATGATAGATTTTTCTATTGGTATAGATCTTTAAAAGCCACTTTTTAAAAATGCTTGTTTCTGGACCATACCATTTGTGTATGAACACCATAATTAGAAATTTAATCAATGAATTTTTGTAAATTCTTTTAAAGGAAGTTACCTAACACACCGAAGATTGATGATAATACTTTTCCTTAATTCTTTATTGAATACTTCTTTTGTTATTAATTTTTAATTGGCTATAAAGGTAAATTTTAAAACCCCTCATGTACGGACATCATAATTTGATCAAACTTTCATTTTTTTCAAGAAATATTTATTTCAACTTCAAAAATAACTATATGTAGATTGATGACATATAAATTAATTTAAGAAAAAATGAAAAATAAAAAATTCATTAAATTTTTAATGAACCTTGCTATTTTATATTTAGGCACCACTTTTGATTTAAAAAAATGTAAAAATAGTAAATAAAATTATAACACTATAAAACTTATATTTGTTAAATTAGGAAAATGAGAACTCTAGTGGTTTTTGTTTTGTAAAAATATTTGACTGGGAAGACCCTCAAAATTTTTTGGCAAGGCATGAATTTGTTAGTTCAATGCCTTAGTCAAATCTTGAGAGGTCAGGGCATATGCTTGGTCTCACCAAGCCTATCCCAAAACCAAAATATGGGGTAGGAGAAAAAATCCCGCTCCATGTTGTGAGAAATAGGCACCCATTATTCAAAATTCAAAAAATGGGTGCCCATTTTGAAAAAATCAAATCAATATTTAAAATGCATTTGAAATCCCCAAAAAATTAAAAAATCTATTTTTTAAAGAAAATGGGCACCCATTTTTTAAAAGTAAAAAAATGGTACTTGACTTTTGAAAAATGGGTACCCATATTTCATTTTTTAAAAATGGATGCCCATTTTTTTTTAAATAAAAAAAATTATTTTTCCAAAAATGATTACCCATTTTTTGAAAATAAAAAACCAGCACCCAATAATTGAAAAAATGGGTGCCCATTTTTTGTATTTTGGATTGGGCACCCAAGCCTAATATAAGTACCCATATATTAAAAATGGGTGCCTATTTCTAAAAGAACATGATCTCAATCTACAGACTTCCATAGAATTGAGACCAAAATTGTTGCTTATACCCATAATTTCTATTATTTTACAAGTTAGAAGAGTACAAATATTAGTTGGACAATGAGTATGGTGATCTTACCCCCAAAGTTGTTTTGACACTAGGTCATCTACCTTCTATAATTACTAACAGGGTTGGAATTTCCTAAATGGGATTCAAAGTCTCCTAAGAAGGGTTCATATGTACTAAGTCTATTTCATTAACTCCTAAAAGATTCCATCCTCTTACAAGGAAATTTTATATTAGTATATCATTTTTTGGGTACCATCCCCACCATGGTTTTCCCTTTGATGAAGAGTTTCCCTTGTTAACATATCTAGTGTTAAAGTGTATGTATATCTTCTTATGGTTGTTGATAATATTGTTTACATGGTTAAGGATTGATAAGGTTGATAAATGTTTCAATAGTTAGATAACTCATTCAACCCCACCAACCCCTCAGTTATCTTGGTGGACTTTACCTTCTAACAAATCTCCATGCTTACAAGAATCATGTTACAGAGGAGTTATTTAAAATTGGTTTAGTGATAATTTTACTATGTATGGGGTTACAATTAGTTTAATAAAGGAATTTCTTGCGAAAATAACTTGTCTTCCTAACATGTTGTTTAAATTTAAAAACTAAACAAAAATTTCCAATATAGGTTTGAATAAATTTCCAAAAACCCTAGAAGAGGAGAAGAAATTGATTAAGGTGGGGGATTAATTGGACTTAGACAAGATTAAGGTATAAAAGTGTTCACAAAACTTACCACTGTGTTTGTGTGAACTATTTTGAGTAAAATGATATGATTTTGTTTCTAGTTTATGTAAAATAATCTCTCCTTCAAGGGTTAAGGGATCACCATAAAAAAGAGAGAATGCATGTTCATCATGAGGGTTTAATATTTCAATTCTAGAGTACCATAGAGATAGGAATTTGGTGGTGTCAATATTGCCTGTAAAGAAAAAATGGAAATTGAGTAGGGTGCTCTACAGAAGGGTGATCTTGAAAAAGTGAAACTATAATCTGAAGGTAAATGAACTACTAAAGCTAGGGTCATGGAGACTAAATCATAAACTAGGTCTATAGATACAAAAGAGGTGTAGAAATTGGAGAGAAATAGGAAGATTTGACCTAGAAAGAAGAAATCCAAAATTTTAGAAAAGGATGCAGACTCAGAGGATGATATAGAAGCTGAGGTGGAAGGAAAAAAGAAGAATGTTGGAAGTCAAGATGAAAATGATATTACGAAGAGTGGTGGGTGTAGTTTAGAGAATTATGGTTAATTTGGTAGCTGGAAGGAGGCAAACTAGTTAAACCCATGACAACTAGGAGTGGGTCAAACAAAATATCTAATAGTAAGGTTGATATTGAGCAAACCCTAGATTTGGATAAACATAACCATGATGGATTTTTGAAGTTTCTCCTATTAGAGTCAAAGGATATTCCCATGAATTATTCTTTCATAGGTAATAAGAATAAGAAAAATATGGAGCTAACTGAGAACAAGAAGGGGAATTTACAAAAAATCCTAGGGAGCCTACTTTAAAAACTTGTGCAAGATGTGTCTAAGATGGGTCATAATCTAGAATGAGAATGAGAAGACTTTGTTAGAGGGTATTGTGGATAGTAGGATAGAGGATCTAAACAAGGGGCAACATGTTGAGAATGTTAATTATTTTATTGATGACCCCAATGAGATGATTGAAAGGAGTCGTGGGGTAATCTTGAGTTTTTTCATAAGGCCAAGATGCATGTTAACCTATCCTTCATGGGTGACACATGAACCTATAATGAAATAAACTCTTTGAGAAAAATGGTTAGGGATCTACAAGGTAATCTAGGGGCATAAAAGAAAAATAGAATAGAGATGGAAGCAATGGTTGTAGACATTCCTAGAAAGTTCTTGAACTATGATGTCAAACTTAGGAAGCTTGTTAAGAATAGTGAGCATAACATGAATGCAGCTACCTCCATATTATGTGCAACCATTTCTAGCTTGGGAAGGAGAAGTGCAGATGAGATTTTCTCTTTTAGTGGGGATCTCAGGAAGAATACTAGATAGAGAACTAAGAAGGCTATTAAAATTGGTCTGGGTTCAAGTGCTAAAGAATCTATTGAGGAAGTGGCTAACAATGGTAAGAACCTAGCTAAAGCAATGAAGGATCTTGTCTAAGGAGGTTCTAGTTTCATTTTTGGTTTCATGGGTATTTTTGGTCTATTATTTGGTATTGGTATTTGGTTCTAGTCATAATGTTTGGTAAATATTATTGGTCTTTGTCCTTTCTTAATAGAAGTAAGGTGTTCCCTTTTGGGGATTTTATTACATATTGTAATGATTTATATCTAAGGCTTGAGATCCTTGTAAAACCTACTTATTTTTATTATACTTTGAACTTAACACTTTATCTTAGTTGATTGTTATATGGGGTTTCAAGTGCCCTCAAAATCTATTTTCACTTCAATCAATAAAAAATGAATTTTAGTGTCAGTTGGTAATGCAAGGAACAATTTGTTAATAATTTGTAAAGAAGTGAATAAATGAGTTAAGTATTAATTTGAATGATTACATGGAGTGATTGTATTTAACCTATGATTTTTAGTTGGTACTAAAATGTTTCAAGGGATTGTATGATAACTTGACATAATTAAATCACCTCTCCCACTCCTTTGAGTTTTCTAACACCAATTTTCAAAGTTACATATTTATTCTTTTTAATCATGTCAAAGTTATCAAATAGTTTTTTCTTTATGATCTAAAATAGGTTTACTTCAATTCTATCAATATACATGTTTTACATTTTATTAATGAAGCTTGTGGAAACTTCATTTTCTTTAAAACTAAAACTCATTTCATATGCTAGATTTTTCTCACAAATCTTGCAACACCCTATTCATTTAGATTTAGTGTCATGCCTCTACCATTCCATTTTGTCTTGGTAACATTTCTTCACACTATTTAATTTGCATTCTTTTCATTGATTGGATATCCATTGTTACTAAGTCTAGTTACCTCATGCATTAGATCACTTTTGATTTGAACTACTTGGTCTCCTAGCCAAAATTTACTATCATGTATTGTTCCTAGTATGACTCTATCCCAATCTTCAAATTATCAAATTAATGGTGGAATAGAAACTATCCAATTTTAGTTGACCTAAGTGGTTGAATTAATCATTGAAACTCATATGTTTCTTGTAAATTTTCTCAAATTCATTTCTAATGTCACTATAACCTAGGGTTTCAAACTTAGAATGGATATAAGATTGAATATATAATCAACAATAACTACTTTACCTAGTATTTAAGAGAATTCCCTAGTAGGTTCATATTCCAATTGTGTAATTGAACCTCTTTTGAAATTATATCTAGGTTTCTAGATTATATCATAAAATAAAGATTGGTCCATTCTTACAAATTTCAAATGACTTTACATTTTATATAGATAAATACCTTTAAATAATGGTTTTGGGGATTATAGTGTAAAAATTGTCTGAATATGCATTTCAAACAGTTCAATTCTTGCTTAATTCTCTCTTCAATATCCTCCACAAACTTATCATGCCCCACAATACTCTAATGATTGGTCCTTACATTGATTCATGTTCTTTTATTCATTACATGTTCATTCAATATTGATTGTGCAAGTATAGAAACTCAAAAAATTGATACTATAACTAGTAGATTGAATTCCTTTCTCAAGCTAGCATATTACCTCATAATTTTTGGTTAAATTAGTTGTAGCTTCTATAAATCATTTCCATGCTACTCCTAAGTGCACAAAAGTGTATGATATTATTTTAGGGTCAAATGAATTTCTAGTGTAATATCCCTTATTTCTTCTAATGAATTTGATTGATTAGATTGATAAGGGTTTTTTAGTTACCATAACTAACTTCAACTTCTTTTCAAATGTATCACTTATTTTCTTTACCAATTTTTGTGTTCTTGTAGGTGTGTTTTCCTTAAAAAATATTTCATTGAAGTTTTCTACTTTCTCTATTATAATTTATTTCTACCTATCATTGTTATTTTCCTTCCTTCTCATATTATTGTTTGCATTCCTTTTGTAGTTCATGTTTTGTGACCTCATACTTTGTGTTCCCATTTTTTTCATCCTAAAATATCTTGTTGTATGTCCTAAATTGTTGGAAATATGACATGCTAGCACATTATTTCCATATCTAGGTTCTGATTGAGTAATTTGTAATCTATAAAATAAGGAAATATGTCTAAAATTATTGCACATATAACAAATTACTCCATTTCTTATGACAATTTATACTCCAATAGGTCTACTAGCTACAAGGTTTGTACTTTGATGTATTCCATTATTATTATCATATCTTAGTTTCCGATATGCATTAGGTCTGTGTCCATAAGAAATGAAATCAAAACAATAAATTGATTTTTTTAGAATACTTACCTATGTTTTCCTTCTTCATATGAATGAGTTCATTACGTGAAAAACCTCCTCCATTAAATTGTTTCTTTACTTCCTCAGGATGTTTAGGTTGACCGAGGACTTCCTTGTTCAAATTGTGTTTATGTTTAGGTTGGTGGTCTAGTATATTTGGTTCCTCAATAACTTAAAATCCCTTTGATGATTTTCCTTCAATTTATCTAATTTGTGTCTTATCATAACAAGTCTTTGTTCCATGATCTATTGATCAAGTTTCTAATTGTTGCAATATAACTTTTGAAGATGTTGTTTTATTTGTGTAAACTATGCTTTTATAATAGTATTACACTTTTCAATATCTTTATACTATATCATTTTAGTCTGAAGTTCAAATGTCACCTTGGTAAGTTTGAATTTCAGATCTACATTATTGCGTCCCAAATATGATTGACTCTTCTTCTCATCTTCTATCAAGCTCATCTTAAGATTTGTGATGTCAAGTTCATAATTTAGAGTCCCACTCTCCTTCTTTATCTTAGAATCACATCACTATCCTTGATTAGACCATTTCAATCTTTGTTCTTGGATTTAGTAGATTCAATTTGTTTTGCAACTTCTGAGTAAAACCTTGTACATCATTAAGTTTTATCTTTAGGTTGTTTATTTCTTCTCTGATTGCATCACGTTCCTCAAGGAATTCCTCTGGGTTCTTTTATAATCTATTCATATCCATAAAGATCTTACTCAAATTTTTAGGTCTCCTCTCAATAACTATTTTTTATACCAATTACTAAAAATAGGAAATACTGATAGAGGGTTGAATCAGTATTCCACAACTATTTTCCCAACTATGGTTATATTTAACAATCTTTAAGTATGCATATAAGAGTAAACTAAAAAGTAAACATAAAAGTAATATAATACAACTCATTACACATTTATTTTTTAACTAGGTAAACCATAGCCAAGTGAAAACCTTGGTGGGGATTAATCCAAATAAATGATCCACCAATCAAAGGTATCTTGTGATAGATATTGACCATATTAGAACTCTATTGCATTAGTACAGTAAATCTTTCCTTGTTAGAGGACTAGGACTTGGTAGAAGGCTTGACCCTCTTAGGAATTGCTATTATAATTTAAAAATTAGCTAGCTAAGCCCACCAGTCAAACATGCATATACACTAATATATTTTGTACAAAAATGTATAAATACTAAAAACCTTATTAACTATGCTAATATCTTCAAAATATGATTTTTTAATTTGTGGCTCTCTTCACAAAATTGATGTATAATTGTATACTTAAGTACTATAATCACATTGACATCAATTATTATAAGATAAAGTGTGCATCATAATAGTATATCATTACATTATGATGACACACTTCTTTCAAAAAGAAAGTGTATTATTTATACCCAATTGCATAATAAGTTGACTTTCATTTCCTCCTAGGTTTTCCAAAATTCAAAATTAGTTTTTGCAAAGTTTAGGTTAACATCAAGGATATATCCCAACATTGTTAAGTAAATATTTTGGTGAATCAAAATAATCCATTAACCAAAATCCCTTTAATCTATTATCTATCATGGTTTGTTTGTTGAACTATTCTTTATAAAACTTACCATAACTATGTATGTACATTGTATATCCTTAAGTTATCCTAGACATGTTCTTATTACATCGAAACCTAACTTTCCTCTACTTTACATAACCTAATCTATGTTCAGTAAACCACATTAAAACAAAATGCATTCTTGTTCATTTCTATCATGATTTATACTTTTAAAAATTTCTAAGTTGAATCATCCAAGACTTAATATTATATTTTTACTTCTTAAGAGTAGGTATAAGTTTTCATCAATGAAAACCCTTTGTCATCCTTAAATATTTTGTAGGCCAAATTACCAAGACCATTTTCTTGTTAATAGGTTGATAATTAATGGCAACACTTCAATTCTAAATGAATGCTTGAGTCCACTTCTCACCATTTTGGCATTTAACTCTGCTAACGACTAGTTTAACCCAACACATTAATGTTAATAGGTAATATGTCCATATCCCTAAAGGAATCAACTAATTGTAAAGATGGGTATCTAGTATAAGGTATCAAGTATAACCTACTAAGTGTAGCTCTGTTACAAGATAAAGGTTCTTAGTTAAAATTTAACAAAGGGCATTTCAAAATCTTTGACAAGATAGGAAGACTACTAGCTATGAGAGAACAAAAAAGAGGTAACATCTTATATCTCAATATTAGTAGCTAAGAATTGTAGTTGTTGATTATGGCATAAAATGTTGAAGTCATGTAAATTTTGAAATCACTAAAGGTGTGAAAGAGGAAATGTGTAAGAAGATTGCCTCTTATTACTAAACTATCAATGTTTTGTATAAATAATGTCAACTAAAAGAGTTAGTCTTCTCTAGTTTTTCTAGCATGGTATTTTCCTCTAAATGGATTTTAAAGTTACTACATATTGACTTTTGTGGTCCTATGAGAACTAAGGTCTATCTAATGAAATATACTTTATTTTTTCCATTAATTATTACTCTAGAATGATGTCGGCAGTTTAATTGAAGCAAAACTTAAAATATTTTCATATATTGAAAACCTACAGAGTGAAGATGGAGAAGTAGAGTGGCAAGGCATTGAAATGTGTGAGATTGGATCAAGGAGGTGAGTTTAAATTATAAGAATTTGAGAGCTAGTTCTAGGAGCTTGTGATCATGATATATATGTTATCACCCAAGAAAAATGGTTTTGTATAAAGAAGAAATTGAACAATCATAGATTGTGGAAGATACCGATGATTTAAATAAATGTTGCACAAATCCACTAAATAGAAGAATCATCACAAAGCTGAGAAAAGTGTAATCTGAAGGTGAGAAGTGTGATGTGTAGAAGTCATGAACAAAGTTTGAAATATGTTGTTTTTAAGAGAATCCAATGTGCTAAATCAACACAAGTGATGAAACATGTGGTGGCCAGGAAAGCCAAGCATGCAAGTGATCATGTCTAAGTTGGAGACAATAGATAGTAGACAAAAAGTTCTAGATATGTTTGATGAGAATAAACGTTATATATATACAAGATAATTAAAGTAACTATTGTTATTAGATCATTCCTTTTATTATTTTCTAATCAATAAAATATTAAATCACATCAAGGGTGGACTTTAACAAGTTCTTTGCATAAAATCATGTAACAAGGTTGCATATTTTCTTCTATGCAAAATTTGATTAACTAAGTTTCTCTTAATTGGGCAAGAATTTCAAAGGTGTTATCTCAATCCCTTAACTAGGTGGCACCTAATAGTTTCCTTATAGTATTTTGATAGAGATAATCTATTGAATAGGCACACTTCAAAAGAATATAAACTTTGTGAGGAATATCTCACACACTTTGGTTTTCACCCTAGCTATGTTTCCATGAGATAAATACTTGTTTAATTTGATGATATGCTTGTTATTATTATTTTTAATTAATCCTAATTGATTAATTTGTATCTTTCATGAACTAGTATACCAGTGTAAAGATAGAAAGGTGATAATAGTTAAAGTTATCTAATATATATTGATTCACCCCACTCTAAGTGTATTCACCTATTAGACCAATAGATCTCTCCTTCTTGGGGCCATTGTAGTCCAAAAAGTATGATATCATTTCCTATCCCTTAAGGGAAACACATCCTTATGCATGCGACACTTTTTGATTCCTCTTTTCGGAACATGAAGTTCCCTTGAGGATGAATCTTTCTAATATATTCACTAGCATGTAATACACACTTGTTAGACCATTTAATTCATCTTTGATGAGTTAAATATCATGCCACATACACTTTATGATGCATTCAACATTATCTTTTATTGCAACATGCATTTCCTTTTCATGTATTCTCAGTAAAGAACAGAGTCAGTGCAAGAAGTTGGGTCTCACTTTTGGCCACAAAGTGGAAGTGTTTTTGAAATTTTTGAAATTTTTTGTCAGTTGATGTCAAAATTTGAGTTATTTAGAGATTGAATATTAAAAAACTCCAGAAATAAAATTTTTAGTGTTCGCAATCTAGTTTTTGAATATGTAATTTATTTGTGCACCCATATGATAGATTATTTTTTTGGTATGGATCTTTAAAAACTACTTTTTCAAAATGCATGTTTCAGGACCATACCATGCTCGTGTACGAACACCATAATTTGACACAAATAAATGAATTTTTGCAAATCCTTTTAAAGGGAGTTACCTAATACACCTAAGATTGATGAAAATATTTTTCCTTAATTTTTTATTGAATAATTTTATTATTATTAATTATTAATTGGCTATAAAGTTAAATTTTAAAACCTCTTGTGTACGGACCACATAATTTGATCAAAAACTCACTTTCTTCTTCTTCTTTTTTAACATCAAAAGAATTGTATGTAGATTGATGACATATAAATTAATTTAAGAAAAATTATAAAATAAAAAAGTTATTAAAGTTTTAGTGAATTTCACTTTTTAATGTTTAGGAGATAGTTTTGATTAATAAATAATGGAAAAATAGAAAATTAACTAATAACACTATAAAATTTACATTTTTGAAATTAGAACAGTAAGACCTATAATGGGTTTTTGTCTCATCAAAAAATTCAATAGGAATGACTATAAAAAAAATTACGACAATACTAGAAATTGTCAATTAAATGCCTTAGAAAAAAAAAAGATCACAAAGGCATGGCTTGGTGGGACCAAGCCTATGCCATGCCTTTCCCCAAGGAAAAACCCCATGCAAAAGTCAGGAGCCATACCAAATTCTTGCTCACGTCTCATGAATCGGGCACTCGATTTGTAATTCAAAAATTGGGTGTCCAATTGCTTTGAACCATTGTACCCTATTTCTTAAAAATCAGGCACTCGATTCTTTTAAAAATCAGGTACCCAATTTATAAACAGGTACCCAATTTTTAAGAAATCGAGTACCCATTTCTAATGTACCCGTTGGGTCCCAAAAGCTGCCCCACCGACCCAATTTCAATGATTGAAATGATTGAACAACAGTTTCGACCTACAACACCGAATTTCATCATGCTTATTCTATTTTCTTGTCCTCTTATACAATTTGCAGGCTACTGATTCAAATTTAAAATTGGTGCAAACGTGGGATCAAAAAAATGAAGAAAGAAGAAAGCAAGAGTTCTGACAGATGAGGAGATTGCAGAAAATAAAGAAAATGAAGCACAATGTCAATGAGAGAGAAGACAGAGAATTAGAGACTTGAACAATGTTTCAAAGGAGAAAGACATTGAGGATACCATGATGGATGAAGAGGTCAGAGAAGAGAACCCAATACAAGAAAATTCAGGTGCACATTCTAATCATGCGCTCAATACAGGTGTGTCTCCAAACCCTCAAATTTTCTCTCATGATGAAATTGGTGATTTTTTAGAGGTAGGTTACGATTTAAACAATTTAGATTTTCTTCATGAGAAGCAATTTTCAAATGATCATGCACAAAACACTCCAATTGAAATGCCTGCCCTGAAAGAAATACCAAGAAAATTTGAAAATGATATTGAAATCCCAAATAACAATGAAAATAGTAAAGTATCTGAAAATAAAAATTGCATGAATGTAGACATAGAAACACCAACTACTAGACAAACATGTCAGGATGATAGTAAAGTGTCTGAACATAATTTTCATATTCCTAATGATGTGTTAGATAATCTTGAGGGATTGGTTTCATGGAGACAAATTAGGACACATGCTAATAGATTGTATAGGCATTTTTTTTATAATAAGAAATTTGGGTTTCAATGTCAACTAATGTTGCAACTAATTAAAATGTCTAAAATGCGAAAAGTAATGAGAAGGTTGGGAATGTATGCAAAACCCAAGAATAAAAATTAGTCTTTAAAACAAGTTGTATCCACTATTGCTAGTGCTTTTGATGTTATCGAAAAGAGAAGTCGGTCTAAAGATAAGAATGCAGCACGACAAGCAATAACAATAGCTTTAGTTAACAAATCAACATCTGACAAAAGATTGATTACCAACATAAGTGGATATCATAATGTGAATCGTAAGACTTTAGAAAGAGCTATAAAGAGAAGGGTTAACTTTGAATGTGATCCAACAAATATTTTATGGACTTCTAGTGGTAGACTCTCGAGATGTGATATGAAACTTACTAGTGAAATCAAAAGTTTGATTGAAAATTTTTGGCATGATAATACAAGAGTATCACCTAATTCAAGAGATGTTCTTAAATTGATAATTGGGTCAAAAATACATGATCCACATCTTAAACACCTTTTGGACATGACTCAAACTGAATTGTTTAAAAAACTTGTAGATGGTAAGGTATTAAATATTATCATTAGTCAAAGATCTTTTGAAAAGCGTAAACCATGGTATGTAAGGATTAACAAGGAAAGAATCACATGTTGTTGTAAAACTCATATTCAATTTCGTTACCATTATGATGTATTTCAATCTATACGTGGTACCATGCATAGTAAAAAAATGTTGCAAGAATGTGGTATAAAAATACCGCTTCAAACTATAAAAGATTTCATATCAGGTTTGTTTTGTAAGCCACCTAATGATCAATACTTTCTTTTCAATGCATGTCTTTCTAGTACATGTGATATGTGCGGCAATCTTTCTTTGTTAGATGAATGTTTGCATGAAAATGATTTGACTACTTTTGGACAAAAATTAGTTGAGGTAAAAAGATTCAAAACTATTGAATATCTATTGAAGGATGGGAAGATTGGAAGAAGGTGTGATCTAGTTGTAGATAAAGTTAGTTGTCATGCATTTATGGATGAGTTTAAGAGTGTGATCATACCAAAATATGTTAAACACTCTCAATATTCTAGATGGCTTGATGTACAATTTCACATATGTAAGAATACATTTCCAATTGGTACTATACTTTCAGTTGTTGACTTTGTAGAGAACTACACACTTGCACCGCAAGAAGAGGTACAACCACAATATTACAATTTAGTGCAAGTAACAATTTATGTTCATATAGTTTATAGGCATGCACCTGATAGTACAAAGGAGGATCATAAAATATTGAGAGAGTACCATTTTTATTTAAGTGATAATAAACTTCATTCATCTGAGTTTGTCCAATATTGTTTCAAGGTCTTTTATGATAATTTAAAAGAGAGACAAATTCAAATGACACAATATTGGATATGGTCAGATAATTGTACAGGACAATTCAAGAATGCTAGAATGTTCTATTGGTTGAGTAGGACACATAAGAAAACTAACATCCAACATGTGTGGAGTTTTTTTGAGGCTGGACATGGTAAAGGAGAACATGATGGTGCTGGTGCATGTGTGAAGAGAGCCCTTAGTAGAGACCAATTAAAATTTGAGAAAAAAGCTAAATTCAAAAATGCACATGAGATTGTCGAATGGTGTAACAAATATTTATACACGGGACAAGTCAAAACTCTACAATCAAACGTTTCTTCTACCTAGTTGAAGAAAATAATATCCCTTCAAGATATGATTGTGATACAATTAGTGGTTTAGCTAAATGAAATTCATTTAGGAGTTTATATTCTAACACTTGGACTATATGGATTAGGGAGCTTGCTTGTTTTTGTCAATTTTGTCTTGCAGGTGAATGGGAAGAATGTGAGACTACAGAATGGGTTGAAGATTGGCAACAAAGATCATTAGCACCTACTAACATGCATTTTGAAGATGATATAGTAAATGAAGGCCAGAATGTTACTTTTGCATCAGAAGACTATGATCATATTTTAGACCTCAAAGAACCTGGTATGCACAATTTAATTAGATTTTTTTGCGATCTCATGCTTCAATTTATATAATTTGCATATGTACAGTCATGTGATTAAACTGTTTCTATAATTTATCTTATCTTGTAGGACATGTTTATGTGGTTATTGCACCTAGTGATAATGATGAACAAACTAAGTATTGGCTAGCTAGATGTGTGGAACCTAAGAAAAAATTGACATATCATCAAGTAGACGATGATGGTTTTGATTATCCAATCGGGTCTATTGTTGTAGCTGGCACTTGGCTACATAGATACCTAAAAAGAAGAAATGGTTTGCTAGCATTTGAAGACTACCAAACCAAAAAGAAGATTTTACACTATTCTCATTTGGTTGTGGCAACAAATATACAATTAGAAAGATACAAAGGGAGACCCGCCAATAAGTTATTATGGACAATTTCAATGGATGAGCACGAGACAATCATAGATGCATTGCAAAAGAGAAAGGATGTAGATGGTACAGTGGGATGACTAAATTTAAATCAAACACATGTAAGTTTTTTCATTATTGTATTATTTATATATATATGTACTTATATAATTTAATTACATGTATGTTTGTGTTGTCAATACCAATTTAGAGAACTTATATACCTCTTATTCAGGTCTCAATTACAATTTATGCAAATTTAAATGCTAAAGTGGATTGAACGTCAACATCTTGTGCAATTTCACATAGTAAGTACATACAAATTACACATATATATTTACATAGTTCAGATACCTTGAATATTTATTTATGTGTTTATTAACATGTGTGTTTTTGTTTTACATTTTTATTTTACAGGACCTCATTTGAAGAGATGTGTTCAACCAATTTTATGTTTCAAATGAGTTCACTAAACTATAAATATATCATTGACATTGTCTTACATATATTGTGAAATATGTTGTACAAACTAATTAAAAAATAAGAGTTTACTTCTATTTGAAAGTTAAAGATATGTGGACTTGATAAATTATAAATTAATTGTCAATTTAAGTAATGACCTCCTATTTTGTTCCATTACTTTTACATTCAAGCATGTTTAAATTAATGTTTGTTTGAAGTTTCAAATTACTATTGTATTAAAAATAAGTCACTTGCACATGATAATTTAAATATCATTACTCATTGTATTGATTATATGTTAGATAATTACTCATTGTATTCATTGTATTGATTATATCTTTAATTACCAAACAACACATTAAGATCACTTATGATGTACATTGTTAGGTACATTATCCATACATGTGTGTCTTAAGGAGACATGGGAGTCCTAATAGGTCATGTCATGTCTGTTATAGGCTATGATAGGTATTCATATGTTTACTACCACATAATAGGTCTTATTAGGTGATAATGAGTCTTACATTACCAAACAACACATTAAGATCACTTATGATACATTGTTAGGTACATTATCAATACATTTTTTAATCTAGTAGGTCAATTTTATTTGTATGAATCTCAATGCATAAATTTGATGTGCTATTTATCCAATAATGCTCTATAGATAGTTAAAATTATTGTTCATCTTGCATATATTCTTACAAAATATGTCATATGTTCATGAATAAAATATGTCAGAATAAAGAAAATGGTTTGAATATACTTAAAACATGGTGAAACATAGTAATATATGTACTACATACACAAGCATGATAAAAATTCATAAAAAAATAGTACATGGTCTAACATACATCATAACATGATCTATGAAGTGAAAAAATACATGGTCTAACATACAGTTTTAACTATCCTAACACAAAGTGTATACATCATAAAAACACAATCTATAGATGCCAACAAGACCTAATCTATATGATCAAATGTCCTCTTTTCTCCACGCGAAGAGAGCTAAGATGGATCATCATGTGTAATATGAGTCGTCTCGTCATGTCGGACACCCTATGAGGTAGATGTATCACCCTGTGTAACATGAGGCACGTCTCATCATGTACATGCTTAATTGAAATGGGTCTCAAAATCTAGCTTGAAAATAAATTAAATATTCACTACATAATAAAATAAATTATACCACATGAGATGGGTGTCCCTCAGTAACGGGAGGATGCGCACTGTCAAAACTACCAAATGTAGCAGTGGTGAGGTCCTGTAATTTAAAATACATACATTTTTTAAATTTGATTTTAGAGCATAATGAAATATACATTATGTACATAAATCACAATACTAACCTCAAATGACGATGTAGGCACCTCCATCTGGCTAAGTCATGTGCTCTCAGCAACACTCATGGTGACGTAGTCCTAAAATTATGGATACATAAATGTTTAGTCAAAATTAAATATACATGAATAATTACAAAGTAAATAATTTGTACACTACATTTTTTATACACTATAAATTTAACATGTATATATAATGTATATATCATACCTGAGTGATAACCAATGTCACAGATGTGTCTACAGGAATGCTAGCACGATAATCATAAGATGGAGTCGAAAATAGATTATACCGAGGCCTATATGGATGAGTATGATATCCATGCTCCTGTTCATAAAATCAAAACACATAAAATATATATACATGTGAGTCAAAATTGTTCAGATTATAAGTTAATAATAATGTACATACATAAAAATAATACAAATTATTTGTCTTCACTCAGAAGTTCATACCGCATGTATTTGAGGTTGTGCCTTAGTGGTAACTGGAGTAGGACTTGTACTAACATCAATATGTGTAGATGCAGACAATCCCTACAAAATCAAATAAAAAGAACATATGAGCACATGTTATTGAATTCGAATTTGAATGTACATTTTTACAGTGTAATTCAAAATGCATACCATATAAGGGATGCCAACGTCTGTAGGTCTCGAAAAAAGACTATACTGCCTCCTAGGAGGAACAGTATCATCCATCCTCTGTTATTTGAAAAGTACAAATTAATATAGTTAATACAATTACACATGTATGTAGAAAGTAAATAATTATGTGCACTTTATATTTATATTGAAATTAAAATTTTAGCTGCTGCTCTTGACTCTCTCCAGGCTCTCCCTATTGCATGAGGTCAACAAATGATGACACGTCTATCTCATCACTACCATCACCACGAGCAGTGTATACATCATCATCAAAATCTGCACCCTTAGCATAATGGCTATCGTGTGTTGCACCATGATCGCTCTAGGAGCTTGTGCATATGCCTCCATACGTAGTACAAACATTTCCACGTGGAGGAGCATGTATTGCCTACATCCACTACTATACTAAATTGCCTGAAAGGGCACTCAAATGGGTAAAAGCAGATCAAACTGCATGATGATGGTGAGGAGCAGGCACAACAGGCACAAGAAGAGGTATAAGGGGCTCAACTCACCTGCAGTTTCTCATTCTATCACTCAGCTTTGCCCCAGGCCTATCCCAAGGCATCCCTCTACCACCCCCCTGAAATTCTTTCATATCAAAATAGTTGGGTTTCAAACCCAACTCAAACTCAGCCCATAAATTCCTAAGTATATGGGCACTTCATGGTTAGTGTGTGGTGGATGGTCAAATACCATCAACCACTGCTCCCAAAAATGTGCTACTATGTGCGGATGTGTACACCACCTAATGGAAATGTGAGGCTTCTTATCACTAATTGGTTCACCCATCTTAGGGTTTACAAAATAATGTTGAAAATTCCCTTTAGCTATATGTAGGTTATAAACCTCTTTGTATGATAAGCCATCAGAGTAAAAGGCACACATGCTTTCCCTCCATGATCTAAATCAATCGATGTCTAAATCAAAATTATGGATGGAGTCAACCATGCCTTGCATGCTATCTGCAAGACATAGTGGGGGGGGGGGGGGGGGGTGCCTCTCACGTTGGATAACCTCTATATCACTCATGAGGTCATTGAGGTTACACCTCATGGTCTCACGAAGCTCATCTATGGTGGGTTGTGGAGGTGGAGGTGGAGGTGGACGTGGAGATGGAGCGGGCGGAGGTGGAGGTATGGGAAGGAGAGGGGGTGGCGGTAGATCCATCAAATATAATCTGCATATATATTTAAACAACATAAAACATAAAATATGACAAAAATACATCACAACATAATACATGACAAAATTACTATTTAATAAAATTTATCAACTAGATCTATATAAATGCACCTATCTTTATTAAAATCATATCAATTAAATAAATAAACTTAAACACTTAAGTCAAATTAAACATTAAATACTAAATTTTTAAGTCTAATCATAAAATAATAGTCCAAAAAAAAAAATCTAGGTTAGTTCAAGGTTTCTTTTCTTAAAATAGGAGCCACCAAGCTAATTTTGCTTTCATGTACACTTATTTTGTGACAGTAGGGGATTGTATGAACTCATTATGGATTATACATGTTCATGTCTCAAGATGAAATAAAGTTAAGATTATGACAAGGTTATGGTTTACAATTTTGTTATGTTAATAGTTTTCATGATGGCTAAGCTTAGGATTATTATAATGATTGTGATCCTTTAATGTTAGGGAAAGTACATAGGATTATGGTTGTAGTTAAAATTATATTTACCTATTTCGGATATTTACTATGGTCCTATTGTTTATAGGATATATAATAGATGGCGTTAAGATGAGAGTTAAGGTTACAATTATCTAATGAAAGCTTAGAGATAGAATTATGATTTGATTAAAAAATATTTATGATTGTAGTTTGAATCCTAACTATTATCCGCTTTTTAATGCAAACTATAAGTGTAGATCATGTCAGATAATGAACTAATACATGTGAACCCTATCCCTAACCATATAATAATCCTAATTCTAATCATAATCCATAATTCACTACCTTATGAAGCTTTGGATATCCATTTTATTGCCAAAGTAATCCCATGGCTATCCACAAAATGTTCCTAATAGATTTATATATAAGACCAAATTGATTGAAATAAAATGAGCAAGAAGAAGAGAAACTTACACCCAATATTCAATGAGAGAATCTTTTAACATACTTGAATTATACCAACCAAAGTGAGATAATTAGAGTTCCAGTTGTTGAGTTTTCCAAAGATTTTCTTGTTGATATAAAGACACATTTCATTTATATGTTAGGGTTTACTACAAATGGAATCCCTAGGTACCTAACCACTCAATTATGAAATATCCATCCAATACCATATTTACTACACAAGGTAGGGGACTCAATATTTAGCCCCAATAAGATCGATGTAGAGACATAAATCTTACTACCCGGTACAAAGAAAAGAGGTCCAATTTGATCATTAAATGACTCGTGTTGCACTCTTCTAGCTTTTAAAGAATACAAATATATTATCAAAAAACTATGTACATTAGATGCTTATTAATTATTTGGAGAGTAGATCCTCTAACTTTTAGAGACAACTAGTTATCTCTAAGGAGATAATGTAATGAGTCAATATTCAACAATAAAAAATAAATAGGATGCAAGAGGACACCCTTTCGTAATTGATCTAGAGACTCCTAAAAATTATGATATAACCCCATTAATTTCTTTACTAAAACCTTGACACCAATCATAAGAGAGGACACCATTTGACATTTAATATTGGATGGAGGGCTTGCAACATCATCATAGTGAAACTCCATTCCACCCTTTTGTAGACATTTTCATAATCAATTACTTGAGCATGCCTACACTCTATCCTAGAAATGTTTCTCAATCCAAAGTCTTCCAATAGGTTATCAAGTTCTCCACTATGCATAAATATCCTTAACAAAACACTTTTTTGTAGGGTTAATGATCTTGGGTAGGATATCTTCTAGTCTAGAGGCTAAGACCTTGGCAATAATTTTTTTGTATGATATGTATTTAGGAGTGTCTTGTCTCTAATTTTTAATGAGATTCTTATCTCCCCTTGGGGATCAATTGATTACTTGACCTAGGGATTTTATGACCCCTTCGTTTATCACTTGATCAATTTTATGAGCCCTCCATTGATTACTTCATGTAGGGATTTCTCATTTCTAATTTTTTGGATGGAGGAGTTGATTTATGATAGAAATGGGTTTATCACTTGGAATAATTCATCTTCATTCTAGGAATGATGGTTCTCATTTTATCCCTATCTTCTAAATCATTTTGAACTATCATCATCTTCTAACCAAAAAATTTGATAGTAAAATTAGGAAAAAGATCTTACTATATATATCACTAGGGGGTGGGTATTTCTTTTTATAGAATAAGGCAATATTTTGTTATGTGGCCTTCCATTCTGCAAAGGTAATAGAAATTTAGGCTACCCATATAGGAAAATAGGAAACAAATAGGGGAATCTCCAGTCTCCAAAAAAAACTTTTAGGCACTTCCAACCCAAGATAAATAGAAATTAGTCCACCCTAACATAATTATCTAGTTAGGGATTGGGGTGTTAGAGTGCTTCAATGCCCTCCTAATTAGATATTACATGATGAGTACTCACTTAGGATATAAAGGTCTAGGCATCTAGTGGAAAGACAACTTATTCACTTCTTTAGATACATTCTTAGGTATCCAAGGGTCTAGTCTAGGCTCCTACTTGCATTGATGTGGACACCTCCACTTCTTGATGGTCAAGGAGGGTTACTTAATTAGATGCCTGATTCATTCAAGTCTCTTCTAATTTTTTTATGATGTATCATTTTGAGACCTTGATATCAATGTTTAATTAGTTTTAGGATTAGGGTTCAATTTGGTTTGTACTATTTGATTAGGTTTACATGCTTAGGTTTCAATTAGGACAAGAGTTAATAAATTGAATTAAGTTTTAAAGTGCTAAATTTGGTTTTAGATATAGAATTATAGTTAGAGCTTTTAGATTAAAAACCAACATTAATTCAAAAAAGTTAGGTTTGAATTTTGTTTTAAAGTGTTCAATATATTTTTGAGTTCTAGTTTAGGGTGATTTGGTTTAGTCTTAAGGTCAATGTTTAACTTGGTTCAATCTTCTAGGGTAATGGTTCAATTTGGTTAATGGTTGGGGAAAGGATTTTTAAGGTTAAATTCAAGGTTTCTACTCTTAAGTTGGGATATATAATTAGGTTTATAAGTATAATATTTTAATTAGTTAAGGGCCAGGGTTACCTTTCAATCTTAGGGTTTGACATTTATAAAATTAGTACTCAAGGTAAGATAGGAAAGTTATTTAATTATTTATTTATTACCTGGTGTAGGTTTTAGCAAATTAAGATTAAGGTTAAGATGATAGTAAGGGTTATGATTAGAGTTAAATTCAATACAAATTGACATTATAGTTAATCCTAAATGATGCCCAGCCAAGGGATCCAAAGAACTAATCAAAAAATTTACTAAGCAAGCAATAACATACATACAATAATTTACATTTATTAAAAACATAAGAGATTGCATTCCTTAATGAGCACATTTACATTTCATTTTTAAATAATTATAAACTACTAAAAGTAAAATAAATAACACATTCACATGAAAGAATATCAACTACTTGAGTTCAATGCATTTAAATAATTTATATACATTTGTTCTGAATGCCACTTGGCAAATTAATTCGGAATGCACAATCATCCACTATACATGTCATAGGGTATGAAAGGCTGAAAGAATATACATTTATAAAATAGTTTACATCATCCATTTTCAATCCATGAAATAAAGTAAAATACAATTTAAGTAAAATCATTTTAAATACTATAAGTTTTTGGTTTGGATCCCTTGGTGGGCTGTTATGTGATTAAGTACTTTATATATGTTTAGGGTTTTATTTATATGGTTAGGTTGAGATTATAGTTTAAACAATGAATTCAGGTTGAGGTTATAGTGAAAACAAGGTTGAGGTTATATGGTTTTAGGTCGAGGTTATATTTATTTGTAAAATTACATGTTTAAACAATGAATTTACATCTAATCTAATCATTCAACATTGTAATAAATACATAAATTAAATACATTTCAAAACATCTAAAATAATAATTTTTTAAATAAACATTTATGAAACTATATTTTAATTAAAAAATACAAAAATTTAAACATCTAAGTTCATTAACAATGTAAATTTACAATTTTATGTAAATATTAAAAGTGAAAAAATAATAAATTAACATACATATTAAATTGAAAATTGAAAAAAAAAAATTAAAATAGTATAAAACATATTAAAATACCTGGTGTATCAAAAACTAGCAGCAAGGGGGTAGTCAGTAGGGCTGAAAATCGGGCTCCCGTATGCGTCTCTAATCGGGCTCCCATTTTTTAGGTCATGAAAATGATCTCAAAAATGCCACAAAAGCAGTTATATAAACTTTTACAAATCGAGTACCCAATTTGTAACCAATCGGGTACCCAATTTTTTAAAACTCGGGTACCCGATTTGTAAAAGGGCAGGTGCCCGATATTTGAGCAGCTCGGGCACTCGATCCGATTTTCAATATCGAGTACCCAATTTTTAAAATTTGGCTTAGGTGCCCGAAGCTTAATTTTAGAAACAAGTACCAAGTTTTTAAAAAATTGGGTACCCGTTTTTAAGAAGTACAATTTCGCAGATCTGACTTCTGCAGAATTGTGACCCAACTTCTTGTGGTCACCCAACATAAAACTTATTAGACCTCATCTGAATTAAATCTCCAGATTATAATACCTGGTGTGAAACCTGCGGTATTGAAATAATAATAATAAACAACAAGATTGCCAACCAAAAACTGAACTCCATTCTATTCGAAATATGAGTTTATACAAAGATGGAGGATCTCAAGGGTCACTAAAATCCCCTTAGAAAATGAAAATGAAGAGTCATTAAATGTTTAATACAAAGATGGAGGATCTCAAGGGTCACTAAAATCCCCTTAGAGAATGAAAATGAAGAGTCATTAAATGTTTAATATAATTAAACTTATTCAAACAATCAAAATTATCAAAAAAGTATATAAAAATTTAGGTCTACTTGGACAATGCATAACTTTCTAGTCCTAGCTCCGATTTGTAAACCGCTTACTTCGTTGGAAAGCTGGTCAAAAACTCTAGAACCAAAATTGGGACATCAAATCAAGATTGGGAAGATTGTCCCAGAAATGCTCCGAAGGCCTTCAAAAATGCAATTTACTGAGACATAGAAAAATACCGAAGAATTTTATTATTTTTCTATCTTTTTACTGCCAACCTGATCACTCCTCCCCCCTTGAGAGGCAATGGACCCCATTGCATTAATCTGCTGCAACAAGTGATGAAATTGTGCTTCAATTTGCTCCTTCGTCACCCACTTGCCTTGATGAGGATGCTGACCAGCTCGAACCACGCGATATAGAGGAATATCTTGATTTCGCAGAGTCTTTAAAATGACTTCAGTAATATGGTCACACTGGGCTGGAACAGTAGCAGATAAGTCTATGACTTGAATATGTTCAGTAGCTTGGGAAATGTCCAACAAAGGAGCAAAATAGGGTCTCAACAATTCCACATTGAAAACTGGGTGCAGTCCCAAAAATGATGGTAAATTAAGTTCAAAAGCATTCTCACCAACTTGCTTGATAATAGTATATGGGCCATAATGAAGAGGACGAAGTTTCTTGTTTGGTCCATGAAGGCGCTCTTTCTGAAGATGTAACCATACCTTGTCACCAATCTGAAACTGATGAGGAGTGCGATGTTTATCGTGCCTCTCTTTATACTTATGATTACTCTGCTCCAATATCTCATAAACTTGTTGTTGTAGGTGCCTAATGTTGTTAATGAATTTTTCTGCTCTATCTACCTCCTTGTCACTATTCAGTAGGCTTTCAGACTATAGAACTGGTAGTGCAACATCCATTGGTGCCAATGGCTGATATCCAAGACAAACCTCAAATGGACTATGCCCTGTAGTACTATGTAGTGCACGGTTGTAGCTGTGTTGCACGTAGGGTAAGCTTGCATCCCATGTGCGAGGATGTTTTGAATGATACATCCGTAAGATATGAATGATCATTCGATTCACTACTTCTGTCTGCCCATCTGTTTGGGGGTGGAATGTTGTAGACTTTGTCAACTTTGTGTCCATTTTATCCCATAGTGTGGACCAAAATTTGCTGATGAATCTGCTATCCCTATCAGAAATAATGCTTTTGGGTAGCCCAAAATGAACCCAAACATGTTCAAAAAATAACTTCACAGTCTCTTCTGCAGTAATCATCTTTCTACATGCCACCATAATAGCCATTTTAGAAAACCTATCTACCACAACATATACACAATCATGTCCCTGCCTGGTGGTTGGAAGCCCTGACATAAAATCCATTGAAACAGATTGCCATGGTTTATCGGGGATAGGTAATGGTAAGTATAGACCCAACTTACGGTTTGTTGGCTTTGCAATTGCATAGGCTGCACAAGCTTGTATATATGAAATGATGTCCTGCTTCATTTTTGGCCAATAGAAATGTTTCTGAAGGATAGAAGTAGTCTTACTAATGCCAAAATGTCCTGCAACACGACTATAGTGGGCTTCCCAGATCATTTTCTTTCATTCCTCAGTGGGTACACATATATGACTAACATGGAAAAGCAACCCATCCTGCAAGTAAAAATCATGGATATGCTTTCCTTCAACCAAACTATTATAAGTATTAGAAAAATCAGGGTCAACACCATAGAGTTGTTCCCATGTGGATGATTGATGACCACACAAATCCAACACCATTGTCAAACCTGCAATTGGAGGCCTACTCAAGCAATCTGCCACTTTGTTACTGCTTCCTTTTTTATGACAGATGTTGAGGTGAAATTGTTGTAGATAAGCTGACCATCTTTGATGCCTGTCATTCTGCAACTTCCCTTGTGTCTGCAAGAATTGAAGAGGTTTATGGTCTGTATGTATAATTGTCTCCTTTCCTAGTATGTAGTGTTTCCATTGTTTGCAAGCCTGAACAACAGCATACAACTCCTTGTCATAAGTGGGGTACCTATGTATTGTATCAGAAAAAGTTTCACTGTGATAGGCAATAGGATGCCGATGTTGCATGAGCACTGCACCGAGAGCATAATCAGACGCATCAGTTTCTATCTCAAATGATTGTTGTAGATCTGGAAGGGCCAATACTGGTGTTGAACATAATCTTTTCTTTAACTCCTCAAATGCTTGTTGTTTTTCCTCTGTCCACTGAAATTTTGCTTGTACTCCACCCCTTAATGATTGATTGAGAGACCATGATATATGTGCGAAATTAAACACAAATCTACGATAGAAGTTTGCTAAGCCCAAGAAGCTGCGAAGTTCTGTTAAATTTTTAGGAGATGGCCAATCTCGGATTATCTGAATTTTTACTGGGTCCACATGAACACCCTCAGTATCAATTATATATCCTAAGTATTGAATACTCTGTACACCAAAAGAGCACTTCTCCATGTTGGCATAAAGTTTTTGTTGTTGCAGAGTTGAAAGGACTTGTTCAACATGCTGCAGATGCTCAGACCAAGTCTTGCTAAAAATAAGTATGTCATCCAAATAAACTACTACAAAGGAATCAATAAATGGTCTAAGCACATCATTCATCAACCTCATAAATGTGGCTGGGGCATTTGTTAGACCAAAAGGCATAACCAACCATTCGAACAAACCTTCCTTAGATTTGAATGCAGTCTTCCATATATCTGTTGGATCAATTGGGACTTGGTGATATCCAGATTTCAAATCAATTTTTGTAAAAAATTTAGCCCCCCTAAGTTGGTCCAATAGATCATCAATTCGAGGGATTGGATATCTATTTTTCACAGTGATTTTATTCAATGCCCTATAATCAATACAAAGTCTCCAAGTTCCATCTTTCTTTCTAGCAAGGACAATTGGACTACCACAAGGTGAAGCACTTGGACGAATGTGTCCTTTTTGAATTAACTCTTGAATCTGTCTCTTGATCTCATCATTTTCTAGAACTGATCTCCTATATATTGGCTCATGTGGTAGTGGTGTGCCTGGGATTAAATCAATAGAGTGCTTGACTTGACAGTGTGTTGGGACTCCCACTGGTGATTTAAATACACTATGATATTCTTTCAACATCTTATCCAGCTGATTCTTTTGGTTTTCTGTTATGGTTACCTTAGCATGTGTATTAAGGACCACTGACTTTGTTTGTTCAGAACGAACCATGAGAAGAAAAAAAGCCCCAGTTTGAGCAATCAAACGTTTGCATTGTTTAGCACTAACTAAAGAAGCAGTTTGTTTTGGACATACCTCTGGTATTCGATACCTCTTCTCGCCAAGCTTGATTGTAACACTTCGTGGCCTAGATTCATATATTCCGTGCCTTTGATACATGTAAGGCTGCCCCAATAATATGTCACATACATCCAGTGGTGCTACATCACATATCACTTCATCCTTGAAAGGCTTGATTGAATATGACAGATGACATTGTTGAGTTATTTGAATATCTTGTCCTTCATTTACCCACCCCATAGAGTATGGTTGTGGGTGTCTGGTCACTTTCAAATTCATTCGTTTGACTGTCTCCCTGGATATCAAATTCTTTTGGCTCCCACTATCAACAATAAAATGCAGAGGTTTCCCATCAACCCACATCTGTGAATGAAAAAGTCTCTCTTCATCTTCACGATGCATTACTTTAGCAGTTCCAACTATGGCATATGGGTCTGCTTCTATGATGGAGTCATTATTCTTTTGTTCAGAATTATCTGTTGGTGATGCTTCAGCTTCAGGTTCAGCTTGCTCTCTTCTTATTTCTGTAATAAGATTTTTAATATTTGGACAATCCTTTGTATTATGGGTTGGAGATTTATGCATCTCACACCACATGCCTGCATTATTCTGTGTTTTTTTTTGCAGCCCACCATGTGTTCTTAGAAGAGTTTGAGTGAGGTTCCTTAGTCACATATTTTCCCCCAGATTTATTGTCACCTTCAATCTTTGGCTTATTATTTGCAAAGTAATCCTTCTTTCCTTTATTCTTCAATTTCTCCTCAATTTTTGTAGCATATTTATAAGCAGTTGCCAATGTTTCAATATTCAAAAATTCCATCTCTGTTTGAATATACCTGTGAAGTCCACTACGATATTTCAGAATTCGATGCTTCTCTGAATCCTTAATACCAAGCCTTGCTGAAAGTGCATGAAATGTATTGGTGTAGTCTTGTACAGATTGGTCCCTCTTCTGTCGAAGTAATTGCCATTCTATGTATTTCTGTTCATACTCATCCTCGGGAAGATATGCTTCTTTTATGTATTCTATGAATTCTCCCCATGTGGGTTTCTCGTCAACATATATTTCACCAGAAAATTCCCGTTGTTTATTTGCTAATTTAGTTTCCCAGGCCAATTTCACATGGGTTTCAGCTTTCAAGAGAGAAAATGTAATTTTTTCTGTATCTGAGAAGTTGTGTATAGAAAAATACCTTTCTAATTTCGATAACCAATTGTCAACAGCTTCAGCATCAATTTTTCCTTCAAAATTTGGGATGTCAAAATTGACCTGTACTTTGAAAGGAGTAGTTCCATGAAATGGTGTTTCTGATCCAGAGGATTGTTGGTTCTGGAGCATGAGTGTGAATTGACTCATCATCTCCTCTCGTTGCTTATTCAAAGCCTCTTCCAACAGCTTCATTGTATCGTCTGACATCTTCGGTCGTGTACGTCTCAAAGGTGGATATATTGACAAATCCTGTGTCTGCAATCCTAATCTTTGGTAGGATGTCCTTGTGTTAATTGGCATAAAAGGAGCGTTCCCGCTCTGATACCACTGATCTGAATTAAATCTCCAGATTATAATACCTGGTGTGAAACCTGCAGTATTGAAATAATAATAATAAAAAACAAGATTGCCAACCAAAAACTGAACTCCATTCTATTCGAAATATGAGTTTATACAAAGATGGAGGATCTCAAGGGTCACTAAAATCCCCTTAGAAAATGAAAATGAAGAGTCATTAAATGTTTAATATAATTAAACTTATTCAAACAATCAAAATTATCAAAAAACTATATAAAAATTTAGGTCTACTTGGACAATGCATAACTTTCTAGTCCTAGCTCCAATTTGTAAACCGCTTACTTCGTTGGAAAGCTGGTCAAAAACTCTAGAACCAAAATTGGGACATCAAATCAAGATTGGGAAGATTGTCCCAGAAATGCTCCGAAGGCCTTCAAAAATGCAATTTACTGAGACATAGAAAAATACCAAAGAATTTTATTATTTTTCTATCCTTTTACTGCCAACCTGATCACTTCTCCCCATCTATGCACCTTTTCTTGTAAGTGACATCCTTTTTATTATGATTCAAGATATGAGAAAGACTAAGTCTATTAGGTGCTTTATGGTTTCTTTGTTGTCTTATTCATGATAAGATCATATTTTTTCTTTTTATCTACTCTACCTTAAACTGGAGGCAACTCATGCTCCTATTAAAGTGGGGAACAAATGTATTGTCTTAAAAAGAAAGCACGCATCATTTAAGACCTTTTTTTTGTCTTCCTATGGATGTATTTATTCACAATCATCTATTTCGATTACTCTATATTGTAGCTGTTAGGATAAACTATGGACATAAATAAAAACTACATGCAAATATAACCAATAACAAAAAATAATAGATCACACAGAAATGAACACAAGGCACCAAGATTTAACGTGGTTCACCCAATCCCTAGGCTACGTCCACCAAACAGCAAGTTCAATCTTATTACAATCTAGTGATTACAACCTGATTACAATTTGTAATCCCTTATAGCTCAATACCGCCACAAGAACCAATTTCGCATCACAACATAATGAAAATACCTAACCCTAAACCCTTTTATACAAGTATTAAACCACTTTAGGGTTATAAAATTTCGGCCATATGTCGGCCATAATATGTCAGCTACCATGTCGGCCACGGCCCAAAATTTTTTGACCAAACCCCACTATTTATGAAGTATGTACAGTACTTTCCTGATTAGTCACCATAATCTAACAGTAGCTTCCCTTTTCATCAATGCAATTTTTGACACCCTACGGGTGACTCCTTGTTGGCTAACCCTTGAATAGGCTGACATTGATTGACCTCTTCAAAATAGGTGGACTTGTTCCCTTGGGATTTAAAATTGCAAGACAATTTTTTTCCTAGGTTTGTAAATTGTAAATTTTGGTGATGCCAACTAACATTCTTAGTTTTTGCACTAAAAAACTAGTATAAAAGGGATCCCAAGAACCTTATTTTCATAAAAAAAACTATCCACATCAACTATGTAAATTCTACATACAAACTCAAGAAGTCAATCATTCAAAAAATAATTCAACAATCATTCAAGACATTCAAAGATTTCATGATCCTTTGTGAGTCTTTCCTCTTAAAGATCTAGTATTATGTTGGCCATTAAGGGAGGAGACGTACATTGAGGCATTCATTATCTTCTTCATTGATGTAGTTTTTCATCCATGGATCCATGATATGGTTTTTTTAGATCTATTTCATTTGTGGATATTTTTTACATTCTTCAGTGTAAATTCAAACATCTATAACATACAAGCATTGAGAATCCTTATTGACAAGGGTTTCTACAAGAAAGCTGAATACCTACATTTTCTTTGTTTCCTTTTCATATTCACATTTCAATTTTAAGGTTGATTCCTATCTCTTGGGCTTGACCAACATAATCCATCATTAACACAAAGTAAGAAAAATATTTTATTGTGTGTACAAGCAAGATCCTATGATGATTTGATCAATGAGTTTTTATTAATTAATTATACGAAAAAAAATCCGTGCATACAATTTCCTCAAATATAACTTTAAACTACTAAAAAGGAGGGCTTATAGTTTTATAGAAAAGAATTGAGTGATTACACTTATATGCATTAGGTAACTGCTTAGATTCCTTTTGACATTATTACACAAATCTATGATTATCACATAAATTCTATTACTACTTTTAAAGTTTACGTGGTTACACTACTTGTAGATTGCTTCAGTATCTTTCATGCCAAGAAGGCTTCTATAGAAGTGTTATACTTTGTGGTAGGGTGCAAAAACACTTCCACAATATTCCTTCCCTTGATGATCTATGTGAATAAGTGATTGTATCTTCTTTTAGAAAGGACTTTATTTATAGAGCTCGTGTTCATATTTATTCATCTTGATTGGTATTGGTAATTTGTTGTTTACTTTTATCATTACATGGAAGTTAATATTTGATATAATTTATATCTTACATTGATTTGATTCAATAATTGGTTGACATCTTTTTGAGTTTATATTTAGACCACTTGGTAGGAGCTTTCATATTGAGTTGATATAAAATATCTTATAATAGGACATTTGAAACATTGACGACACTCAACTTGTCTTCGATATAGAGGTATTTCTTATCCTTTTTATAGTACTATATCTGTATTTGTATATATTATAGAGAATTCATTTATATGTTTTTGACTTGTGGACTTTACCTCTTTCTTGTTGATTGACTCCTCAGTCTTTATTATTTTTGCTGATGTGACATGTTGGAAGGTCTACCCTTACACACCTCTTTTCAAACTTTTATAACATTCTTATTTTCCACTATATTTCTAAAGTATTGATATTATGTAGGAAACCATATACAATTAAAAAATGACATCTCCCTACACCCATAGAAGGTTTTTATATGTCTATCTAGATTAATGGTACATCTTATATTTAAGACAAAAAAATATTCTATGCATTACCTTATTTGATATAATGTTATCTAATAAGTTAAAGAGCCTATAATTAATAACATAAGAAATAGCACTTAATCATTCTACATGTATTAAACAATTTAGAAAGTTAATCATAATGAAAAACTTATACAAAATCATAAATAACTATTTCCATATAGTTCTTAACAGATCCAATAAAATATATATTATGCAATCTTATATACATCTACAGTATTATTGACATCAAAATATCAATGTAACATTTAACACCACACATTTATACATATACTGGTTTTAAAATTAAACTAAACTAAAATATATATCAACAATAAAAAATCATATATTAATATTATATTCCGTTCTGCTAATACATATAACGAATTTATGCATCTCGTCAAACCTGTATGCAACATTACAATGAAAACAGCTATTCTATTAGATAGCAGTCTTTAGATATTATCACAACATCCAACAGGCAACGCCCAGAGTTTCAAGAACTAGTGACATAGACAACTTTTAGAGTGATAAATTTTAACAAGAAATTACATAAACAAACTCGTACTAGCATCTTAGTTATTCTAAATATGACGTTCTACCAAACTCTAAGAAAGATGTCCCACCAATGGAGCTCTGCGTCACTGCCAGTCCTCACGAAACAGAGTGGGAACCGTGAAATAAACTATCAGGGTAGACATGCTCCATATACGAGTCCACATCAGTTTGAGTAATGGTCGAATAGACAAGAAGACCCAGATGAAGATTACGGCTAATACCGTTACGCAAGAAAAAATTGCTAACCATAAACACCTCGATGCGACTAGAACGTATAGCCCTGTTGCATATGACACCATCGTTGCCTCGAAAGCCCAGGACACAAAAGTGCGTCCAAGGAGCAATCCACGGCTCTGATGAAATATTTTAGAAGAGTTTGCGATCGGGCCATAGCCAAACATAGTATTAAATTCCATGATTGTGAGGAGGACAAAATGAGTATCAAGTAACACCATCAATGCCAACATAGATAAACACATGGCTAAAGTGTCTGCTAGTATGAAAGCCTTAAGAGCGGCCTCGTGCATCCGAATAGGAATGCCACTATCTCTAGTCACTCCCCCTGGAATTGTAAATAATGCAGCGAAACTGACTGTAGCCAACAGTGTTGCAATTACAGAAAGCGTTTGGGCGGTATAGTTTTTCAAGTTGTTCCCAGAAGTTTTGGTTTCATTTTCAGAGCTACTCACAGGCGGAGTGGTCTCATTTTGAGAGACATTAGCCGATATTTTTTTCCTCTGCTCAAGTTCCTTAAAAACAGCTCCGTAGATCTGTGTCTTCACCGCGTTTGTTTCCTATGTCGATATAGTCAATATTGCCTTGAGTACCTGATTAGAGATTGTGACCAATTAGTCTAACATATGACAAATTGAGATGTGGCTATTATATTATGTGTATTACATACAATATGCCATTGAATAAAAGCTGTTTGATGATAAAACACAAGATCGATATACCCCCACGTTCAGATTGGCGAACTTAAGTGCCATATGCAACGGTGTGTTACCCTCATCGTCCCGGTCATTAATAAACAAACCAGCATCCGGCATATTCTCAAGCAAATAATTGGTCACCTCCCAGTTCTTATCATTTTCCAGAGCCAAGTGTAAAGCATTTTTGTGCTGCTTTCCATGCAATTCTATACAGTGTGGCACGCTTTTAATCAAGAGCTTAATTATTTCTACATTACCCTCCTGCGCAGCTATGTGTATTGGACACATTTTCTCGTTGTTGGAACGGAAACTGCTTTGTGGAGCTATCATTAATAGTTCTCGAACAACTCTCACCAGACCATGCGATATTGCTACATGCAATGGCACGTTGTCGAAATCGTCGGCTTTTTCAGCAAGTTCTCTCCTTATACCAAGCAATTCTAGAGCCAGATCTACATCACAATACGTAGGAAACAAAAATCGAAAGGGTGAATATGGGAATAGGAATATGTATTTCTCGATTTATTAATGTAGAATAGATAATTATAATATATATTTCTATTTTCTAGTATCAATTTTTATGACTGTGGGGCTCTTGCGAATAAATAGACAACAAAATTCGATGGCATGAAGAAATACTTTGTCATCTTGACAAATTCATAGGCAATTTGCAGCATAAAAAAGAAATCTGTGATTTTTATTTGGCAGGGCGTGGTAGCAGGATCGACTCTCCGACTATTGTAGAAACGCAGCCTGATTGAGGATGAACATCACTATGATGCGGTACAGGAAAGGGTCGGCATGGCTGAGAGAAAAAGCCCATGAAAAATTTATTGGCTTGATGCAAAAGAAAATGACAAAGACCAAAATAATGCATGCCGACCTGAAAATAGTATATTTTTGAAAAATTAAAATTGAAATAAGAATACTTATTCTAATTCTATCAATTTAGATAGAATAGCAAATACTTGTTTTTTTGGACCAAAATTAGAATATAGATTCCTATTCCCAATTCAGATTTGATGCACTGAAAAAGAAAATTTTTAATTTTATAGAATTTACACATGCTTATTCGTTAGCCAAAACATAAATGGTTTCGAAATTCATACTACCTTCCTGTTCTGTCGCAACAGCTACATGGAGGTAGGTCCCTCCATCATTCCTCACATAATAATCGTCTTCAGAAACATTCTCGTTGAGCAACTGTCTGGCCACTTCACTTAGACCACGATCGCAGGCAATATAAAGAGCAGTTTCGCCATATTTGTTCTTGCCTATTTCTATACCCTTCACTCTCGATAAAAGGATTTCAACAATTTGCAGATGGCCGCTTCTCGCTGCGTAATGCAACGCTGTTTCATCGTCCGCAGTGAGAAGCGTCCGTAATGAGCCACCATTAGATTCTACATCATGAACTTCCTCATGACTGCCAAGGAAAAACTCTACTATTTCCTGCTTTCCGGCTGCTGCGGCTTTATGGAGTGGCGTTTCACCCTTATCATTCTTCTTTATTCTGAAGTCCGGCTTCGCTTCAAGCAGCAGCTTTATCATTTCGGAATGCCCTCTGCTTGCTGCAATATGGAGAACGCTATTACCTCGCGGGGTAACCCCATCGAGGACATCTGCCTTTACTCGCAACAATTCTCCCACGGATTTATGTTTTCCCTTGAAAACATCTTTATAAAGTTGGGCTTCCATTGTATTCCCTGAATCAATCTACTTTGCTTTGTGTTGTGATATCCACAAATCTGGTTCTTAAATGGAAGCCTCTCAGGTCATCTACTCTTATAGAGATAGATAGATAGATTTTTAAGATAACAAGTGTCTATGGTTCATTTTTCCATTCTTTTTCACTTGTTTTATTAGACAGATATAGCTCATTTACAACGAGTTTATATGTGAATACGCTTTGAAAAAAATTAGAGACAAGATCTGACGACTCCGCTTCTAATTCCCGTGCTTTTGGAAAACACCTGACTGGAAAAAGACGTTGCAAAAAATAATCTGGCAATTGTAGATGTCGAGATCCAAGAGCTCTTCAATGTTAGGTGATTGGGATTCAGGTCCCCAAAAGTAACACTCTCTTTTCTTGAATTTGTTTATTGGTGCCTTCACTTCATTTTCGCACGCAGATTTGCGTCACCCTTAAACCCCACTTTATGTCACCCTCAAACCCCCTCAAACTCTGAGTTATTTGCAAACTTTTCTATTCTATGTATGCTTTTGGATGAGATTGTGTGTTATTTTAACAGCATCAACGTTTCGGATCATACTCAATGATCCATCATCAGGGTGAGAGAGCTAAGAGAACATAATGATAGGTTGCAGACTTAAGCAGAATAAAAAGAGAGAGAAGGTGGGTGGGGTGGCAAGGAGGGCAGCATGAAGGTCGAGGAGGCAAATGATTAAGAAAGAAGGGGAAGAAAGATAGAGGGGAGAGCTCAGATAAAGGAAAACATGAAAATGAATGAATAAATAAAAGGAAAAAGAGATAAAAGAGGTTAAAGAGGTTTATCTCATTTTCCTTTTATTTATTCATTCATTTTCATGTTTTCCTTTATCTGAGCTCTCCCCTCTATCTTTCTTCCCCTTCTTTCTTAATTATTTGCCTCCTCGACCTTCATGCTGCCCTCCTTGCCACCCCACCCACCTTCTCTCTCTTTTTATTCTACTTAAGTCTGCAACCTATCATTATGTTCTCTTAGCTCTCTCACTCTGATGCTGGATCATTGAGTATGATCCAAAATGTTGATGCTGTTAAAATAACACACAATCGCACCCAGAAGCATACATAGAATAGCATAAATTGTAAAAATCTGTTACAATTTAACTTATCTATTTACAAACTTATCTCTTTTTCCACAAATTTTCTCACAATCAGCCATAGTTTGATACTTTTCTATAATTTATTGTTGTCTCTTCCCACATTTTCTCTTCGAAGAAATATTTATTTTCACTAATCATCAAACGTGCAAAATGTGCACAGTATTTCTTTAATCATCTCACCAACTAACGTTGGAAACAATGTGCCCTCGCAGTACTCAGTTGCCAATGAATAGATTCCTATGTCAGTAGCGCTTGACTCGTTCTACAATCTACACTTGCTATCCAACAGGCATGTCTTTGAAGGACGTGAATTGTACTATGGACCCCATTTGCCAGTCTTTTTAATATATCTAACTTCTTCAGTGATTTTTTTAATCCATTTGTTTGAATATATCTATTTCTATATCAGTGTATTAAATATTTATATATTCTTCATTTGAACTATTCTTCTATTTTAATAGTCTCAGTGCTTAATTCATTGACTTTGAACAAAATTATTATTGTTTTTTATTGTTTATATGGTCAACAAGACTTTTAAATTGAGATTATTTCCCTTTCAACTAGCGTGGAGATTATTTCTGACTCTTTAAATATTTAGAACAACATTACCTGTTTACACTATCAGACTCATATTCGTTTCATCTTGTCGATGTCAAAGGATTTAAAATAGACTTATTATTAAAATAGAGTTGATGATCATGTCAATGTAGCTATGGTTACATTTCAACGGTCTAATATGCAAATAATAACATATGTTCAACAAGTTTGTATATACCAGCTGCATACGGTTGTTCCACCAAAAGATGTGTGGCTTACTCTTAAGTTAGAACATTGGATGCGTGATTAGCTGTGCTAAAGTATTTAGATGGCATTTTAGTCTATATTAAAAAATAGCCTAAATGAAGTTTCCTCCTTCTCTCTCACGTTCCTTCTTTTGGGATAACACACACTCTGTGATCTCAAACTATACATGTGATGTTGTATAGTTTGTGGATTTAATTTTTACCATCAATGTTTTGGATCACACTCTTTGATCCATCATTCGGATGGAAAATGTATCAAAGAGAAACATTGATGGTAGAAATCTCACATAATCAAATCTAAAAACTATACAACATTATTATGGATTATAGAAATTTGATAGTTTTGATACACATGCCATGTTGTAAATCATAATGGTAGATTAATTACAACATATAAAATTTAGTATTTTTTATATAATGTTAGGAACACCTATTTTGAATACAAATAAGAATATAGATGGATCCCTCCATGTCATTTATACCTCCAATCGAGTCGATACATGTATGCACATATCTTGAACTAGTCTTTTCTGCTAAATCCCAAAATGCCCAGGAGTTGAATTTTGTAGCGATTCCTAGCCTGACAAAACCATGTGATGTTCCTGACAATTGCGCCTATTTGGGCCCCCGCCCTTTGAAGGGTAACCAAATTGGTTGCAGGTCTAAAGAGGACTAAGAACCCAAAGTCAAATTGGCTAAAGGTTGTCATTGGATCCAAAGATCATGTGGACTCTAGAGAGGAACCCACAATTTCCTCAGGGATCATAGGACCAAAGATTTGACTCCTGAATTTTGTGATTGATTTGATCTATTTGGGACTATCCTTGTGCCTTGTTGGACAGTTTGTCCCATTCCTATCTATTGTGGACATGGTGAGAAAATGGTGCTCCACTAAATGGAAACTCTCTAGATTGATTACTAGTTCAACAATGGCAGACTATCTATTCTTGTTTAGTTTCATTGCGAAAATGAACGTGGAGTTGATCATGGCAGGTTCTTGGTGCTTTGGTAAACATTTATTGATGATCACATAATGGAAACTAGGTTTTAGCCCTAAGCTTGATTTGTGCAGATATGTGTCAGTTTGGATAAGATTACCCAGACTCCCCTTGGAGTTCTAGGATGAGCAAATGTTTAGATGGATTCAAAACTCTTTTGGAAATCTCATCAAAATGGACTTAATGACTAACTCCAAGACTAAGCTGGCCTTTGCTGGATTTTGTGTGAATGTCGGAATAAGCAAACTATTGTTGACCACAGTGGATTTGAAATCAAAATGGGGTACTTGGTCGCAACCAATCATATATGAGAATGTTGCACCCTTCTGCCAAAAATGCAATATGTTTGGTCATATGATTCTTGAATGTAAAAGGAGTGATAAACTCAACAATAAGGCCCCGTTTGGTTGCTGGAATATGAGTGGAATAGGAAAACAAAATTAGAATATGTTTTATATTCGCTGTTTGGTAAGCTCAATCGGAATTGGGAATAGGAAGACATATTCCAATTTTGCCCCTAAAATGAGCATATGTCTATGCCAAAAAATATCTATTATTGGAATAGGCCATTTCCATTCCCATTCCGATTTTCCATTAAAAAATATTTTTAAATTTTTTTTTTTTTAAATTTTTTTTTTTTCGATTTTTTTTTTTTGAATTTTTTTTTTACTTTTACTTTTTGATTTTTTTTTAAATTTTTTTTTTAATAACATTTTTTAAAATTATATCTATTTGTTTAAAAAAATGAAACCGAAAATGAATTAACTAAAAAAAAAAAAAAAAAAATTTAAAAAAATTAGGAAAAAAAAATTTAAAAATACAAAATTTAACCTTATTCCTATTCTATTTTTGTACAACCAAACAACAGATTAACATATTCCAAGTCGAATTCCAAGTGCACCAAACATGATTGGAATTGTCTATTTCTATTCCCATTCCTCATTTCCATTCCCATTCCATTTTTCTATTCTAATTTTCTATTCCTATGCCAGCAACCAAACAGGGCCTAAAGTATCCTCACCTAGAATGGTGGTGGAAGAAAGCTCTTAAACTATAGAAATGACAAACTAGACCATATCTCAGGAGAATACAAAACTAGTAACTATCATGGACTCAAGTGAGTTTGAGGAACTCTAGGAGCTGAAGGAAGATTGAAGTAAGGAGAAGGATATAGGGAGGACTCCTATGGGGGCTCATATGTTGATGAGAAAGTTGAGGAGATCACCATTTGCCACCTAAGGAAAAGGTAACTATGGAGCATGAGGAAGGGGAGATTGTTGTAGTTCATTCCATGCAAATGGCCTAGCCTAGCGAAGGACATATAAACCCACTAAAGGAGGACAAGAAAATTGAGAAGATTGATCCTTGCAACATATCCCCAAGAAAGGATAATGAATCAACATTTACAAATGGAACTATGGTGGTTTCACTCCTAGATATTGTTGAAATAAATTCCCCTACCCATATGGGTGCAAATGTTGACTACCTGAGCAATGAATTTGAATGGACTACCACTATGAGTAAGCTAAGAGGTTGAAATAAGGTTGATGTTGGGTTAATAGGAAGTTTGAGGAGACCTCCAATTAAGAACAACTCTATTCCTTAAATATAGCTCCGTAGATCTGTGTCTTCACTGCATTTGTTTCCCATCTCGATAGTTTTTTTCCCACTACTCAAGTTCTTTAAAAACAACTTCATAGATCTGTGTCTTCACTATGTTTGTGTTAGAACAAATAATGTTTATTTCTTTCTTTCTAGTTGAGCATTTAGAATGTGGTAGTTGAGTAGTTAATGTACAATCTAGAAACATCTTGAATTGTCCTGATTTCTCCTTTCTCTCCACCATAGCCTCTTGTTTTATGTATGTAACAAAACCAGTAGTGATTAATAATACTATGGTTTTACTATTTCCTTTGTCTCTTTGTTTAGCTATTCTTCTATTCTATTGTTTTTTTGTTTTGTTGTTACTCTATTATGCCCTATTTTTCTGTTGTTATCTATGCTCTATTTCTATTATGTAGTTTGTCATGGTATCAGAGCCTTCTTTGCTCTTTGGGTTGTGATTTTTTTTGGCTGAATATTTTACTTATAGGCTGAAATCTGGGAGTGAGCAGTATTGGCAATTCTTGTGAAGAAAAGATCAATACACCAACAAAAGAAAGAGACTTTGTTCAACAAATTGGTGAGAGGTTTTCAATTTCAATCTTGGCATTAAAGGTTTTTTTTGAAATCTTTTTCATTCTCATCCAAAAAGGGAGAATTTGATAATGAAATCACTTGGTGTGAATTTTCCTACAATTAAATTAAATGGCAAAAAATATTATGATTGGGTATCTCATGTTGAAATCACTCTAACTCTTCAAAATTGTTATGATATTGTGATCGGTAGTGAACAGAGGCCAACAAATCTAGGAAAGGATCAAGATAATTGGGATGAAAGGGACAAGAAGGTAGCAGCACTAATCAAGCTTACACTTTTAGAAGAGGATTTTCTAGAAGTTCTTAATGAGAGAAGTGGATCTATATCAAAATTTTGAAGGATTTATATCAAAATTCAGGTGATGTATGGATCTTATCTCTCAGTACTAAGTTATACAGTATGAAATTATCAAGCTCACAAGAGATAGTCCCATGTTTAAGTAACTTAAAGGAAAAGAAGAATGAGCTTTCTTTTCTTGGAAAAGATATAGATGATAGAGATTTTGTGCAAATTATATTACAAAGTCCTTCAAGATCTTATCAATCATTTATAAGGGGTTTAGATACTGTTGGTAAAAAAAAAAGTATTAAATCTAAAAAATTGTGTGCTACGTTAGTTCAAGAAGAGAAAAGAAAAGTTAAAGAAAAAGAATCATTTGATAGTGAATCTCAAGCATTTGTAATGAAAGGAAAACAATATTATAAGAAGTCATAAGACAATCAATTTAAAGAAAGAAATTTGAAGTATGAAAATAAGAGTGTTTCATCTATAGATCATATCAAAAGTAAATGGAAATGTCATTATTGTGGTAAAATGGGTCATAAGGAAAGTGAATGTTTCAAGAAGAAGAGAGATATAGAAAAAAAAGATAAATAATTCTCCAAAATTTGTTGATTCTAAAATAAATGCATTTTGTGTTGCACTTAAAGATGATTGGGTTATTGATTCTGGTGCTACACAACACATGGCTTATAATGAGAATCAATTTGAATCAATAAGTAAAAATAATATAGAGAAAATCTATTTAGGGGATAATAGTGCTTTAGAAGTTAAAGGGACTGGTGATGTCAAAGTTGATAATGGTTTGTTCAAAAATGTGAAGTTAGTCCCTAAATTAAAAACAAATCTACTTTTAGTATCTCAAATAACGATAAGTGCTTAATCAAGGATGTCAATGATAATTATAGAGTTACTACAATTGGCAAAATGGATAATGGATTATATAAGTTTCAAGAATTTACTTCTAAATGTGGACATAAACATATGTGTTTTATTGCCCAATATGATGATATGAGTAGGTTATGGCATGAGCATTTGGAGCATGTCAATTTTCAAAGTCTCAAGCTTATGGAGAGATTAAAAATGGTGCATGGGCTTCCAAAGATATCATTAAGTCCCAAGGTATGTGAAGGATGTGCAATGGGAAAACAACATGTGGAAAGTTTCCCTCAAGGTAAATCATGGAGAGCAAAAACTCCTCTCCATCTAATTCATAGTAATGTAATGGGTCCTTTTAAAACACCTTCAATTGGAGAATCAAGGTATGCCCTCACCTTTATATATGATTATAGTAGAAGAATTTGGGTGTATTTTCTACAAAAGAAAGATGAAGTGTTTCAAAAGTTTAAGGAGTTTAAAGCTTTGACTGAAAAACAAAGTGGAAAGAGTTTAAAGATAATAAGAACTGATAGAGGGACTGAATACATGAATAAGGCTTTTTAGATTTTTGTAAAGAACATGACATAAAGAAGGAATCAACTATCTCTTATTTACCCCAACAAAATGGGGTTGCTGAAAGGAAAAATAGAACTATAATAGAAATGGCTAGATGTATGCTTCATTCTAGAAATTTGGAAGCTAGATTTTGGGCAGAAGTAGTTCATACTGCCATATATATCTTGAATAGAACACCTACTAAGGTAGTTTTGAACATAACACCAGAAGAGGCTTGGAGTGGAAGAAAGCCTACAGTATCTCATTTAGAATTTTTGGTTGCAATGCATATGCTCACATTCCTAATGAAAGAAGAAGAAAACTTGAAAGGAAGAGTGAGAAGTGCATAATGGTTGGATATATTGAGGAATCAAAAGGATATAGGTTATACAATCCCAAAACAAATGAAAAATGTATTAAAAGAAATGTATGGTTTGATGAAGATCTTAAGAATGATAACTCTCCAACATTATATTTCTTTCCAATTTTGATTGATGAAGAAAATTCTACTTATACCAATGGTCAAAGTCAATGTGTGAAAACTACTACATGGGAAGAGACTCAAGTTGAAGAATTCAAGTGAAAGTGATAATGAAAACCTGAGGAAATTTAGAAGCATTCAAGAAATTTATCAAGAAGGCCCTAAAAATATATTTTCTAACTATGCTCTTATGACCAAGGTGATACAGGTTGACACTCCAAGCACGTATGAAGAAGCAAAAGGAAAAGATGAATGGGAAGTGGCTATGCAAGAAGGATACAATTTTTTGATAAAGAATGGAACATGGGAACTAACAACACTTTCAGAAGGAAAAAATGTGCTTGGTTGCAAGTGGACCTATAGAACCAAGTTCACATCAAATGGAGCTATTGAAAAATACAAAGCAATTTTAGTGGCTAAGGGCTTCTCACAAGAAGAAGGTATAGACTATACTAAAACCTTTGCTCTAGTAGCTAAGATGACTTCCATTCGTACAATAGTTTCTTTAGCTACAAAGTTTGGTTGGAATTTTTTTCAAATGGATGTAAAAAGTGCATTTTTGCATGGTGATTTAAAGGAAGAAATTTACATGAAACAACCACCAAGATTTATTAAATATGCTGAAGAAAATTGGGTCTGTAAATTTAGAAAGTCACTCTATGGTCTTAAGAAAGCAACAAGGGCGTGGTACTCAAAAATAAATAAGTACTTTTTATATGTTGGATTTAAAAGAAGTAAAGCTGATCCAAATGTGTATGTAAAATATAGTGATGATAAAGTTGTTATCATTGTATTGTATGTGAATGACTTGATTATTACAGGAGATCATACACATGATATTGAGATAACTAAAGATCAACTCAAACAAGTTTTTGAAATAACTGATTTAGGACTAATGCACTACTTTTTGGGTATGCAAGTATGGCAAGAAGAAGGAAGGATCATGCTTTCTCAAACTAAGTATGCTCTTGATGTACTTAAGAAATTCAATATGAGTGATTGTAAACCATCTAAAACACCATGTAAAGTATGATTAGAGTTGAGTGCTAACTATACTCAAAGGAAGGTGGATGGAAAATTGTATAGGCAGCTTGTTGGAAATCCTTTGTATCTTACCATAACTAGACCAAATATTGCATATGCGGTTGGCATTGTATCCAGGTACATGGCAGATCCACACATTGAACATTGGAAAGAAGCCAAAAGAATATTAAGATACATTATGTGCACTTACCAGTTTGGAAATGAATATAAATATGGAGGAGAGCCTACTTTAGTTAGATATACAGATTTTGATTATGTAGGTGACATTGATGATAGAAAGTCAACTTCAGGTTATATCTTCCATCTTGGATCAAGACCAATTTCATGGAGTGGGAAGAAGCAATCAACGGTGTCACTTTCATCTATAGAAGCTGAACATCAAAGGCATCTCAAGAAGCATCATGGCTTAGGCGATTACTTGAAGAATTGCACCATCCACAAAACTCTCCAACTACAATATTTTGTGACAATCAAAGTGCTATCAAGCTGGCAAAAAATATGATATATCATGCAAGATCCAAGCATATAGAAGTGCATCATCATTTTGTTCAAGATCTAATTGAAAGTCATGAGGTTGAACTTCATTTTTGTGGAATAGAAGATCAAGTTGCTAATATATTTACAAAAGCATTGTCTATTATAAAATTTACTAAATTTAGAGGTCTATTACAACTCAAGGATGTTCTAATCCCCTCAAAATAAACAGTATGGGGGAGTGTTAGAACAAATAATGTTTATTTATTTCTTTCTAGTTGAATATTCAGAATGTGGTAGTTGAGTATTTAGTGTACAGTCCAAAAACATCTTGAATTGTCTTGATTTCTCCTCTCTCTCCATCGTAGCCTACAAGAACTTTCTAGAGGTCTGCAGTATGCTTATAAATACCCAGCCTCTTGTCTTATGTATGTAAGAAAATTAGTAGTGATTAATAATACTATGGTTTTACTATCTCCTTTGTCTCTCTGTTGAGCTGTTCTTCTGTTATGTTGTTACTTTGTTATGCCCTATTTTTCTATTATTATCTGTGCTCTGTTTCTATTCTGTAGTTTATCAGTTTGTTTCCCATCTTGATATTGCCTTGAGTACTTGATAAGAGATTGTGACCAATGAGTAAAACATATAAAAAATTGAGATGTGGATATTATATTATGTGTAATATAATATGCCATTGAAAAAAAGTTGTTTGATGATAAAACACAAAATCGATATACTCCCACCTTCATATTGACAAACTTAAGTGCCATATGCAACAGTGTGTTACCCTCATCATCCTGGTCATTAATAAAAAAATCAACATCTGGTATATTGTCAAGCAAATACTTGGCCACCTCCGAATTCTTATGATTTTCCAGAGTGAAGTGCAAAGCATTTTTGTGCTACTTTCCATGCAATTCTATATGGTGTGGCATGCTTTTGATCAAGAGCTTAATTGTTTCTACATTACCGTCCTGCGCAGCTATGTGTATTGGACACATGTTCTCGTTATTGGAATAGAAACTACTTTGTGGAGCTATGGTTAATAGTTTTTCTACAACTTTCAAAAGACCATGTGTTGTTGCTATATACAATGGTACATTGCCCAAAGCGTCAGCTTTTTCAGCAAGTTCTCTCCTTCTACCCATCAATTCTAGAGATAGATCTAAATCACAATAGGAAAAAAGGTAAGAAAACGATGAATACCTTAAAGGGAAAAAATGGGCATGGCAAGAAGCATTTCAAAATTCATATTACCTTCCTATTTTTGTTAGGTGGGCAGAGGCATAGTAAAATATGAAACACAATAAATGTGCTGCAGCACAATATTTGATTATCTTTTTCTTGATTGATTAAAAAATGAATACATTGCACTCCTTTTATAGGAAAGTTTACATTCTCTAGAAATCTCTGAAATTTTCCAACAAGAAAATGATCTACAAGATTATGGAAACTACTATAGCCAACAACCTAAATCTAACCTAAACCTAAACTTCTAGAAACATTTAATGATGGGTTAGAGTAGAAATTATTATTTCTAACACTCCCCCCTAATTTCTACTATTAATTATTACAAAACTTCTTTAATATTTACAACTCTCAGAGCCTCCTTCAAAATTTTAATTTGTACTTGTGCTAAGGCCTATGTGAAGATATCTGCAAGTTGCTCCTTTGATATGCAATGTTGTAGATTCATTTCTCTCCTGTTAACTAGCTCTCTAATGAAGTGATACCTTGTGTCAATGTGCTTTGTCCTCTTGTGAAACATATGCTTCTTTGAAAGTGCAATAGCAGACTTGTTATCACAATAGATTGTAGTAGGTCCATCTTGAGCTTGTATTAAGTCTTTCAAAATCCTTTGCATGCATACTACTTGGCATGCTGTTGTTGTTCCTGCTACATACTCTGCTTCAGTTGATGAGAGAGTTACTACAAGTTGCTTCTTTGATGCCTAGGCTACAACACCTATCCCAAGATGAAATGCATATCCAGATGTACTCCTATCCTCAATATTCCCTGCAAAATCACTATTTGTATATCCAACTAACTAAAAATCATCTAAAGTGGAATATAAAATGCCATGATTCATAGTTCCTGCAATATATCTCAAAATCCTTTTTCCTGCTTGCCAATGTGAGGTATTTGGTGAATCCATGAATCTAGAGATTAAACTCACTCCATACATAATGTTTGGTCTAGTAGTAGTGAGATACATCAAACTACCAACCAATCTTCTGAATATATTTGAATCAAAATCTTTTTCAATATCTTCTCTATTTAATTTGATGCCTACTACCACAGTTGTAGAAACTAAACTGCAATTTATCAATCTAAATCTTTTCAAAATATCTTTTGCATATTTACTTTGGCAAATAAAAATTCCTTTGTCATTTTGAGTAACTTCAATGCCAAGAAAATATTTCATCAATCCTAGATCTATCATTTCAAATTCCCTTTTCATTGCTGATTTAAACATGTCAATAGATAAATTACCTGTGAAGATCAAATCATCAACATATAAACAAACAATCAAAATCTGACCTTGTTCATTGATCTTGTTCTATAATGTAGGTTCACTAGTGCTTCTCTTGAATCCATTCTCCATCATGTATGAATCTATTCTACTGTACCAAGCTCTTGGAGCTTGCTTCAATCCATAGAGTGCTTTCTTCAACTTATAAACTTTGTCTTTATGTTGTCTTATTTCATATCCTAGTGGTTGCTGCACATAGACTTCTTCATCCAAATATCCATTCAAAAATGCTGATTTGACATCAATTTGGTGAACCATCCATTTTTTTTGAGTTGCAATACCTAATACTATTCTGACAGTATCAAGTCTTGCTACAGGTGCAAATGTCTCATTATAGTCAACCCCATATTCTTGTGAAAATCCCTTGGCAACTAACCTTGCCTTATATTTGTCTACATCTCCATTAGCTTTAAAATTAGTCTTATAAGCCCATTTTACACCAATAGAATCTTTTTTCTTAGGCAAATCAACTAATTCCCATGTATCATTTCTCTCAATTGATTCTATTTCATCATTCATTGCATTAATCTAATGTTCTTCCTTAATTGCATCTTCAAAATATATAGGATCTTGAGTAAATAAAGCAAAATTTGATTGCAAATCTAATTTACTTCCTTGCTCATAAATCTCACTCAACCTTCTAGTTTTCTTGCTTGATCTTAGTTGTGCAAGTATAGGGTTTGAATTATTAGTTACTTGTGAATTTGAAGATTCTCCATGCTCAACTTCAATTTCTAAGTGATCTTCATGTGGACTTTGTGTTGGAGTTCCTTCTTGGTCACTTGGTTGATCCTCTTGATCTTCATGATAATTTTTATCCTTCTCATCATATGTTATTGTTCCAACACTTGTAACATTTGTATCTATATCTCCATCCCAAGATTCATCTTCTTTAAATACAACATCCCTACTCACAATGACTTTTCTAGTGATAGGATTAAACAACCTATATGCCTTAGATTGCTCATCATAGCCAACAAAAATGTATTTCTCACTCTTATCATCTAACTTACTTCTAGTTTCTTTAGGAACATGTGCATATGCAATACAGACAAATACTTTGAGATGAGAAACACTATGAATCTTACCACTCCATGCTTGTTGTGGAACCATGTCCCTCACAATCTTTGTTGGACTCCTATTCAAAATATAAACAGTACAAGAAACTGCCTCAGCCCAATACTTATTAGGAAGATTCTTACCTTTCAACATGCTCCTTGCCATCTCCATTATTGTCCTATTTTTTTCTCTCTACAACACCATTTTGTTGTGGTGTGTAACTGGTAGTAAATTGTCTTTTGATTCCGTGATCCCTGCAATAATCTAAAAATTCATTTGACTTATACTCTCCTCCTCTATTAGATCTCAATACCTTGATAGGTAAACCACTTTGTTTCTCAACAAGTCCTAAATTCTTTAAATTTTCCAAAAGTTTCAGATTTATATTTAAGAAATTAAACCCATGTCTTTCTAGTAAAGTCATCAATAAATGTTAAGAAATAAATACTCCCCCCTAATGATGCTGTTTTCATTGGACCACATATATCTAAATGTACAATTTCTAAAGGTACCCTTGCTCTATATGACATCCCTTTTGGAAAACTTTATCTATGATGTTTGGCCAAAATACAACTTTCACATGGACTTAATGATGCTTCAATTGGGGGTAAGCTTCTTACCATTTCCTTTCTTTGCAATAAAGATAACCCTTTGAGATTTAGGTGACCATACCTCAAGTGCCATATCCATGTTTGATCTTGACTTGTTGCCTTGAAACTTGTTGCAACTTCATCAGTCATATTGCTCTTCATCCAAAGTGGAAACATTCTATTATTTGTCATTTCTACCCTTGCAATCACCATTTTACTAGGAGGCATATCAAATATAGTGCACAAATTTTTCTCAAAAATAACTCTATAACCTTTTTGACTAAGCTGCCCCACACTTATAAGATTATGTTTCAAACCAGGTACAAAGTATACATCATAAATAGATTTCTTACCTTCCTTTGTTATAACATTGATTGTGCCTTTTCCACTCACTTCCACTATCTCATTATTTCCTAACTTCACTTCAGATTTAATTGATCTATCTAAACTTTCAAAAAACTCTTAATTGCCTATCATATGATTGCTGCAACCACTATCTAAAAACCAAAAATCATTTGTGCTCTTTTGAGCTACATTACAAGTAATGAACAATGACTCAGAATTACTCTCAGAAAAATTTACATTTTTCTTACTGATATCAGCTTGTTTTTTCTAACACTCATTTGCAAAATGTCCAAACTTCTTGCAGTAATAACATTGAACATTTGATTTATCATACCTTTGTGACGTCCGATGGTTATAGCTTCCCCTTGAGTATTGATTTCTTCTTTCTCTTGAATCTAGACTCTGTTCTTCTTTTTGAAAATTATTTTTGCCTCTTCCTCTTCCTCTAAATCTAGCATTTCCTCTTCCTCTATCAAATGTCATTTGTGTTTTGAATGCATTCTCCAGTGAATTACCATTACGCTTGTTCAACTTGTCTTCATGATTATACAAGGATCCAAAAACCTCATCTATAGACAATGTTGTTAAATCCTTAGATTCTTCAATTGCAACCACAACATTATCAAATTTAGGAGGCAAACTTCTTAAAATCTTTTCTACAGCTTTTTGGTCAGAAAGCTCATCACCATTCATCCTTACTTGATTAACCACATTTATAACACAATTTGAAAATTATTCTACAGAGTCAGGCTCCTTCATTTGTAAATTCTCAAATTCTCTTGTAAGTGCTTGCAATTTGACAATCTTTACCTTACTTGTACCTTGATATGAAGTCTCAAGAATGTCCCAAGCTTGCTTGGCTGTAACAGCTAGCTTAATTTTTCCAAGAACTGAGTCATCCAGAGCTTGTCCAATAATTTGCAAAGCTTTCTTACTCTTTTGCCTATTCTCATTAAGCTTTTTCTTTTGGTCAGCATTTAAAGTAGACTCATCTACAGGTTTAGCATAACTAGTTAAGATTATATCTAATAACTCATAGGAATCAAATATAAGCTTCATTCTAAAAGCCTAATCATCATAATTCTTTCTAGAGAGCATAGGAATTGAAGCTTGAAAACTCCCTAAAGCCATGCTCAACAAATACTTATAAACAATATTCACAGATATAACAAACCCTAAATAGGGCAATAAGAAACGTATTGATCTCACAATAACTTTCTCTGCTATAGTCCTCCTTATGTACAATCTTTCAAACACGTCTTCTTAACTTGGCTCTAAACTTGGCTCTGATACCACTTGTTAGGTGGGCAGAGGCACAGTAAAATATGAAACACAATAAATGTGCTGCGGCACAATATTTGATTATCTTTTTCTTGATTGATTAAAAAATGAATACATCGCACTCCTTTTATAGGCAAGTTTACATTCTCTAGAAATTTCTGACATTTGCCGACAAAACAATAATCTACAAGATTCTAGAAACTACTATAGCCAACAACCTAAACCTAAACTTCTATGAACATTTAATGACGGATTAGAATAGAAATTATTATTTCTAACAGTTTTGTCGCAACAGCTACATGCAGGCAGGTCCCTCCATCATTCCTCAAATAATAATCGTCATCAGAAACATTCTCTTTCGGCAACCTCCTGGCCACTTCATTTAGACCACGATCGCAGGCAATATAAAGAGCAGTTTCACCATGTTTGTTCTTGCATCTTTCTATACCCTTCACTCTCGATAAAAGGATTTCAACAATTTGCAGATGACCGCCTCTCGCTGCGTAATGAAACGCTGTTTCCTCGTCCATAGTGAGAAGCTTCCGCAATGAGCCAGCATTAGATTCTACATCATGAACTTCCTCGTGACTAGCAACGAGAAACTCTACTATTTCCTTCCCTCCGGCTGCTGCGGCTTTATGGAGCGGTGTTTCACCCTTATCATTCTTCTTTGTTATGACATCCGGCTTCACTTCAAGGAGCAGCTTTACCATTTCAGAATGACCTCTGCTCGCTACAATATGGAGAAGGCTATTACCTCGCGGGGTAACGCCATCGAGGACATCTGCCTTTTCTCGCAACAATTTTCCCACGGATTCATGTTTTCCCTTAAAAACATCTTTGTAAAGTTGGGCTTCCATTGTATTCCTTGAATCCATCTACTTTGCTTTGTGTTGTGATCTTCACAAATATGGCTCTCCAATGGAAGCCTCAGGTCATCTACTCTCCCTCGTTTTTGTGGAGATAACAAGTTTACGGTTCACTTCTCCCACGCTTTTTCACTTGTTTTATTCGACAAATTTCTCGGAATATTCTGGATATAGCTAATTTACGTATGGTAAAAAGAACATGGTAAGTAAAATCACATCACTTCTATTTAGACTTTTGAACCGTTTGTTTGATATTTGGTAAGATTTCAGAAAATGATTGAATTCAGAGATGAGGAAGTTAGGAGAAATAGGCAGAAAATTATCCGGCGATTGCAGATTTAAACGTCAAGCAGCTCTAGAAAATTATGTTGCACTATGTCGCTTTCCTTCAATTTGTCTATTTGTACCTTCACTTCATTGTCAGATGCAGATTCCCAACTTTTAGGGCTTGTTTAGTTGCGGGAATAGGAATAGCTATTTTGGAATACTTATTCTGGAAAAGAAAATGGGGTACATATTCCTATTCTCTGTTTGATGCAGCCAATATTTGATGGGAGTTCGTAGACCCAAAAATTAATGTTTTCTAAAATAAAAAAACTGGGATAAGAATACGTATTCCAATTCCACCTTAAGAAAGTTTCCAAGTTTAATCTGTAAAACAAGTTTATGTGTTACAAATATTGCCTACAATGAATTTGGACAGTTTATTAATTAACTTAAATTTTATATTGACAATTATAAAAATTTAACCTATCAATCAATGCGATCTAACAAATTTGCAGTCTGTCATCTAAATCTTAAAAGTAGAAAACTAACCAAAAGTTTCTTAGAAAATTCGAGATATAGCTATTTTAGAAAATTGGTAAGTAAAATCACATCACATTTATTAACACTTTTGAACATTTGTTAATATTTAGTAAGATTTCATTTATTGAGAATGAATTCACAGATGAAAAGACATGTAGTTGTGAGAACCTTTTTAATTGAAGCAAGCTAAATAAGGTTGAATAGGAAAGAATAAAAGAAGCCCTTACAAAGACGTTGGAAAAATAAGTAGTAAATAATCTGGCGATTTTAGTTGTCCATATCCCACAGCTCTTGATTGTTAGGGATTCAAGTCCCCAAAAGTAAAATGATCACCTTTATCACAAATATCTCCCTCTTTATGTTGCCTTGAAACCCTAACTTATGTGCAAACTTATCTATTTAGTGACTCTTTTTCCACAAATTGTCTCACAATCAGCCATAGTTTCATACTTTTGTTTTTTATTCACTGTTGTCTCTTTCATCATTTTGTCTTCATTGTCACTTACAATTCCTCTTCTCTTCTATTATAACAATAGTTTTGATGAGCTTTAGTCATTTCCTTTTGGTCATGAGGCATGTGTGAATAGAAAAAAATAGTTTGTATTTTGATAAAACTTGTGTATTTCCAACATTATTGATAGAACAATCTAATGCTCTATTATATAGTTGAAGCTACCTTTAATTCTTAAGTAAAACTATATTTTATCTTATTTAAAAACCATTACCATTATTTTTCATAAAAAAAACTTGACAAATGTTTACTAGTATTAAAATTAACTAAAAAAATTCAAACTAAACATTCACAAACATAATACTAGCTAAATTTACATATAATCATCATTTCTAACTAATTATATAAACTAGGAACTTGTATGTGACTAATTAAGATATGTGCCTTGAGAGGAAAATATTCAAACACTTGTCTTAAGGGGAAGAAATTAGGACTTGTCTTAAGAGGATGAAATTAGGACTTGTCTTAAGGGGATGAATCTAGGACTAGAGCTTAATCATATCTAAATATCACTTGCATTATTGGGAATTAGGAATTATGTAAAGTTAATTACCTAACCTTGACCCTAACCAATTTCATAAACCAACATAATATAACATAATCTGACATGTAAAAGAACATGTAATCTAACATAATCCAACATAATCTATCATAATCTAACATAATTTCCATCATAACTAGAACATTATCCAACATAGTATAACATGTAAAAGAACATCTAGTCTAACATAATCCAACATAATCTAACATATAAGAACATATATAATCTGGATGAAAGACTAGATCAAATAATCTATATTATAAAAAAACTATAGATTGTCAAGTGCAAGACTATCATCATGATGTCTCCTCATTGAGTGGTCCGAAGACTGACTATCAGGATGCTCACTAGGTTGTGTTGACCACTATTTTATGCAATTTATATATTACATTTAACACTCACATGTGTCTAATTCAAAAAATTAAAACTCACCTGTCCACTACTGACATCATTGAATGAGTCTCAATGATGTACACAATATGGCATCAAAGATGTAGTAGAAAGAGGAATGTCCCCCTACAATACATACATAGATGTGTAAAAAATTAAATTAAATTTTTTATTTAATTACAAAGGCATGATATGTATATGTTCATAAATTATTAGTTAAATAAATGTTAATTTGAAAATTTAACATGAATGTAAAAAAACTATAGATTTACTTGTGCAGATGCTTGCATTTGATAATTCTCAAACTATCTAGCATCAATCATGTCCAAAAATATATTCAAATTTTGTTGGGCCTCATCTAGCTTCATATCTATATCTAAAATAGCATAACAGGTGACTGGCACATGTCCTAATAATGATGAGCCAAGTGGACTGAAAAGATGAGATGACACAGAAGTAAAATCATCACGTGTCAACAAGTCTATCAATCCTGTGGTTGACAAGCTAAAGTCAACATTATCAAAGCCCACATCTAAATGTTGACCATGCCCTACACTAGCTAAAGGGTTTGTACTACTATGTATATGTCCCTCTACAACAAAGGAGTGGTCAGTAGTATGATCATGATGTGTACTACCACCATGACCACCACCTGATCAATGAGAGGAATGTGGCTGAGGATGTGTCCCATTACCACCATGGAAAAAGTATTGAACATCTAATATGGGTATGCCAAGATGCTCTGATATGAATCTATATGAACATAATAGATCCTCATCAAGACTACTCATAGTATCTCATCTCAACACTCCAGTGAGACCCTCTAAGCTAGTCAGTGAATGGATGCCTATTGTACTATACAAGTCTCCTAAAGATGAAGCACCAGGTGATGCTTTGGAATGCCAATGTTGCATCAAATACTAGCCAACCTTGTCACTCACAATAGATCTGAAAGCTAGATAAATCTTTCCAACTCCTTGAACCACCCCCTACAACTACATGCGATGCATGGTCTCATCAACTGATAGACCTAACATGCGAGAAAATAGTAGGTGTCCTCTCTCCAAAAATTGACCTATGTATCAGTGGTGGATGACCTGGTTGCCTATGAACTAGTCTACCATGCCCTATCCTAAATGTGATGGTAAAATTAGTGTAGTTCACCACCCCACCTAAGTGAAGCTCAGAATAAAGCTATAATACAAAATAGAGTGGAATTTGGTCATTATTTGGATAACAACCATGAGCAGCAAGTAAGCATGGGTATATAAGTGCAGCCATATGTGGATCAATACACTTACGGGGAGAATAACCCTTCACATACTTTAGTGGAAGATAATGAGGGAAACATTCCATCTTCAATGTCTCTTTGGGCACTAAGCCCTGTACCTACTACAGTGAGAGCCCCGAAGAGACTTCTTGTCTCTTATTGTTAAGGAAAATCTATATAGTACATGCAAAATATGGAGAAACACCATGGATCTCATCTCTGATATATGTGAGGCTTTGTAAGATGCTCTAACATGTAATACTATACACATTAGAGCACATGCTACTAGCTAAGGATTCATGAAGTCTATGAATCTCTTGGTTAGTGTGATCATAGAGCATGTCGGGTGGGATAGGTTGTTGATCTATGGGAATAGCATGCTTTTGGTGGGGAAGCTGCCACTTGGGGAGGATAGGAGGTTGTTGCTCAAGGGGATAGGAGGCTACTTCTCGGTAGGGGGATACGAGCTTGTTGCTCATGGGGGAGAGGAGGTTGCTTCTTGAGGGGGATATGAGGTTGCTGATCTGCTATGTGAAGGTTAATGTGTGTGGTATGCGTTCATGTATATAATGTGTAAACAAGAAATTTAAATTAAAATATGCTATTTTTAATAAAATTGAAATTTATCAAGTACAATGACATTTAAGAAACTAGAATTTTGTAAACATGAAATTAAGTGTACATATAATACATTTATTTAATATGAAACAAACATAGCATATGTATAGTACTACATGTGTGAACTTGTACATCATAAATTAAAATATGGAATTTACTAAACTTGAAACACATGAAATTAAATAATACATGTTTAAACATAAAACAAACATATGTTATGTACATGTACATAGAATTTCATAAAAATGAAACAAATGGAACATGTGTATTGTATACATTTGTACATTGTGTGTGTGTGTGTGTGTGACAACTTCATAAAATTGTCTCAATTATATCTAGATAGAGTCTAGATCACATAGGTGAACTACTTGACACATAACTCTAGTTTAAATATGAACTAGATTCACTATATAATTTAATAGGTATATTGTCACAATTATGGCTCATGGCTAAGGTTACTAGGGAAATAAGTAGGACTATGGTTAGACTTAGAGTTAGTGTTAAGTTTAGAGTTAATTTTAGGGTTAGGCTTAACATTAAAAAAAATTAGGGTTAGGTTAAGACTTATTAATTAGGGCTATAGTAAGGTTTAAAGTTTTAAAAGTAGTACTACATATTGTTCTTAAAGTGCACATACCTCGTGATTGACATAAATTAATTTGAATAGGATTGGCATTCAAGGTTAAAGTTTTATCATTATTATGGTTTATATTATAGTTCTGTGGTTAATTTTAGGGCTACCCAGTTTAGTATTAAGATTGAGTTTAGGGGACCATTATTAGGGTTTAATCATTGTAAATTTTCATTAAGTTAGGGTTAGGAAAATATTTAGGGCTAGGGTTAAAGGAGTGTGTGTTCAGAATAGTGTTCTATGTTGAGTAAGCTATTATGGTTAGAGTAAGGGATAGTGTTAAAAAATTGTGTAACTTAAATAATTAGACAATTAGTGTTTAATACCAATGTGAGACTTAGGTTAGTGTTATGGGTAGAATTATGATTGGGTTTAAGATTTAGTGTTAAATGTTGAGTAAGTTAATATAATTAGCTCATTACCTAGTTTAGTATTACCTAGGATTAATAGGTACATATGTTATGGAACTATAGTTACATGGTTAGCCTTAGAGTTAGGATTGTGGTTAGGATTTCTAGAGCTATATCATTAGAATCATGATCAATGTTAGGGAAAGTTAATATAATGTTTAGGGATCTTTAGGATTAAATTTCTAGGGTTAGTGTACAAATCTAGATTAAAGTTTTTATTTAGGATTCATTTTAGTTTTAAAACCAATATATGTATAAATGTGTGGTGTTAAATATTATATTAATATTTTGAAGTCAATAATACTATACATGTATATATAAGGTATAATACATATTTTATTGGGTCTTTTAAAGAACTATATGGAAATATTATGCTAGTTATGATTTTGAACATATGAAAATATTTTAACTTTTCCTTTAGTCAAATGGTCAACATCATTCTAGAATGATACTAAATGAACAACATAAATTATATTTCACTAGATACACCTTTAGTCCTCATAGGACTGCATAAGTCAGTATGTACTAACTTTAAAATCAATTTAGAGGAAAATAACATGTTAGAAAAACTAGAGGAGACTCACTTTTTTAGTTGACAATATTTACAGATAACATTGATAGTTTACTAATAGGAGGCAAGCTTCTTACACATTTACTCTTTCCTGCCTTTAGTGATTTCAATATTTGCCTTACAACTCATTTTATGCCATAATCAACAACTTTCATTCTTAGTTACTAACCAATTATTCTCAATAATATTGAGATAGAAGATGTCACCTCTTGTTTTTCTCTCATATCTAGTAGTCTTCTTGTCTTGTCAATGATTTTTCAACACCCTTTAATAAAATTTAAACTTAGAAGATTTATCTTGTAATAGAGCTATACTTAGTAGGTTATACTTGATGCCTTCTACTAGATATACATCTTTACAATTACTATATTATTTTAGGGATATGGAAATATTACCTATTATGATGAATGTTTTGGGTTAAAGTAGTTGGTAGAATGGTTGAATGCCAAAATGATGAGAAGTGGATTCAAGCATTCAACTAGAATTAAGTGTTGCATTAATTGTCAACCTGTTAACAAGAAGATGGTGTTAGCAATTTGGCTTGGAGAATATGTAAGGATTACAAAGGGTTTTCATTTATGAAAACACATACCTACTATGAAGAAATAAAAATGTAATCTTAAGTCTTTGATCATTGAACTTACAAAATTAAGTATAAATCAAGAGAGAAATGAACAATCATGCATTTTGATTTAATGTGGTTTACTAGAAGTAGATGAGGATATGCACATTAGAGGGAAGTTAGGTTATGATTTATTAAGAACATTTCTAGGAGAACTTACAGATATTAAATTTATAGATATAGTTATGGTGAGTTTTATAAATAATAGTTCAACAAACAAAACATGTAAGATAATAGAGTAAAGGCATTTTGGTTAAGAGATTTTTTTGGTTCACCAAAACATTAAATTAACAATGTTGGTACAATATCCTCATTGTTAACCTTCACTTAGCAGCAACTAATTTTGAATTTTGGAAAACCTACAAGGAAATGAAGGTCAACTAATTCAGCAATTGGGTATAAAGAATACACTTTATGTTTAAAATAAGTGAGGCATTATAATGTAATGTTATAATATTCTAATACATATTTTATATAATAACAATTGATGTAAACCTAATTATAGTATGTAATTATACAATTATACCATCAGTTTTGTGAAGAGGGCCACAGACAAAAAAATTAGATTATGAAGATATTAGCATAGTTAATAAGGTTTTTGGTATTTATACATTTTTGTGGAAAATATATCAATGTATATGCATGTTGTAGTGGTGGTCTTAGCTTGCAAATTTTTAAGTTATAATACCAATTTCTAAAAGGGTTGAGGCTTCTAACAAGGCCTAGACCTCAAACAAGAATAGATACAATATACTATTGCAATAGAGTCCTAATATGCTCAATATTTGTCACAAGCTACTTTCTATTGGTGGATCATTTTTTGGGTTTAATCCCCACTGAGATTTTTTGTTTGCCAGGGTTTCCCTAGTTAAAAAATAACGGTGTTCTGAGTTAAATTATATTATTTTTATGTTTACCTTTTAGTTTACTCTTATATGCATTCATAAAGATTTTTAAATATATCCATAGTTGGGAAAGCATTTGTGGAAGACTAATTCAACCCTCTTTCAGTATTACCTATTTTTGCTAATTGGTATCAATACTTAGTTATTGAGAGGAGACCTAACAAATTTAGTAAGATCTATATGGATCCAGATAAATTATAGAATAACTTAGAGGAATCTCTTGTGAAACTTGATGTAATCAAAGAAGAAAGAGACAACCTAACGATTACACTTAAAGATGCACTAGGTTTTATTTAGAAGTTGAAAGAACAAATTAAATCTACTAAATCTAAGAAAAAAGATTCAAATGATTTGATCATAGATAGTAATGGAATTTCTAACCTGAAGAAGGATAATGAGATTCTAAAGTATGAACTTGAGATCAAAAACCTTAAGATGAGCTTGATAGAAAATGAGAAGAAGAGTCAATCAGATTTGGGACCCAAGAATGTAGATTTGAAATTCAAAGTTACCAAGGTGATATTTGAACTTGAGAGGAACAAGACACAGTATAAAGAAAGTGAAACATGTAACACTATTATGAAAGGAGAGTTTACACAAATAAAACAAAATCTTGAGAAGTTGTATTGAAACACTTAGAAACTTGATCAACAGGTCATTGAACTTGAGCAAAAGAAACAAACACGGTGAAGAGATAGGTCTACAAAGCTGATTTTAAGGAACTTGAGTAGAGGAAAATAATAGTGGACGATCATGCCTCTCCAAATGAGATCACTTTGATGGTGAAAGATCTGAAAATAAAACCAAAACTTCTGAGAATGACTTGAAAAATGATTCTGACCAAATGCTTTCTATAATTGCAACACTATTGCCTATAGTTAGTTTTGTTGCATTATTTATAATTCTAGGGGGAGTGAGTAGTGATAGTAGCATTCCTATTCAGATGCACGTGGCCACTCTTAAGGCTTTCATAATAGCAAAAACTTTAGCCATATGTTTATCTATGTTAGAATTTCTAGTGTTACTTGATACCCATTTTTTGCTCCTCACAATCATGGAATTTAATACTATATTTGGCTATGGCCGAATAACAAACTCTTCTAAAATATTTCTGTAGAGCCTTGGATTTCTCCTTGGATGCACTTTTGTCTACTGGGATTTTGAGGCAATCATGGTGTCATATGAAACAAGAATATACATTCTAGTTGTTGAGAATTGTGTCTCAACCTTGCAAGCTTTTTAGGAAAAACTCTAGAAAATTTTAGCTGGAAAACTGTAGAGATTTTTTGGAAAATTCCAAAGTTTGTATGTGGTAGCTTTCCACATGTTTATGAGTTGGAAAAAGGTGTATGAGTTGTTAAAAATATGTCTAGTCTTTAGAAAAATGTAGAAGGGCTATTTTTAGAGTATAAACAACTCATTTTATGACTTTAATGGGAGTCTAAATTAGAGGACAAGATTATGGATGAAAATGGTATTCTTGGAGTTACAAATTCTAAGTTTGTAACATGTGGCATGGTTTTTTTTCCCATGGTTTTGTAAAACCACAAATGGTTCCCAAGTGGAAAATCACTATAAAAGGAGGGCTTGGGGAGGTGTTTAAATCATCAAGTTTAGTTTGCTAGACTGGTGCTAGAAGGAGTCTCTTTGAGTCTGAGACTGAGTTTGAGTTGAGATGATGTGCTCTTGTAAGAACTTTCATTGCAAGTGTATTGTAATCTTCCAAATTTGAGAATACATTATGCAGGTTTTAGAGGGTGGGGTTTTTCTTTCGAAAGGGTTTCCCCAAGGTAATCATTATGTTATGAGTTCATCATTATTTTGATTATGTTATTATGCATTTCTTGAGATCTCACAATAGTTAGTTGAATTTTCATAATCATCCTCTCAAAGATTAGTGTAGGAAGCAATTCCACACACTTTAGCTTCCTTACAAGAGGTATCAGAGCTTGGCCAGTTTTGGTTCTATTTGTTGGGTATAGGGTTTTTTGAGCTAATCATGGTTTGAGTGGGAGCTTGTGTAGTGGTTTTTATTTTTTTATTACAAGATTGAAAGGATGGAAAGCACATTAGGGAGGATTGATGTAGAGAAGTTTTCTATCAAAATATTTAAAATGTGGAAGTTGAAGATGGAAGTTTGATTGATTGACTGGGATCTATGGGATGCAGTCAATGAGAATAAGTTGAGGCCCACAGATCTGAGTTTAGATACAAAGTATAATGTGAGAGATAGAAAAGCTAAAAGTCTCATCAGATTGTGTCTTACAAACTCTATACTAATTAATGTCCATGAAGAACCTACTACAAAGAAGCTTTTGAAGGAGCTAAGTGAGATCTATCAAGAGAAATCACTTGCGAACAAGATTTTCTTGAGGAAGAAGTTGTATTCCATGAGAAAGGAAGAAGGTGGATGGATTTCTAAGCATCTTGAAAGTTTTAATATGTTGGTGACTCAGTTGACCTTAGTTGGGGTGTGGATGGATGAAAAATAAAGGTGCCAAATATTGCTATGTTCATTGCCAGACTCATGGGACAGCCTTGTCATGGCCATAGGGAAAACTTCAATTATCTTGAAGACGGAGGACATTGTTGGTTCTCTACTTTCTAAAGAGCTGAGAAGGAAGGTCCCTTTGAATGCTAAAGAGGCTTTGCATGTTCAAGGAATACCAAAGGAAAGAGGAAAGAATGAGAAGCACCATGGCTGTTCTAAGTCCAAGAATAAGGGGAGATCAAAATCTCGCAGTTAGTCCAAGGTGATCTGTTGGAATTGTGGCAAACCTGGACACTTCCAAAAGTACTACAAAGAGGAAAAGAAAAAGAAGAAGAAAAAAGATTATGATTCTAAGTCCAAGAAAGAAGATGGAGATGCTTTCATTGCAACCTTGGCCACTCATACAAGTGATAGTGCATGGGTGATAGACTCAGGTGCATCTTTCCACATGACTCCTAATATAAATTGGTTTAGTAAATATGAAAAGTTTGATGGTGGTAAGGTGTATTTGGGTGATAACTGAGTTCTTGCTAGTGTTGGTCGTGGAAGTATTCATGTGAATTTTTATGATGGAAGAATTAGAAGATTTGATCATGTCTTACATATCTCAAGACTAGTGAGGAATTTTTTATCTATTAGTAAAGTAATAGATGTAGGTGTGCATGTACAATTTTCTAAAGAAGGTGCAAAAATGGTGAGAGGTGCTATGGTAATAGAAAGAGGAAGTAGATTGGGTACATTGTACCAGCTTGATGCATGCATGATTGAGTGCAATTTTACTTTTGATAAGAGTGTCAAAAGGAATACTTTGTTTGAGAGGGAGAGGGTTTTTCTTTCAATAGATGGTTGTCATTTTTGGGTACCCAAGGGTGCTCTATATATTGAATTAAAGTTACCTACAGAGAGGACTATGTTATGGTACTAGAGACTCAGCCATATAGGTTAGAAAGGTCAACAAAACTTAAAGAGTAAAAACCTTGTTGATGGGTTGAATGACTGCGATCTTGATTTTTTATTTTTGTGAACATTGTATCTATGGCAAACAAAACCATATTTAGTTCTACTCAAGTTCTCATAAGTCCTCATGTATTTTGGATCTAATCTACTTGGATGTATTTGGTCTAGTTGATGTTCCTTCTATTGGTAGATCAGTTTATTATGTTTCTTTCATTGATGATTTTAGTAGAAGAACATGGGTTTATTTTCTTAGAAGTAAAGATGAAGTTTTTCAGTCATTTCAAAGAATTTAAATTAATGGTTGAGTTGAAGACTAGAAAGGAGATAAAGTGTTTGAGAACTGATAATGGAGGTGAATATTTCTCTAATGATTTTGACACATTTTGTAATGATTTTTGTATTAAAAGAGAGAAGACAACTCTGTATTCTCCACAACAAAATGGAGTTGCAGAAAGAATGAATAGGACCTTGATGGAGAAGGCTAGGAGTATGCTGAGTGGAGCTAGACTGGAACAAAAGTTTTGGGCTGAAGTTGTAGCCACTGCCTGCTACCTAATAAATAGGTCTCCTATATTATTGCTTGTTGATAAGACACCAATGGAAGCATGGTTGAGTCATAAGACTTCACTTAGACATCTGAGATTTTTTGATCATGAGGCATATGCTCATGTGCTAAAGGAGAAGCAAACAAAATTGGACAACAAAGTTGACAAATGTATCTTCATCGAATATAGTTATGTTGTGAAAGGATACAAAGTTTGAGATCTTATTACACAAAACGTATTTTACTCCAGAAGTGTTATTTTTAGAGAAATTGAGCCTTCTACTATTATAGTGCATCCAAAATAGATAAAAGAAAAGAAAGATGTGATTCAACTTCCTACTATAGTTGACAAAGTTTAATGGAGGCCTTTAGAAAGACAAGTTTTTGAAGAGACCTATAAAAGTTTTGAATCATTAGAGGAAGAGGGAGAACTTGATCATGATCATGAACCTGAACCTAAACCAGATCTTCTTTGAAGGTCTAGCAGATAGAGGAAAGTACCAGAGAGTATCCTAATGATTGAAGTTTTATATTTTCTTTGAATGCTAATATTGATGAACTCAAATAAATGGAAGAGGCTTTTGGTATGAATGATTCAGAGTCCTAGAAGATAGCCATGGAAGAAGAGATGGAAGCTCTTAAGAGGAATGACACATGGGACCTTGTACCATTGCCTAAAGGATGGGAGCCTATTGGTTGTAAATGGGTGTTCAAGAGGAAGATGGGTTTAGATGGAAGCATTGAGAAGTATAAAACACGTTTGGTTGCAAAAGGTTATTCCCAGGTTGTAGGAATTGATTATGGTGAAAAAATTTCTCCTGTAGTGAAAATGACATCCATTTGATTTTTACTTTCTATTGCAGCAGCTTATGATCTAGAAGTTGAGTAGATGGGAGTGAAGAAAAATTTCCTTCATGTAGATTTGGAGGAAGAAATTTATATGACATAGCCAGAGCACTTTGTAGTGAAGGATAAAAGTCATTTGGTTTGTAAATTTAAGAAATTGTTGTATGGTCTAAAAGAAAGTCCTAGGATGTGTCACTAGAAATTTGATAGATATGTATTGAGTTTGGGATTTGTGTGATCCAAATCTAATCACTGTATATACTACAAGTTTGATGGTGATTATTTCCTAGTTATTTCCTTCTATGTTGATGACACGTTGTTTATTGGAAAAAGAAAAGGTTTGATTGCAAAATTAAAATCTCAACTCTTAGCAAAGTTTGAAAGAAAAGATCTTGGTGCAACAAGGTACATTCTGGGAATGGAGATTATAAGAGATAGACATAACAGAAAGATTTGGCTAGGCTAGAGGAAGTATTTTGGTAATATTCTAAGAAGATTTAATATGCAAGATTCCAGACCATTGAGTATTCCTATTACTATGGGAACAAAGCTTTTTAGCTCATAGTGTCCTTCATCCCCATTGGAGATGGAAGCGATGGGTCAAGTATTGTATCAAAGTTTTGTTGTAAGTTTGATGTATGCTATGGTCTATACAAGACCAGACACTGCCCAAGTAGTGGGAGTACTTTCCTGTTATATGTGTAATCTAGGAAAAACACATTGGGATCAATAAAAAGAGTTTTTAGATACTTGCAAGGTACCTCAGAGTAATCTATATGTTTTAATGGAATAGGATATGATCATTCCTTAGATATTCAAGGCTTTGTGGATTCAAACTAGGCTAGCAATGTTGATAGTAGAAGATCCACCAGTGCATATGTATTTACATTATTTGGTAGTGCAAGCAGTTAGATGAGCAAGCAACAAGCTATGGTCACTTTTTCCACTGCAGAGGTAGAGTATATGGTAGCTACTCATGCCTACAAGGAATTTATCTGGCTAAAGAGACTGTCTCTAGATATAGTGTTCAAATAGGGTACAGTGACAATTTATAGTGATAGTCAAAATGCAATCTGCCTAGTGAAGAACTCGACAGTTCATGTCATGACCAAGCACATTGATGTACAATATCATTTTGTGAGAGATATGGTTGAGCATGACAAGGTGAAGCTAAAGACAGTAGAGTCTTTGGTGAATGTTGTTGATGCATTAACTAAGCCCGTGAGCACAGAGAAGTTTAGATGGTGTTTAGAGTCTATGGGCCTCTTGACCCCTAGCAATTAAGTCCATGAAAATTTCGATCCCCTAATTCTTGCAAGGTTTTTGAAAAGTGGGAGAATGTTGAGAATTGTGTCTTAACCTTGCAAGCTTTTTAGGGAAAACTCTAGAAAATTTTAGCTAGAAAACTCTAAAAATTTATTAAAAAATTCTAGAATTTTTTTTTGGTAGTTTTCCACATGTTTATGAGTTGGAGAAAGGTGTATGAGTTGTTAAAAATGTGCCTATTATCTATAACAATGTAGAAGGGCTATTTTTAGAGTACAAAAAATCCATTGTATGGCTTTTATGGGGATCTAAAATAGAGGACAAATTATGGATGAAAATGGTATTCTTGGAGTTACAAATTACAAGTGGGTAACATGTGGCATGGTTATTTTACACATGGTTTTGGCCCATGGTTTTGTAAAACCAAAAATGGTTTCCAAATGGAAAATCACTATAAAAGGAGGGCTTGGGGACGTGTTTGAATAATCAAGTTCAATTTGCAAGACTAGTGCTAGAAGGAGTCTCTTTAAGTCTAAGTTTGAGTTTTAGTTGAGGTGATGCACTCCTGTAAGAACTTGCATTGCAAGTGTATTGTAATATTCTAGATTTGAGAATACATTGTGTAGGTTTTGGAGGGTGGGGTTTCTCTCCAAGAAGGGTTTCCCCACAGTAACCATTGTGTTATGACTTTATTATTATTTTAATTATGTTATCATGCATTTCTTGAGATCTCCACAATTGTTAGTTGAATTTTCATAACCGCCCTCTCAAAGATTAGTGTAGGAAGCAGTTCCATGCACCTTAGCTTCCTTACACTAGTCATACCAAGGTGTTTATGGTTGGCAATTTTTTTCTTGCATAATAGTATTAGCTGTAATCTTCATCTGGATCTTCATGTCTACTCGACCATTACTCAATCTAATGTGGACTCATTTATGGAGCATGTCTACCCTTATAGTTTATTTCATAGTTCCCACTTTGTTTCGTCAGGACTGGTAGTGAGGAAGAGCTCCATTCGTGGAACATCTTCCTTGGTTTATTTTAAGATTAGGTTTATTATAGTTTGGTAGAACCCCATTTTTAGAATAACTATGATGCTAGTACAAGTTCATTTATGTTAGTCCTTGTTAAAATTTATCACTCTAAAAGTTGTCTATGTTTTAAACATTGGGCACTCCCCATTGGGTGTTGTGATAATATCTAGAGACTACTATCCTAATAGAATAGTTTTTTTAATGTTGCATACATGTTTGATGGTATGCATAAATATGTTATATGTATTAGCACAATCCCATGTAATTATTAATAAATAAATGATTATTTATTGTTAGTTCCTACTTTCTAAAGGTACGGATTAAAGTTTTTGATGCTCTATTGCATAGTAATTTTCATTTGGGTATTTATGTAGGCTCCTCCATTTTTCATATAATCTATAGTTGTGTCAAACTATTTCTTTAAACATAGTTACTTCTTTTTTATTAGTGTTTTTTCATTGAGCATATTCATTTTTCCAGGCAGTCTAAGAATTTTCTAGCATAGGAAATTTGAACAAAAATAGGGTTGGACAGATGGAGTTAGGCCAAGGCCAAGGGAAAGAGACATGTTTATTTCCAAATAATTTATGTGACATTGTGCATGTTCTTCACTTTCCCCTCTATGCTTTGCACAATATCTTTGGATATGCATAATTCAAAAATAAGCATTTACCATCGATTATGCTTAACTTGATATGCAAATATGAGGAAATTTTTGTTTTTCCAAATGAATGATAACCAATAGAAAAGGTTCATCAAAGCTCACTAAAAGTTCATGAAATCAGTTGCTTTATCATTTTTAAATGTCTTTTGTTTCAAAGGTCTTGAAATTTTTTTCTAACCGTAGAACACCTCCTATTCAAAAGTATTACTCCAACATCTCTGATATGAGAACTGGAATCATTGAAATAGAATTTAAAGAAAGCACTAATGATTTTCCAATTTTTGTAAGTGGCAACAACATCATTAAGATTCTATTCTATAATATTTTCCTTCTTGATTTCAGCATCACCATTGGTCTAAGAATAGATATCCAAAGAGCTGCAACCTTTATTATCAAGTTCTTCAATTTCCTTATGAATATTATTATCTTCTACATTTCTAGGCAATGAAGAATTAGACCTTTGTTCTTCAAATAGACTAGAGCATTCCTTTGTCATATTATTTTCACTTTTGTCACTAATATTTTCTTTGATATTAGATTTGCTTTTTGTTTTTATATCAGGATATTGTTGCAACAAGGAGTTCATCACATCTTCAACCTTGGTACAAACAAACCAGCATTCTTTTATACCATTATTTTTTTGCATTCCTTTGGGCATCTTCAATAGCTAGGGAAATCATTTCAATTCCTACAACGATGCTGGCATGACAAGCAAGTGTCAAACCAATTGTGCTTAAGACATTGTTGGTCATGCTGCAACCGCAAGTTCTTTAGCCATTCTCTTGATTTCACTTGAATTTAACCCCTCCTCAATACTTACTAAGAAAATATGTATAATAATGGTTTGCTCATTGTCTTAGATAGAAACTAGGATTGGGGGCTTGTCTATCTCGAACACTAAAAAGTTACAAGAAACCTTTATTTTGATAATTGAACACCAAATTGGTAATGGAGAAGACCACACAAAGTTTTGAAAGATTGATTTAGATTTGCAAGCAATCGTTGAGACTTTGGGGAAGTTTTTAGGTTATTGAATAGATTCATAACAAAAAAATTCTTGCGATTTAGTTGCTCTTCATAGAGAAAATATGGAAGAGGGGTCACAATATTATGGGCACTCTTTGTCTTCATAATAGATCAATTAGTCACCAAATTTTAAAAGTCTATTGTATTCCTAAAATTGGCTTCCTCATTCTCTAGTATTTGAGAGTTTGATGCATCAGAATCTTCCATATGTTGGTGATTTCTCTTTCCTTTTATTACTTGTTTATCTTGTTGCTTCTCCCATGGGCATCATAGAGCATCTGCTACATTTCATTAATGTTTTTTCGTAGTATGCCCTTTTAGTTTGTCTATAGCTTACATGACATGCTCTTAACTAGAGAATGTAATGAACCCAATAATTGCACCCTTTTTGTTATTAAGATTTGAATATGGTAGTTCTAAACCATCAAGAAGCCTCTTGAATTTGCCAACAAACCATCCTTTTGGGGGATACTGATGCACTTACTCAAGGACAATATTTTGCTCTTCGTGACCTTAGTTAAAAATTTAGGGATTAAGATCAATCTTTTTTTGTCTCTTTAAATTTTTGACCCATTCAGAGGTGGGGTCCCATGAATTATCTCCTTGTGAGAACACTTTCAATTTTCTACATGGCTGTAGTCTTGAGTGTGCCTTCTGAAATATGAGAAAGGACTAGTTTTCCAGAACATGTGAGAACTTTCATTGTCCTAATTCTTTCTCTTCACACCATGGCATTCTTTAGAATTATAGTTTGGAGTATGTTCACTTTCTCAGGGATTTGTTCAAAATTAGGATCTAGGGTTTTAGGGATAAATGTAAAATCAAGATTTGTAGTTTTAGGGTTTAGTCTAGAATTAGGATTTGTGGTTTGAGGATTTTGTTGCTAGCTTTTGAATGCCACCTTCCATGTTTGATTTAGCAATAGGGTTTTGTTTAACCATTTCTTATGCTAGTATTTTAGTGTAAATCAAACCAATGGGCCAATTTTTAGGATTATTATTCCCTATGTATCTATAGGATAATGTTCTTAGTGGTTGTGGTGGTGGAAATTAATTTTAAAATCATAATTCTAAAGTTCAAAAATTATATTATTTTAAAATTAATTTTCAATTGTCAATTTCTATTTTTTGATTGCTCAGAAGTAAATTTGGTTGGGGTAAAATTATTTATCTCCCCAAAGAAGTGAAAGAAAAATAAGTTCTAGAAAGTTCTTTTAAAATTGTACAAGAAAAATAAAAAATTCTAAACATTTCAACTATTGAAAGCATGGAAATTATCTACAAATATCTGGCAGTTGTCTCTACAATGGTGTGTTGGTATGGAGGTATTGTTATGGACATTGTGTTTCTATGGAGGTGTTGTTATGGATGTTCATAGTAACATCAATAAGTGAAATTTCCCAAAATAAATCCTAAACCTACAATCACACCATACTTATCCAGTCTTGAAGAAAAATCTATGTAGAAATAGTATTTATTTTCAGTAAACAACAACAAAAAATTATCCAAAAATAGAACTAGTTATGTCCCATGAACACTGGTACCCTTATCGCATTTCAGCAGCACAATTTGTGGCACCAATCTCTTTTGGATGATTTTTTGATAGTAGTAAGTTGCAACACAAACCTAATTGCCTAGCCCTTTTGTACATCATGCCCGTTCTATGGCACTCAACATATTTGAATCTTAGTGGCTCTAAAAAAATGGCTACTACAAGGAACATGTAACTAATTGCATTACCCCATAGACATAAGATTTTACTAAATCTAATAGCCTCAAAGCATAAGATTTGAAAGCATTACGAAGAAAAAAGTAAAAAATGTGTTTCTTGACTTTTCCAATTGCAAATTGAAGGAATCAATTAATAACCATATTGCTTTACACACTCTAGTAGTTGCACCCATTGAATTATAGGAACCAGATAATAGACATGTTCCTAAAGTAACTACACATATGTAGAGATGATCTGTTGTTCCTAAGACTTTCACTTGCCCATGAATTTTACTGATAACATTTTGTTCTATTGAAAAACCAGAAATGGTCAAAGTTACTTCTGGAAAAAGTAATTTCCTATGCTTTGATGCAATCAGTACAAGAATGACATATTGATCTCAAATTGGTTTTGACAAGTGATTATCAACACACATAAGCAATATACTTAGTTCATGCCAAACTAATAGTACATGTCAAGCACAACATGCAAATAATAGACCATGTTGACTCATAGTGATGGTTGAGCCACTCATGTGTTGAGTCTATCAAGTTTCAAAAAGATAATATAAGCTAAGTGACACAGGAGCTGAGTAACACAAGAGCTGAGTAAATAGTGGATGCTAGGCAATACAAGTGCTAAGTCACAACAAAAAGATCAGTGCATGATGAGCATTAGAGACTTCAAATGTCAAGTAACACAATTTTGACATATTTTTTTGTAAAGGAATAAACAACTATGTAAACCATTTTTGAGCCAACTTAAGAATGAATCTCAATATTTTGGAGATAAGGAGGAATCTCTAGTTGGATTCCCTATGAAATTACATCCAGCCAATTAGAAAATGGGAAGGTTTAATCGACAAAAATGAATGAATCTTAGCCATAGATTCATACCTAACCCTAAGTCACTAAGTCTTCTTAAGGTGGACAAAACCCTAAACTTTCTAAGATTGTTGAATGAGAAAAGAGGATAGTTTTCATGTGCAAACAGAGCATTCATGGTGACTTAGAAGTTATGAAGTGAAACCACATTATGGAATCAATTAGAGAAGAATGGAGGATAGAGAAAATGATATAGCAAAGAGGCATATGATCAAGATGGATCAAGAGAACATTGTTTAGAGGTGATCTGTTATTAGGTAAGCAAGTGCCAACCATAGAATCTATGCTAAGACATTCTAATAGGTGATTTCAATCAAATCTCTTAATAGAGTATACCTAATAAACTATATGAAATCCTTCAACATGGTGCTTAATTAGTTGTAAGTTAAAGTCCTTTAACCATGTACACTTCTAACAGGGTGTTGAAATCCTCTAACAAGGTGAGACTTAACAATCTCTTTAAGTCTTTAACAGGGAAGACCTCTCAAAGGATAGATTGTGGCTCATGATCAAAACATTGTAACCTTCATTGGATACACTTTATTACTATAGTATTGAAGATTTTTGGGTGTCATCCCCACCACAATTTTACCTTCTCACTTGAAGGCTTTCTGGGTAATAACATCTAGTGTTATCTGTGTGAATGCTTACATGTTTACATGATTTAGATGTAGATGCTTTACATGTTATTTCAGTTTACTCATTGAATGCATGAGATGGATGTGTGGTGAAAGTTTTATGGGTCCAAGATTAAACAATTTATTCACCACCCCACACCCCCCCCCCCCAGAAGTTTACCTTTCCTATTGTATTTCCTACAATTGGTCTCAGAGCCTTGTTCTCCAAAAGAGAATCTTTGCAACTTTGAGGAAAGATCTTGAAATGAAAGTCTACGAATTGGGAATGACTATTGAGAATTAGGGAATTGAGATACAACTCATTCTACATCAATTGGATGAAGCAAGAGAAGAACTAAAGAAGTCCTTGAAGAGAAGGAAAGAAATTTCTATTGTAGAGAATAACACACCATATAAAGAGATTGACACTACCAAGCTATTTGCCAATGGTGACTCCAATAAATTTGATGCAGCGATTGAAGATATGATGGAAACGAATAGAGCCAAAGCTAAGGAAATTAGAAATCTCAAGTTAGAGCAAGAATTAGTAGCCATACTTGTTATGTGAGGTAACTGAACAAAAGAAGAAAGCTGTGGAAGAAAAAGCCATGATTGAAGAAGACAAAAGAATTATGGCCAACATATTGGAAGAGAAGTCAAAAGAGTTAACCAAGATTTCCAACATGCATTTGGATACTCTAAGTCAAATGATGAATGCCAACTATGAATTGAATGTGAAGGACATTGAGATAACTACATTGAAGTTGTCGAATGAACAATTGTAGAGTGACCTAAAGAGAGAAAATGAATTTGCTAAAAGTTTCAACAAACCAAATAAAGTCATCAAATACTTTAAGCAATTATTAAGATCCCCTAAATTTAATAATGATACATCTGGACTGGGATATACAAATACTTTGAGCAATTATTAAGATCTTGTAAATTTAATAATGATACATCTAGACTGGGATATACAAATACTAAAGAAGGAGAGTCATCCAAAACTGTAAAAAAAAGGAAGAAAATGGAAAGAACTCTAGATCTACTTGTCATAATTGTGGTAAGAAAGGACATGCTACTAATGTGTGTAGGAAAAATATTACAAATTAGAATGTTAAGCCCAAGAACATAATTCATTTTCATAAATGCAACAAGCAATGTCATCAGGCACATGAATGCAGAACCAAGACCATGCATACATAAAGATTTCAAGGATATTGCTACAACTATCAGAAGTATGGAAATAAAGCTTTTGAATGTAGATCCAAACCTATGTTGTCATCAAATAGGCAAATAAAGGTAAAGAATAATGGAAACTCTTATAACTGGGATTATAATACAAGGTATAGCTATCATTATTGTCAATAATATGGACATTTTCCTAAGAATTGTATTAGGACACACTTCAATGGTAATTAAAAAAGGTGTTCAAGTCAAGCCACATGTTTTAGTTATTTGAAGACTACTCACATTAGTAAGTATTTCCCAACAAAGTCAAAGGCACTAAGTTGTGAATTTGATAAAGGAAAAGGAAAGGCAAATGTTGAACACATTAGAGATGACATGAATAAGACATGGAAAAAGAAGGAAGATTTTAGCACATCAAATGGAGAAGAGATCACTTTACCCAATGGGTCAAGTGATCACACCTCATCAAACTAGGAAATCAAGAGGTATATGGGACTAATATCTAAAAAATATATCATACATCAATTCCAAAAGGTTCTAGCACTAAAAAGACTATATTAACATAAAAAAAGATGCAAGATGTTGTTAGAAATTCAAGACAAATCTTCAAGTTTTTCATGTTGTTGTCAAGAATTAAAAGTTTACTATATATTTCAAGTGGAATTTTAGAAGATGTCGAGCTCATAGTGGTTGTTGAGTTATGGAAATGTAAATAGATGTCAAGTGAGCCTGAAATTGTTTGATGTTGAGCTTACAACTATGTAAGCACTCAACATTAATTGCAGGGTTTTCAAAGGGTGTTTGATTGATTTTATCTCATTCTTCATCCTCTCAAATTTGATAAAGAGAGAGTAGAGTAGAAGGCAATCTAGAAATCTATTCCAAGAAGTTGTAGAAGATTCTAGTAGCGATCTCACATCCATTCATCAGATTTCACAAGGTATTTATCAAGAGCTGAGCTACATAGTTTTAATTTTTGTAAACTCTAGTTTTACATTATGACATTGAGTTCAAAGAATTTAGAAGGGAAGGAAGATTTAAATGTTCAATTATTGAGTAATGAAGTTAAGCATCCTATTTGCAAAGCTATCCCTAACATTGGTCAAAAGCAAGACCCTTCTAGTGCATTATCGATGATGCCACTAAATGTAATAATGGTCCAAGATGTAAGAAAATGCTATAATTGAAAGATTGGTAGCATTGGGGATATGGAAATTAGGGAATCATACAACAAACTCTATGAAAATGGTGCTTTCAAAGAAGAGTTCAAAATTGTTGAGAGGAAGGGATTAACATGAGCCCTAGATTTTTCAAATGTGTTTAAGATAGAATGGATCATAACAGTGCTTGGCCAAATCCATGACTATTAATTATGGCTAGAAAATGTACCTATTAAAATTACTAGGAGAATAATCCATAGGGTTACTAGCTACCCAACCCTAGATTGGCCTAAGACACTGAGAAGTGATTGAGAAGAACACTGGAGCTTTTTGGAACAAGAGAGGCATGAAAATAGACACAATCACTGATCCTCTAATAAACTTTGTTATAAGGGTTATATCACATTATTTTTATAAATCTAGTAGATTGAATAGTGTATCCTATATAGCTATGGATGTTGGATACAAGATTGTCAAGAAAGATCATACATATGATCTAGTAGAGCTACAATTACAACAACTGATGGAGAACCTTGGAGAAATTAGGAAAAGTAAGAGTGCACAATGTAAATTTGGCTCTATATTGGTTTGTATATTCTTTTACGTGCAAAACACATTTCCCTTATTTGGTACTATGCAATGGAAGACCAACAGATCAGTTGTAGTACAGATTGGTGAGTACATTAAGAAATTAGGAGAGAATTTTAAATCCTTAATGACTAGTCTAAAGATTTCAAGAAACCATTGAAGCAAAGACTAAGAATACTAGTATCCTTAGTTGAGAAACATTATAATGATGTATATTTTCTTGTGGGTGTTGTTTATAGTTTTGTGCAAGCTGTCACACCAAGGGTAAGATGATTCAAACCTTTAGGTTATGAGATAAATATGGATGAAACCTTTCCAGCTATAACAAATTTACTTGCAAAAGAGGTATACAAAACTATAATGATATTTGGAAATTACAAAGTGGAAAAATCAAAGGTCACCATGGAATTGAAGACTAGTTCAGTTATCAAGAAGGACAAGCTAGTAAAGAAATTGAAAGCTAAGTTTGGAGAGGGTGTCGAGGAGGATGAAGAAGAAGAAGAAGAGGATAAAGAGGAAGAAAGAACTCAAGCACAAGAACCTCTTGAATTAACCCAAGGTAGGGGAGAAGACTGGGAAGAGGAGGAGACTAAAGGTGCCAAGGGAGAAGAAGTTGAGGAAGCACCTACTCCTACCAAGCCAAAGAAGAGAAAGGCCAAGGCACAACCTATGGAAAGGTCTATTAAAATTTCCAAACCAAGTCAATCAAAACCCACTATACCTACATCAAGAGCTAGCACACATGCAACTACACAAAAGGCCAAGGAAAAGAAAAGGAAAACATAACAAGGAGGTCAAGAGTAGAAGAGACCAAGAAGGAAGTATCTTGCACAACTAGATCTTGAAGAGGAGAAAATAGAGTTAGATGACAACAACCAGTTTAAGGTGGTGAGTCACAACCCTCTTTCAAATCTTGAAAATTTATGAGAAAATGTTAAGAATAATGCATGTTTATTAGGATTTAGTCATGTTAATTTTGATAAATTTGGTTAAGAGGAAAAAACCAAGTGGAAGAGGCCATATATGCCATGATGGAAAATTTATGACAATGCCACTAGAACAGAGTGTGCAAGACACACAATTTTCAAGTGTCAGTCATCCACATGACATAATTGAGACTACTAAAATAGAAATTTTTAAGGATGTTTTTGATCTATCAACTCTTAACATAAATTCCCTCACTAAACAAGATTTGAAGAAGATATTAGATCAGTCTACACTGCAGGCCAAAATTTGTGATAATCTAGTTTTTGTAACTATAGATGAACTACAAAAGTCAATGACTGATGTTGCAATGGAAAAAGGTGAATCCACAAGAACCACCTTCTATCATCCCTTCAGTTACTCATGTACAACCTTTGGTCCAAATTCCAAAAGATACATCTACCAAGGTTGATACAAGTGTTAAGATTAATACTGCTGAGAAGGAGATAGTAGAAGAACAAGCCACCAAAGTAGGATAGATAGACATATCTGCAACTATAGAACAAGGAAAAGATACAAAACAAGTCTTAGTGGTAGAACAGGGCAAGCCTGAAGAGAGTGAGTTGACATCTAAGGTGAAGGAACAAGTTTCTATTTAAGCTTTGGTTACCAGCATCTGACACTCCTTCCACACAAACTATTCAGAAACCAAGAAAAGGTGCTATTATTTTGCAAATCTTAGTGCCAAGCTAAAGTTCAGCAAAGGCTAAAAAGGTAATTCAATATGGAGATATAAGCCTTGATGAAGAAATTGTTATACCCAAATATGATTATGATACCATGACATTAGAAAAAATAGGCATATTACAATAGGCCCTAGAAAGGAAAAAAATTAAGAAATTATTAGGAGGGAGTATAGGTAGAAGCAGGCACTACAGAACATCAAAGACATCTTTCTAGATGCATTTACTTTGCCAACTTTTCATGAGACAAAGACACTAATGGAATAGCTAAAAGATATAGTGGAGAAGGTTAGTAATTGAGACCTTGATACTAATGCCAAATTATTAGAATGGTTAGAAAAGAAGTTCCAAAACAAAGTTAATGAGAAAATATCTAGTGACATAGCACTTACACAAGTTGCATTGGCAACTAAGGTTGAGGATGTGAAGAAGGTAATTGAGAACATATTCTCATTGTATACTAAATTGTGTAACCCATAACTCTTCACCCAAGAGACCAAAAGTCACATTCTAAGTCTAGAAAGCCAAATTTCTGCATTAGGTGCAAGACTACCAATAAATCAAGCTTAGAGTGAGAAGCATATCATGATATTGTTTCGAACACAGAGTCAGTTAGCTATATTGATAGTGGATGAGGCTAACATAAGAGCCAAACTATCTAGCATCCAAGCAACCCTCACCATCCATATGAAAATTTTGTAGAAGAAGCTAGGCTATGTTGAAACTCTACTGAAGAAAGATGCCAATCTTTCTACTTTGGATGGTGTAGTCCACCTTACTACCGAGCTTGCAATCCATATCAAGTCATTTGATGTTGCATGTGATAACTTGGATGTAGCCCTCAAGATAATATTGGATGTCCATAAATCATTTTTGGACAAACATAGAATAAGTGTATAGCCCATTGACATAAGTGTCAAAAGGGGGGAGATATATAAGGAGACTAAAACAAAGAGGGAGATACATTTTTGGGGGAGAAATTGAGAACAATAGAGCAAAAGGGAGAGAACGAAACAAGAAAACTTAGATGAAAGAGTATCATCAATCAACAAAACAAAGCATGAAGTCAAAGTGTATCAACAGAGACACATTTACTTAGAGGGAGTATAAAATTTTGGTTACAAAATAGACATATCAACTCAGTGAGAGTTATCAAATTTTGAGGTATATAAATTATTACAAAATTTTGATGTTTTGAAGTTTTGTATATAAGCTGAGTTAGGATATGTTATGCTTGTAAGAAGAAGGATATTAAGGTATACTCAAGTGTTTTTGACACTCATGTCAAAGTGCAAGATTGTTGATCTTAGATTGGTTTTGACAAGTGAGTGTGAACACACTTAAGCCATTTATTTACTTCATGCCAAATTAATAGTCTATGTCGAGCACAACATGTAAATAATAGACCATGCCGAGTCATAGCGAGTGCCAAGCCACTCATGTGCCAAGTCACTCAAGTGCTGAGTAGATAATATAAGCTGAGTGACACAGGAGTTGAGTAACATAGGAGTAGAGTAAAAAATAGATGTCAAGCAATACATGTGCCAAGTCACAACAAAAAGATCAGTGTATGTTAAGCATCAAAGACTTTAGATGCTGAGTAACATAGTTTTGACATTTTTTTTGTAAAGGCACAAACAACTATGTAAACCATTTTTGAGTTGACTTAAGAATGAATTTTGATATTTTAGAGATAAGGGAAAATCTCTAGTTAGATTCCTATCACTAATACATTAGGGGTCAATTTGCGATGGCAAGAAAATGTAATATGTTTTTGGCTTTTTTTTTTTCAATTTTAGCCCGATGCCATTGCAATTGTGACACCACCAAGATATAAGAGGAAAAAGAAATCGAAAAACATTGTTCATTTGAAAGAAATTGACACAGGGTTCTTCGAAAAGGGAAGGCAGGAGACTTCGGCAGTATTGAGAGGGGCAAAGACCTGCATCTGGCACTAGCTCGAGGAATTGAGAGGGGTAGAGATCGGCATCGGCTAACTCAACGCATTGAGAGGGGCTAATCTACTATATTCTATGGGGATGTCTATGGCAAAAGGGCCAAGGGCAACATTCAGAGGAGGTTGATGGCAAGGTGCAAAACAAACAAACCCATTACTCTTAGAATCCTTTTTTATCCAATCAATATTATTATTATATATATGAAGTAGAAAATGGGAGGAGACACAACCATACCAGATGTAAATTATCTCCTGGCCTCCAAAAATGCGGTGGGCTCAAGCTATTTGCAATTTATCTTCCCATGTCCCATAGATGGTCATGCATTCTAATTATAACTGTAAATTTTTCTCATGAATTCCCTTTCATTTCTTGAACAAGACACTTGGTTTTAAGCATTTCCATTGCATGTCGAGAGCTCCATGCTGATGCCTCCCATACTTCCATGGTAGTGTGCTTGGATTTGTCAACAAAAAAACATGCGAAATCCATGAAAATTTGTTGTTCCTCATAGTCCAATGAATCAAATCTTATTTTAAGGCTTTGGTGTATGTCTCAAGGCAATGTCTTGGTAACTTTGTTCAATTCTAACCTCCAATAATTCTAATCTCTGCCACGAACATGACTGCCGAGAACTTGAAGTGACATAGGTAATCCTCTGCATACATTCAAGGAGTTAGCCATTTATATTTGACATGACTTATCATGGTAATAATAATCCAGATTTATTGAAGGAACAATTCAGTGTATCATTAAATCACAATAGTGAGGAAGTATCTATATTGGGTGTGGTCTAAGATGAATCTTTATTGGAAAGTATTGCCTTTGATAGAGTCAAAGTGTCTAATCAAATATTATGATAATATCTACAATGAAAATCAGACAGTCATTATACATTTAAACCATAACCATATTAATGCAAACAACTGCAATTCATATGTTTCAACATATTCAACCTGATAAATAAGGAAAATAAATAACAACAGTTTCACCAAAATCTTGATGCACCAAATATTGGAGATAAATAGACACGACTTTGAGTAACCAAAAATGGACACTGAGTTGTTATGTTGTCAGATGGAGCAATGAGGTCCCAAGTTGAAGGCGGGCATGAAGGTGCTTCCATGAAAATTAGGCATCCATATGGCTTACCCCTACAAACTAAGCTTGCCACATTGTTCCAATGTACAAATCCACTAATCACATGTATTTCCATTCTTATTATTTTTAAGCTTGGTCATGCTACCCTCCAGTAAACACAAACCTCCATACCTATTTTTGAGCAAATTTCTTTTACTAAGCATCTCTATTTTATTCATAAATAAATGAATGTTGTAATTTGGTATACTAGTTAATAAGAGGAAATAGTTAGTTCAATTCAATCCCCCATTAAATTTAAAATTAAAGGCATAATTATTTAAATCTAGATTGACCTTCACAAAATAAAACTAAAAATAAAATATACAAGATTTGAACTATAATAATATACTAATTTGTGACATTCTAGAGTTACTCCCACACATGACATGTAAGCTTTGTGATGAATGACTATACTAGAGCTAAAAAAAACATGGGTCATCCACCACTCTCTTCCAAATCCGCTGGTACCACTGCACACTCCTAATTCACTCTCTAGAAGAAAATGATATTAAAAAAACTTTTTGCAAATAATTCCAATCCATAACTTGCAAACAGATAGAATATAAATTCACATAATCATAATATAGCTTAATGGGTCAAGACTACTATCTCCAACATAAGCAACAATAGAAAAATGCATGATTGCATCAAATGCATTATTTTTAAATATGTTATCAACTTGACTTTTCTATTAAAGGCTCTAATGCTGAATTGTAACAAATGGTGAGCTCAATAAACAATAATCTCTTAAATTAAAATGAATTAACATCATTTCTCAATTTAAATGCAACCATTTTCTCACCCAAGTCAACATTTATGAAATGCAGCTGGTTAGAGTTCAAAAATCATTGTCATAACACATGTACAACTCCTATATTTCCCAAGATAAATTGTCCTACAATTTAGTAAATATTAAATTAAATCCTCCACCATCCTTGACTTCATTGAAAGGTTTAAGAAGATTTGTCACATAAATTTCAAATTACATAGGGGAACATAATTCAATTTAGGAACTTCAAATTACCAAAAAAAATTGTTGCTTGACTTGTTTGACGAGGGGCACTAACTATAGTATTTCTTCATATCATCATGCTTAAAGTAGACACGTACATTGTTTGCCATTTGAGGCTATATCTAAATTATTGGAGGCAAAATATTATTATCTGAATGGGGAGATTAGAAAGCTGACCAAAATTTGTCAATCTATTTATAATTTATATTAATTTTTTGACTGTGTTCAAGAATTATATTATTTTTTTGCAATTTCAGGTATGGATTTTATGATGAATGTCTGAGATGATATGGAAATGCAAATGTATGGAAGTATTTTATAGATCTCTTTGATTACTTGCCACTGATAGCCCTCATTGAAAGCCAGGTAAAGAAAAAGATATTATACACTATTTTTTTGGTACCCTGTGTAGCACAACAAACTTGTTCTTACTATAAGAAAATTTTCTTTTCTTTTGTTTCATTGCAGATCTTCTGCTTGCACAGAGGTCTCTCCCCATCATTGGACACACTTGATAACATACAAGCTTTGGATCACATATAGGAAGTGCGTCTATACACATAAGTATAATGTTCTATGCCACATAGATTTGAAAAGAAGATCACAACCATAACATTCAGTTCTATGCATGATAGTGCCTTAGATCTGGTTCTATGTAGTGTTCTCTATTAGAAGAATTTTCTGTCCTGGTTACTAAATAGTTTCTATTTGAAAGTATTTTGGTTGTACTGGCTATGTAGTGCCCCACCAAGGAACCCTTGGAACTAAGCATAAAACATGCAGGGGATTTTGTTAAAGCAATTGCATCATTACACAATTAAATTAGGACAACAATGCTAACAACATGAACAAAAATGAACAAAAAATCACTATCACTTTGTGCTTTTGCACAAAAAGTTGTAAACACCAGCGTCTACATGTGAAAATCTACGATCTCACTTGTTGCCTATTAGAAGAGCCTCCTATACATTCACCATACCCTTGATGGTGTGTTAAATTTTGTGCAATGATGATGAGATCACTGGAAAAAAGAAGTTGAAATAGTGGCTTAGAGATGATATGTAAATCTTTGGGTCATGCAATAATAAATGTGGCATGGATGAGCATTGATTTTTCTTTGACTTCATGCCAACCACATAAAGGACAATTTTCTTGGAGCCTTCAAATTGAATCTAGTAGTTGTAGGGTCAAATCAAACTATCAATGAAGCTCTAAGTTGTTTAAGAGGATAGGTGGGACCTGTGGTGAAAAATGTCACAATTCTGGGTATACTGGTGCATTTGGGAACTTTTTGCATGCTGAAATGAAGACTTAAGGGATTTTGGAGTGCATTCAGACCTTTGTGGGTGAACATAATACAGACATCAACACCAATAAATATAATCAAATGAAACTCAGATGCAATTGATGAATAATGCAGATGCTAAAGTTCTAAACCATCCAGATAGCCCTAATAGTTGTTGGACCTAATTTATTGCCAACCACTATAGTGTTCAGCATTGGAAGTATGGGGACAATATAATAGATCACACCTTAATTCCTTGCCCCATGTAGAAAAATCTAATAATGGACCCTTCTACCATCTCTTGTCTCTTGTATTCTGAGTTCCATGCCAAGGGGAGAATCTTCATGTGTGACTATGTAAATCCTCATTTTTTTGCCATTCTAAATCCTAAAAACCAATTTGATGCATGCACTCAATGATCAATTTTTAGATCTTACCCACTACTTATGTTCAAACAATATACTGATTAAGAGAATGTTAAAGATTCATGATTAAATATTGCTATTAATGTCAAAAGTGTGAGCCAGATCACAAGTGTTAGCATCAATGTCAAAATGAGGACTAGAAGAGATGTAATTCCTATATTACAACTAAGCATAATTGACGATGGAGGATTCATGTTAAGTTTTTCAAGAGGTGGTCTATTGAAACATATGTACCAGCATAGTATGGCAACATATTATGAAATTCTTCATACAGATCAAATTCACCAAAGGAACTATTAACACGCAGTCAGATATTGGAAAGAGAGAAACTTAAGGAAGAAGATTGTGAACTTCCATTTTGGTATGGAAAAACTGGTAGCATGAAATTACATGCTCAACATCTCTTACACTAGAGTCAACGAATATGGAAGTTCATTTTGTCATTTGACTTTAATTCAATCAATTCTAAAAATTCAAGTGGACTTTTCCACAAATACATAGAAATATGAATCTCTACCTGCCACAAATATTGACAAGACCAAAACAAGTATAAGATATCCATAATGATTGCTCAAATATTCAGATGGACGTGAAGCGGTGAGCAAAAGGTAGTAGTTCCAACATCATCATTGGAAATAACTACACTTGGAGAGTATGATAGAAAAGACTTTAAACACTCTAGTTTTTAGAGATTAAAATATATACATGTCGGTGTGTAGTTGTACATACCTTTATGCAATGATTGTAGAAGGAATAGTGACTGTCAAACATAGTGGGATAAATTTGAAGATTATTATGAGAACCCCTAAATTACTACAACAGAAATACCCAGGCATATGACTGAATATGCAAAGGGACATAATTGTTATTGATCAGTGCTAATGATTAAAATATTGCTCTTCAGAAATATCGTATGAATCTATGCATTGCTTCATATTGATAATAGAAGGTCATCGTGTATAATGAATATATATATAAACTTTGAGGAAGAATTTGTTGGAAGGCTACAATATAATAACATGGCTTCATTGGCCAACATGCCAAGAGGGTGGATCTCAATAAGATCTCACATTACCAAGAAATATCCCAATATATTAATATACCAAATCACAATATCCACAACATCACATAGATCCCCTTTTACAAGCCAAGGCAATGTGCAACAAGCATACCATTATTAATAGAAAATGGTCTTTGACATTAGTGCTTGGACCCCTTAGACAAGACAGTAAACTGATGATCATTATATGGTGAAGATCCTTCAAATAAAAGCTGCGAATGTATCCAAGGATAGTGAATCGCCTTGCAAACACTCTAAATACCTTTAACAAAAAGATGAAATTATCTCTCTTTCTGCCCCTCATCATATGAGTCATGCTCTCTAATATTTATCATAGTTTTGATCTTCTTCTTCACTGAAATTAATTGTGATCATGCTGTTTTAATTTCATTAAATCTACTCATATCATTGTTGATAGCTCTTCTGTAACCTCTAATGATGATGCTCCTCTAGACAATGGTAAATGTACATCTTGTCATGTCCTATCATCTCTGAGTTTCTATAACAGTCCATCTCACTTTCTCGTTGTCACTGTTATGGATTCCATTTGATGACATATCTGTTTTGTTATTTTCAACATTTACCATTGTTCTTGGTCTATGCTCACTGAACATACATATAAAAGTGTGTAAAAGTCTTAGATGATACTCATCAATGGCAAGTTAAAGCAATGTAAAGTTCTTCTTTTCCTACAACACATATAACAATAATGTAAACTTACCTTGAAACTTCTTCTTTTCCTGCAACACATTTAACAACAATTTTAAGTTCTTGCAAGGTATATACTTATGAATAAATATTACATCTTGATTTAAATGAAAACAATTTTCATTCCTTTTAAGCTTCATTCATCTCGAGGTGCAATTCACAAACTCAAGAATATTGGCTTTTGTTCTTCAGGATACCTTTAGGGGAAGAGTATGTGAATGCCCCCTCGTGTCTAGAGTCCAGTTTAGAGGAGATGGCTATTTACACTGCTAAGGTTTGTTGAATCTAATTCTAAATAACATTGCTTGCTATTTTTGAATCTAATCTAATGTATATTTTAACTAGACTTGTAGCTTATATGTTTTGAAATTATTGTTAGGCCTTGTAGTTTGTATAATTTGATTGCTAGAGAGCTTCTACAGCTAAGCAAGAAGGTCGTTGCACGAGTTATAGCCACGTGCTCGGGTATGAAAATTGTATATTTTTTATTCTAATGTATATTTTAACTAGACTTTTAGCTTATATGTTTTGAAATTTCTTTTAGTGTCTTAATGTTGTAAGGTCTCTTGAAATAAGACCTTTAGGCAGTTGGTCAAAGTTTTACAAGTAATCTTAGGAATAAAGTCAAAGAAAGTATTTTTAAAATATTAAAGTATTTAGCTAGGTCTAAGAATATTTGTGAACTTTTGATAGTTTTGCTTAGTTTTTGAAAGTTGTAGACCAAAGTTTTCATAGCCTGGTTTTTGCTTCCTACAAAGAATGATCATGTCAGATAATATAAGTGAAGAAAAATATAGGGAGACAATCCCTAGATTATGGTCTAACTTGAAAAGAAAAGGCGATGGAAAATGTTATTGTCCTTGCAATATTTGTAAGGGCTTAAACCGTAGAAGACTGCTAATCAAAACAGTTAAGAGACATTGTAGGGAGAATGGTCACATTGAAGGGGGGCATGACTATCATCCACTGGTAAGTCATTCATTATATCATTTTAACAATTTATATACATATGAAATCACTTGATGATGAGTTGATGATCATGTTTTATTTATGTTAATCAATTTTATATAGGTTGATCTTCCTAGAGAAGTACATGATATGAACCACAACAATTCAAAGAATATGGTTTTTGAAGTGGAGGAACATGGAGGTACAAATATCCAAGGTGAAGATAATGATCCCATGGAAGATGATGATCATGTGCTAGAAAACACAATTGAAGAGGATGGTATAAATACATTGATCCATGACACATCTAGTCCAAGCATATCTGATCATGATGATGATGATAGCCTCGATGTACCTCTACTTCAAAAGGCATACGAGCCCCTATATAAAGACTCCCAAACAACTCTTCTTTTTGTTCTATTGTTGTTGTTGAACTTGAAGGTTCTGAATGGTTTATCCAACATAACAATGTCACGTATGTTAAGGTATGTCATATATGTCTTTATAGTTAACAAAGGGTGAATAATGTACCACTAATATTGTTTATATTAACAACTTATATTTTTTTCTATAGATTGATAGGCGAGTTTCTATTACCATCATCAAATATTCTACCTCACTCATATCGAGAATTAACTGGTGTTATGAAAGATATTGGAATGGAGTATGAAGTAATACAAGCGTGTCCCAATGATCATATTATATATTATAAAGAACATGAATTTGTAACATAATGCCTTGTATGTCATACAAGTAGATATCAAATAGATCGACTAACAAAAAAGGTGCCTCAAAAGGTTCTTCATTACATCCCCATTATTCCATGAATGTGACAATTATTCAGGTGTAGTAGCTTGGCTCAATTTATGGACTATCATGCACGTAATAGAAGTCAAGATGACATTGTTAGAATCCCTACAAATGGTTCGACATTTATTCACATCGAGGAAAAGTGGCAACACTTCAAAGAAGAACCTCATAATCTCAAGCTTTCATTGGCAACAGACAGTGTCAATCCATTTGGAGAGATGAGATCTATTTACTCGATGTGGCCTATTTTTGTTATCAACAATAACATTCCTCTGTGGATGTCAATAAAGAGGGAGCACATTATGTTGGCAATGATTGTTCTAGGTATCTTATCATTTGATAGTTATTAATTTACATGTACTTACAAATCTTGTAGTAAAATAGTCACAATAATTACGTAATGTTATTGTTCATTCAAGTAGGTAAATATCAAGTAAAAGATATGAATGTATATATTGAGCCTCTTATCAACGAGTTGGTTGAATTATGGAATAGTGTCACTATGTATGACGTGTCTAGACTAGTAGGAAAAAGACAATTTCAATATACCAATTTTCAATGGAATCAAAGAAATATCAACTAGGCTGTGGGTTCATAAATAAGAATCTTTCTTGGCACTCAAGCCTGTAGAAGAGAAGGCAATACAATTTTCTACCATGCTCTTGATGTTGAAGTCGCACCTCCTTCTGAGCAATACAATAAGAACTTCAAGAATCGAAAATTAGATGATGAATTAGATGTGAAGGCTCCTAATCAGCCTAAAGTCACATCTCCTAAGTTAGGAAAAGAATCAAGTAATGAGTTAAGAAGAACAAATCTTTGTTTTCATTGCAAAGAAAATTAGAAACTAGACATAGGTCTCTTGGTAAGGGTAAGGCATACCTTATTGAGGTGAATTCTGATGTGGGCAGTGATGAGGATAAATGGGTGGTTTTATTGGCTTCATTGCCATGGAAAACCTTTGGTCATTGAGTTTCTCCTAGATTCCAAGTGAATTTAGACATTCCTATTATTTGATGGTAAATATATGTAGACATAGCAGATAATAAGTCAAGTTAGTTCAATTCATATGTATCTACAAATGACCTTTTTGATGAAATGATTGCTCCTCTAAATGTCTCTTCACTTGTTGAGAAGTGGTGGCGAGCCCATGATTTGTGAGAGGACTAGACAAAAGAAATTTCTGTGCCAATTTGGAGAACTTCTTGGAAGCTGTCAACACTTTTGGTAAAACAAGACAAATTTATTCATGCCAAATATTGGTAAGCGGTGTAAAAAGTACAAATCTAACTGCCACTCCAATGCATAGTGCTATGTACAGGAAATACAACAGAAGCTTGAAGATATGGAACAAGAAACATCAAGACAAAGACAACGTGCAACCGAAAATGAGCAGGAGCTCAGCAAAGTTAGGCATGATTTCGAGGTTCTAAGGTCTAGTATTGATAATTTAGTTGGTGCACAGGAGTCTCTCTTGTCCTCTGAGAAGTGAATCCAAGAAATGAAGAAAATTTTGGAAGGGTAAGCCTACTCATCATCTGTTATATATGTTTTATTTGGGCCAACTATCATGCTTTTTGAAGCCGACTTTTGACTGATCTAAATTTACTAGGTAAAGGTTTTCATTGAATGTTCTCATTTTTAAATAAATCTTAATGTTTTCTTATTGTATTTCATTCGTTGTCTTCATTTTATCAAATTTCAAATAAGCTATATCTTCATAGGGTAGACATCATGCAATATAGATGAGAATGTGTAGTAGGAATTTAGAATTTAATGATATGTACAGGCCATCAACCAATTCTAAATACCATGTTATTGCTTTCTATTTTAATATAAAATTGTATGTTCAAAAGAAATAGAATTATAGTGAGGAGCGCTACTCTTGATTGATTTAAAGTAGTGTTTACAATGAATATGGTCCATATAGTTCTTTAGTCACGAAAGTTAGCCACATTTTTAAGATATCAAAATATGTAAATATAGGTCATGGAAGATATTAATTTATTAAAAGAAAACTAAGCATTCATTTTTACATGTGAAACAACATTTATTTTCTCTAGATTTTCATTACCCAGATTTATCAAAAGTTCTAGGTCAAAAAAATTCATAGATGGGAAATAGACTTTGGTTATTATTTATTTATGAAATTCAGGCATGATTGAGTGAATTTTGTGAGTCTATCCATCAACACTAGAATATGAGATATTGATCTTCTACAGAATAAGATGCATGATGTAGAATTACATTTTTATACATTTTCTAAACAATTATTTACTCAGATGGCAGGTTAATTTCATTTCTCAGGTTGAACTAACATACTTTTGTTTTTATAATTTCAGTTTTATGCGTGTAATTATTAAAATTAGTAAAAGGCTATTGAAATATCCTAGAAATCACACTTTTTTTTTAGAATTACAGGCTTATATTATTTGTCCATTCTTTTTCATTATGCCAGGCTGGCTCAATTCTGTATTACAACATTACTGTTATATGCCTAGCTAAATTTTTGAAGAACTTGAATTTCATCTCTTTAGCTATTTTGTTTCTTAAATGATTAATCTAGATTGCTCTGTATCCTAACATATTACATATGATAAGAGGAAGCTTTGTGAAAGCTTTATATACTAATAGAAGTCAAGTCACAGAGTTTGTTGTATATTCTAGTTCAACACTGGAAACAATTTTTGTGACTGGTAACAGTATTCACTTTGTTTTCACCAATCAATATCATCCACAAATAGAATGATGCACTACATAATAAACAAAATAAAAATATGTTAGAAAATGATTTATTATGGTGTTCTTGTTCATGATGGTTGGAGCACACATTCTGGTCATTATTTCTGCTTTTTTGAGTCACTTAAACCTTTCAAAATTATTTTTATGTTGGGAACTCTAGGTTATAGTCTTAGAAAAGTATTTTATTCATTAAAAATTGCTTCAATCTAGCTTATAGGTGAAGTGTACACAATGTTCTTATTGCTCAAATTAATTCAATCCTTTCTTAGATTTGAGCCTAGAGATCATTCGAGCAGATTCCTTGTTGAAAGCATTATCCCATTACACGATAGTGGAGCAGTTAGATGGGGGTGTGAAAAGATATCAATGTGAACAATGCAAAGTAAAAGTGAAGGATCTAGAACAACTCAAAATTGATAAAGCACCACATGTTCTTGCAATTCATCTCAAGCACTTAAGTGTAGTTGGATCTGGAGGAAAATTTGACAAAAAACTAGACTTTGGTTATACATTGGATCTCAAACCACTTGTTAGAAGTTCACATGTAAGTAGCCCTTACAATATTATTTTCTAGTGGATCACATTTTTAGTGGAATCTAATAATATAGTTTTTGTAATATCTACTAGTTTTATAATAAATTTTGCACATTTGAATGATATTCTATTTTCTCTGTCTATTGATCAATCATAGGAGGGCAATTTTAAGTACACTCCTTATGGTATTCTTGTTCATGATGGCTAGAGCACACATTCTGGTCATTATTTCTGCTTTTTTGAGTCACTTAAACCTTTCAAAATTATTTTTATGCTGGGAAATCTAGGTTATAGTCTTATAAAATATTTTATTCATTAACAATTGCTTCAACCTGGCTTGTAGGTGAAGTGCACACAATGTTCCTATTGCTCAAATAAATTTGATCCTTTCTTAGATTTGAGCCTAGAGATCATTCGAGCAGATTCCTTGTTGAAAGAATTATCCCATTACATGGCAGTGGAGCAGTTAGATGGGGGTGTGAAAAGAGATCAATGTGAATGATGCAAAGTAAAAGTGAAGGCTCTAGCACAACTCAAAATTGATAAGGCACCATATGTTCTTGCAATTCATCTCAAGCACTTCAGTGTAGTTGGATCTGGAGGAAAAATTGACAAAAAGGTAGACTTTGGTTATACGTTGGATCTCAAACCATTTGTTAGCAGTTCACATGTAAGTAGCCCTTACAATATTATTTTCCAGTAGATCACATTTTTAGTGGAATCTAATAATATAGTTTTTGTAATATCTACTGGTTTTATAATAAATTTTGCACATTTGAATGATATTCTAGTTTCTCTGTCTATTGATCAATCACAGGAGGGCAATTTTAAGAACACTCTTTATGGTGTTCTTGTTCATGATGGCTGGAGCACACATTCTGGTCATTATTTCTACTTTATTCATTCATCCACAGGCATCTAGCATGCTTTAGATGATAATCGGGTATACATTTGCTATAGTTGTGAAGACATGTTTAATTTTGTGGAGTAAGCTCATTATAATTTGTGTATAACAAAATACACAAAAGAACTACAATTTTATGTGGAACCTTTTCTTTATATGGTAACACTAATTATACTGAAGTTTCTTAGATTGATTGAAGTTATTCTTATGACATTTTGTACTCTAGGTCTATTCAGTCAGTGAGAAAAGTGTGCTTTCCCAGAAAGCTTACATGCTATTCTATATAAGAGATAAGAAAACTAGCATTCAAACAGTAGGTGGGTCTGAATCTCAATATAATGGCTCTAAACTAAAGAAGAGGGTGTCATTGAACATTGGACATCCAAAGGAAAACCACTTACAAGATTCATATGCCCCCCAGGTGACAGAAAACATGCATTCTTTCCAAACGACAACAATCTATTTTAGTGTTGCAAGTGTAAACAAGATATCCCAACAAGTAGAAAATTGGTCAAATGTCAATTTCATTTCAGAAAGTCTAGAAAAGAACACAAGTTCTTGCCAGTCATGCAGTAAATCCAGATCATCAGTAGATCATGATGCTACATTATAGATGGTGCCTCCAAGAACCAATAGTATTCAAACAAATAATGTCTTCTGGACAAGTCATACCATAAGTAATGGATGCACATCGAATGGGTCTAGTAATAATGTTAAGAAGTAGGAATCTGAAATAAAGGGAACTAATTCTATGGGTAATTTTAATATTATGGTTGTTAGACATTCTCAGAACTGTGATGTGAGCAATGATAATGAGAACTATATTGGTAGAAATTTTGAAGCTTATTCAAAAATTAATGGTAACAGATCATGAGAATGTCAAACATTCTACAAATGGTTTGACAGGTATTATTACTCGGCATCATGCTACTAAACTTCAAAAAAATGATTCAAATGGTAAACTTGTAGCTAGTGAGCATCTAGAGAATGGTAGTGTGGTCCATAATTCTATAGATAATGAGAGTGAGGCTGCTAAGATCCTATCCCTAGAAGATGGTTCCTTATTTCAGGTGCTTGTTTTTTTTATTAATGTTGCAGTGTATATGTTTGCTTTTGAGAAAATTGCTTTTAGTCCTAATGAATCTTTATATGTTCCTTTTGGGAGGGAGGCAAAAATAGTACTTTGCTTTGTAAGGGAAGGGAAATGAATGGGTCATGTGTAAAATCTATGCATCCACATAGGTTGCAGAAATATAGTCAAGAAACTAAATGTATTTCCAGCCAAAAGTACTAAAAACACCATGGCTGAAGGTGTAGTAGGCTGAATATGCTTGCAGCGGGGTTGTTGTAGCGACGACGGCATTTGGTGTTGCTGCCACAGCGGCCCCACCCCAGTGCTTTTCGCAGATGTTGCAATTCAACGTCTGCATGACTATTGCGATGGAACATGCATCGCAGACATAGCATCACTATCGCAATTCTTGCTAGGGCATTGCAATTGCAATGTCCTAGCAAGAATTGTGATGTTCGGTAGTGTCGACGCCACAGCTACCCCGCTGCAAGTGCCGTCGTGTTCTCGTTGCAATTTTTTGAGGATGTCGCAATTGCAATAACCAGGGAAGTAATTGGATGGCTTCCGCCACAGCGACCCTGTGGCTAGATGCCGACGCGACCCCGTCGCAATGCATTAGCGAATGTCAAAATTGCAACGTATGTCACAGGCATTGGGATGGGATTCATGCTGGAATAAAGTGGTTAAATTGCGATGGATAGGCGTCAAAATTATGATGGCAGAGGATAGACGTCATAATTTGCGACTAAAAAACAACGACGTCTACTACTGTCACAGTGGCGACACATTTTCTTCGTAATTACGACACTTAGCTATCACAAATCGATGCCAAATGTATTAGTGTATGCAATTACATGTAGCCAATCAGAAAATGGGAAGGTCTGAGCAGAAAAATAGATGAACCTTAGCTATAGATTCATACCTAACCCTAAGTCACTAAGTCTTCTTAAGGAAGACAAAACCCTAAACTTTCTAAGAGTGTTGAAGGAGTAAAGAGGATAGTTTGCATGTGCAAATAGAGTATTCATGGTGACTTAGAAGTTATGAAGTGAAACCACATTGCACAATTAGTTAAAGTAGAAAAAAGGATAGAGAAAAGGACACAACAAAGAGACATCTAATAAAGAAGGATCAAGAGAACATTATTTAGAGGTAATCAATTATCAAACAAGTAAGTGCCAACCAAAAGATCTATGCTTAGACATTCTAATAGGTGATTTGAGTCAAATCTCTTAACATAGTAGTCCTAACAAATTGTATGAAATCCTTTAACAAGGTGATTACTTAGTTGTAAGTTAAAGTCCTTTAACCAGGCACACTTTTAACAGGATGTTGAAATCCTCTAACAAGGTGAGACCTAACAGTCTTTGTAAGCCTTTAACAAGGCATGCCTCTCATAGGGTAGATTATGACTCATGATCAAAACATTTTAGCCTTCATTGGATATACTTTATTACTATAGTAGTCAATACTTGTTGGTGCCATCCCCAACCCAGTTTTACCTTCTCACTTGGAGGGTTTCTAGGTAATCATATATGGTGTTATGTGTGTGAATTCTTACATGTTTACATGATTTAGATGTATACACTTTACATGTTATTTCACTTTACTCATTGAACTCATGAGATGGATATGTGGTGAAAGTTTTATTGGTCCAAGTTTAAATTATCAATTCACCCCTCCCCCCCTCCTAGAAGTTTACCTTTCCTATTGTATTTCCAACATGCCATTCACACAACCAGTCGACTCATACAACACTTTAAATCACTCATGCACATAATTGATAGCTGATGTATAGATTCAAAGAAATAAAACACAATGTTCAAAATATGAACTCTCTATTCTACTTCTACCCAAATCAATCAACTTTCTAAGTACTACTAATCCCACTTCCACCCAAATCCATTAGCTTTTTGAGTACTATGAATCCTTTGACTAGGAAGCTATGAACTAGATGCAGTTGAAGTTGAAAGAAGAACATTAAATACACTAGGTTTAACATCAGCCAGAACAACCATTGGTCAAAGAGCTCCTACAACTGCATTCAAAGAGCTCCTACAACTGCATATGACTCATACAACTATAAAACATGCAAAATAAGGTAGCCTAGATAGATACATTTTCTCTATGGGCTACGTCGATACATTACTAATTACTAGCGTGACTTGTCATTTGGACCAACACTTATCTTCTTGACTGGCTTGACCGATGACCCTCCAGAGCTCCCAATCCTTGTACCATTCCCCGAAAATTATTATTTTTATTAATTTTTTTATGGCTTCTACATAGTATTAAGAAAAGGGGTTTATGAACATAAACTCCTTTGTAGAGAAATGTTATGCATTTTCCTCAAAATAGAAATGATTTATTTTAAATTTATAAAAAATATTATTTCATATTTTATATTGAAATTTGGGTATATAATATCTTAGTCTTCTACAAAATTAATAAAATAAATGTAATATATTTGGCAATTATACTGTATATTATATTCATACAAAAATTATTATATTATACAACATATTTTAAAAAAAAATTGTACATGAATTATTAGAAATTTATGAATTCAAATTAAGTTTTAGCCATAAAAATATTGATATCTTGAGTTAAGTAAATTTTCATTGATTAGAAATAGATTGATACCTATGGAATACTGGATTGTTAAAGAATATATAGAATATTCAATTTACAGTTCAATATGCTTAGCACACAAGCATGACCAAGTCACTGCAAATATTAACATCAAGATAAAAGCATAGATATTCAAACAAATATGTTGAAACATTACTATGGATATCTTTAATTCCATATTTTTTTTATTTTGAGTCTTATTAAACGTTTCTTTATTTCATTTCTAGTTGTTGGCTTTGAAAAATTTGCTCCAAAATACTAGTAAAATTGTGAGTAATTATTGAAACTAAAGTACCTTCCAAAAACTAGCAATTATAGAAACTAAAATACCTTCCTAGAACTGGACTCTATTTTGAAAAACATTGAAAAAGACTCTATTTTAACAAATACAGAAAAAGAATCTATTTTGACAAACAAGTAAAAAATGATGCAAAGAACTATTCCTCTCTCTAACATTATGTTCTACATTTTTTAAACAATGGCTAGTCACAACATTATTTTCTAAAGCTAAAATTTAAAATATTAATCAAAGATCTAAGTTAAACTTGTTAAAATTTATAACTTCTCTTTTCAAAAACATTGTATATTTTTAAAAATTGTATGTCTTTGACTATCACATCCATATGGTCTAAAAATTAAATAAATTTTTATTCCATTATTAAAATATGATTCATTAATTGCAAAGGTAGGGACTCAAGCTCTTCGAGAGCTCTTGTTGATATATATTTTATTTTACTGTTAAAAGCAATATGTGTATAATTGTGTGGTGTTAAATGTTTTATTGATATTTTGAAGTCAATAATATTGTACAAGGCATAATACATATTTTATTGGATTTGTTAAGAACTATATGGAAATATTGTGGTAGTTATGATTTTGCAGAAGTTTTTCATTATGATTAACTTACTAATTTGTTTAAGACATGTAGGAAGATTAAGTACTATCATTTATGTTATCAACTATTAAAGATACTTAATTATAGGCCCTTTATCTAACTAGATAACATTATATCAAATAAGGTAATATATATAATTTTTTTTGTTTTAAATATAAGATGTACACTAGAATATCAGACCTATAAATCATTAGTCTAGATATGCATATCTAAACCTTTTATGGGTGTAGGGATGTGTTATATTTTTTATTATATATAGTTTCCTACATAATATCAACATTTTAGAAATGTAGTGGCAATAAAGAATGTTATACAAGTTCATCTAGAACTTATCACTCTTTGTTTTTCACCTAAAAGAGTGGCCTAATTTAAAGGACTTACAAATGCCAATAATTTATGTTAACATATAGGATTTCACAATTTTTTTAGGTTCACCATGTACTTCTAAGATTTACTATGAGAATGGTTAAATAGTAACATTATAAAGTGAGACCGGTCTAACAAAACTAAAAAAAGTGAATATGGAAAGTACAAAAGATTGCGAAAAAGAAAAATATTTGATGCATGTAAATGTAGACATACAACAAAAAGGACAAAACTGGGAACTCTAAAAGCTAGGGCTCTCAATGGTTTTTTATAGATCCTCCATTATTGGTAGCTAGAAACCCTAGCAAAATACTAGATAAGGGTGGGAAAATACATGATCTTAGTCCATTCCTCAATAAGGACCCTGCAAAGTTTAACTACATTGTTAAAATGATGAAACTATTCTCAATTTAAGATGAGAAACATGATTTAGAAATGCACAATAAGTAGCAAAAAAATCTCAAATTAGGGTCCATCATAGTAGTAAATCAGGCTAATAAAGCTCGAAGGATAAGGAATTAGATACTCAATACCAAATGATGACTCCAACAACCATGTCGATCGGCACCCATATCAGGTTTCTTCAAATATTTGTACCCATTTTCAAAATAAAATTAGTAACCCTTTGGTTAAACCTGATATGGTGGATAGTGATTTCCACAATTCCAAAGGCCCATATAGTTCTCACATTATTATCCTTTCCACATTAAGCCTGGTTAAACAAATTCACTTTTACAATCTCACCAAATATGAAAACCTTAACAAAAACTCCTTATACACTCAGTAAGGAGGTCTTTTAGTTGATCCTTATGTGGATCCCACATTTCTTGATAAGAGTCAACATGGGAATATTGAAAATTTTAGTATCATTCCTCCTCCTTCACTCCTAAAACTTATATCCCTCTACATCATAGGACTTCGATCTCAAATTTTTCTCCTCGTCCTGCTTTCCTTTCCCTCCTACATATTAGTCCTAATTCAATCAAAAATGAAGAAAAGTTCCTTATTATTAGTAATCAAGACATTGAAAATCAATGGTAGGAATGCCTAAAGGTTGGTGTATTTGAATTCTAGAATGGACCAAGATCATAAATGTTTAATCTCATTACTTGGCTTGAGGACTTTTGTAGAAACCAAGTAAGTATCTCACACCATTTTGATAGACTATTATACATCCACTATAGTGATGAATATTTTAAAAAAGACTTCCTTTATGTTTCTGATTATTTCTTTAAAGGTTATGTGGTCAAATTATTTGAGTGGTTGCCAGACTGTAAGGAAGATAAATTAAATTTCTTAGTTCAAACTTGGATCTCAATTAATTTCATCCCCCTAGAACTAAAACAAATAAAAATCATTAAAAAAATAGGTTTCTCAATTGGAGACTTGATTAGATTGGATGCCTCTTCAAAATTCTACAATAACATCAAATTTTTGATTAAATGTAAGGTTAATAACATGGAATTCAAACCCATAAAAGTAATACCAAATAGATTTCTATATAAAATAAACTTTCATAGATGTGAAGGAAAACTTTCAAAAATTATTAGACTAGATGATGAGAGGAAAATCACCTTCAAAAAGTTGCAATCTACTATGGATCTTATTGCTATGTTCCCCATGATGAACATAAGAAATCAAAGAATTAATCAAAGGGAATCAACACCTAGGAAAGGTAATTTGAAGGCTCCCCATAATACAATAGGGAAATAAGATCTAGAATTTAAGACTAGAGTAGGAGGTAAGTCAATCAAGTTAAGTACAAAGGACAACAGTAGTATACCACACACCTCCAAGGAAAATCAATAAAAAACACTAAAGCCAACACAAGAGGATAAAAATGGAAAATATCAAACCATGGAAATGGATAACTCCCCAAGATCAGTTAAGAGTAAAGATACTATGGAATTGTCAGACACAAAGAATTCTAAAGGTATCAGTCCCAGTTTGGAAATTCAGCCTATGTAGAATGACCTGAGTTGCAAACATCTCAATAGAATAGCAAATGAAACCACTCAAGATATGGATAATGTAAGCAGGTAGAGTATAATGACGAGTAGAAAAAGTTCATAAAAAAAGAAAAGAAACCAAAGAAGGGCAAGAATCCCAAAGCATTAAATGGAGACAGGAAAATATCAAAAATTAAGCCATGGATCCATGATAAAAAGATTTTGTGTAACATGTTAGACTATATAGAAGAAATTGAAAATATCCAACTATTCTTTGTTGAAGTCACAGATTATAAAATTACAAAACCCTCAGAAGATAAATTGGAGACCCCACAATAATAGTTAGAAGAATCTATGAGGGAAACTAGATTCTCTTACAACAAGGCAATAAATTTGTTCACCAAATTTTGGCAGACATCTCCCACAAGGAAAGCATCTTTTGATCATAACCTCAATGAGTACAAGTCAAAAGTAAATGAATAGAATAATATAAAAGTAACCTTAATACAAGATTTTTAGGACTTTTTGAATAAGGAGTTGGAAAGGGATGAAGATCAGGAAATGGTAATATTAGATGAGGTTGAAAAGGAAAAATTAGAACTTTTATCCAATGAATTGATCCAAGCATCTGATTATGAGAATTTAGATAAGAGTAGAAAATCATAGAAAGAGGATCTTATGTAGTGAGTATTAAAATTAGGTGGAGACAATTATACTTTTGAAGACCTAAAAGGAGACTTGGTATCATTTGGGGATGGTTAAAAGAATAGAAAAATGTTCCAAACATTAGAATATAAAGTAATCACAGCATAGAATGATGGCTCTAACAAAGCTACTTACATTAAGAATTCTCTTTCAAAGGATAAGCCTACTATGACATAAAAAATTATGAAAGAACTAGTTAATGAAGAAAAAGATGAAATAGAAGGAAAATAATTTTAAAGTACTTTAGATGCGCATGACAACATAGATCAGTTAGGTATTCTAATCAACCAAGAAGGTATAAATTCATCCAATTATGATAAAGTTAAATCTAAAAGAGGAAGCAAATCTTTTAAGAAACTTAGAGAAGCTAATGGACAGGCAAAAGAGCAGCAAAAGATCCATTATTTACTCAATGCATGGAAGGGGAAGATCCTTCCCAAGGTAGCATGAAGATCATGACTTGCAATGTTAGGGCCCTAAATGCCCCTAGCAACAAAATCTTATTAAAACATAACCTAAAACAATTTGAATCTAAAATTATCATATTACAAGAAACTAAGATGAATAAAGAAGAAGGATATAAGCTAGAAAAGAAATTGGGCAGTTGGAACAGTTATCTACATGAACCTAGAGGAGCCTCGAGAGGTTTCAATATAATTTGGAACCCTAGGAAACACTCTTTGAATATTTTAAGTTCAAATATTTCATGGCTGAGAAATAAAGTTAATAGCATTAAAACTAAATTATAGTTTATCCTAGTTAACATTTATGTTCCAACTTCTAACATTGATAAAAAAATGTGTATGGGATGAAATTAGTATATTCATTAATATTCACAGCAATGAACTCATTCTTCTTGGAGGTGATTTTATTACTATTTTAAATATAGATGAGAAATTTGGAGGCATCCAACAAACTTCCCAAGCAACTAAGGAATTTAAGATTTGGTCAAATCTTAACAACCTGATAGATATTCTGCTTAACAATGGGAAGTACATGTGGAATAGTAAAAGGAAAGATTTTACATATATAGCTGAGAAATTAGATAGGTGTTTTATCAAAGGAGAACCAAGTTAATAGAAATTTATGGTTCCACAACACATGCCCTATTTCAGTTAGAAATGGGGACCCCCCTACTTTTATTTTTTGGCTTTTTAGGGCCCTAGTCCGGGGTCTGAGTCTATTTTGAAATTTTCCTAGTTGCCTAGTTTGCACTTGAATCTTGACAAAGAAGCCCAGATGCTTGGAAATTATGTTCTTCAACAAAGGAAGCCTTTTCTTGCAAGAAAAAAGCTTCACCAATACACCTAAATAGGTGTGTTGATGTGCCTAAATGAGAGGTAGTGTTTTGATTGGTCCCACCTGTGCAGCTATGTAACTGTAGACCTCTACAACATCTAAAGGATAGGGGGAGGGCTATAAAAAATCCCTTCCCTTATCTTCATTATCATCTCATCTTCCACTTCCTCTACACTCATCAACACTATCTCCACACCTTCTAAGCATAGCACTGCACCAAACTTGGTGTGCCTTCATCTCCCTTCACCCCTGCAAAAGCATAAAAAAACATTAATAAAACTATAAAAGGTGTGCATTAGTTCACTTCATGGGGTGCACCGATGCAGACATTTTTCTTCATTGAAAGCTTAAAAAACTTAAACAAATTTCACCCAAGTAGAATGTGAGGTGCACATCAGTGCACTCCATATGACAAAAAATGCACTTATGTAAGGCACATTGTGCATACCTCAGGGATGCACTTGCTATGCCAATTTACTTTTATTTTTTCCTATTAGGTGTATAATGATGTTCTCAAAGCATTTAATATTTAGGGTTTTGATCATATCATTAATAAGGTGTCATTGATTCATTTTTCCCTTCAATTCTGAACTAATGGACATCTTTTTGTGTAGATATAATGGTGCCATCTTCATCTTCCTTGGGTGAGAAAATGGCACCAAAACTTGTGGTTTTTAAGTTCCAAGGAATTCCAATGAAATCATGCTTTCAGGATGACAACTCAGAGATTAAAGATATAGATTTGGGGCATGCAGCATGTCAATGTAGCTTCACACCCAGTGTTGGTACAATCTTCAGAGCTCATTATGACACTTGTGGAAAACTTTGTCCCTAAGGAGAGGGCTATGAATAGCATAATAGGAGAAATTTTTCTTGATCTCCAACTGAAGAATATTGAGAAAGTGTTTCATCTCCCAAGAACAGATCAGTTCATCAGGCTCACCTATGAGAAAGCATAAAGGTAGTACCAAAAAATATATTGAGGAGGCCTCTAAGATCATTCAATCCATGTACATCATAGATAAGAATCCTTTGGGAAAGAATATTGGCAAAGTGGATATGACCAGATGATATATGAGTGATGATATTGGATACTTGATCATACTTCTAAGTAGAGTTATGTGTCTATCTATAGCTGGACATCTAAAAATCTTCATGGTACACTTTATTGAAAGAATAAAGAAAGTAGAAATGCCATTAGATTTGTCTTACACTCTTAGTTAGAATCTATCTGAATAGTTGGTGGTGGCAAATAATCAAAGGAAATTCTACATGACATCATATTTGGTATACTTGTTGGCTATGAGAGTGACAGATTATCTAGGGCTTTATAGGAAAGGCAACATGCAGGATCCAAATGCATGGCCATATATTGTGTAGCCACAATTGGTAAAGAATAGGCTCTTAGAATAGAGCAAAGAATACAAAATTTTCAATGATGGCTTCATTTTTGCTATAATCCAATTCATAGAAGGAGATTATGCAAAGAGAATATTAGAGGAGGTAGTCACATAGATTTCACTAGTCAGAGCCTACTACATCCAATTCCATAAATTCACATATTTGAGGATGGAAAATACCACTATTAACCCCAAGAAGCTCCCTAGATATCCTAGTGATAGACTTTTCATCCTGGAGATCTGCTGACAACTCTTGTTTGCATATGATAGAGTTTGGAAGAAACCTAAGATATTTTGGACATGGCCTATGACTATAGGAAACTTTCAAGTGGATTGAAGACAAGACTTTCCATCTTTTAAGTGTGAATGGGATCAATATCCCTCAGAAGAATACAATTCTCTTAGGTCATATTTTGACAATATTGGGAGAGTACAATATTTGGCTGGTAGGACATCTTAGCACAAAGAAGCTATTAAGGATCATTGGATGAATGCAACAAATGACTATGATATCAGAATAAGGGATTATTGTAGGATGACTTTATACCTGGTAGAGAAGGCCTTAAAGATAAAGATTATATTGAAGATATTACAACACAACTCTGTAGAATTACTTGATCCTTTCTTCAACAAGGATAAGATTGGTGAAAGGCCAATTATGAATGCTAAGGTTGATAGAGAAGAGAATTTTGACATCAACCATAGGGCAAGGAAAATCATTAAAATGACACATGATTGGATTAACAAACAATTTAAGCTTGATCCAATTCCTAGGATGGATATCTTTCTTGCACAAGCCTGTCCAACCAAAGATAGAGGGAAGAAAGTCACTGTCCCTACTTTTGTAGCTCAGTCACCAGTATGGCCAGAAATGGTACACCAACTTGATAGACTGGTTGGATATTATTGAGCTCAAAAGAGAAAAGGAAGAAGCAAGAGGAAAGGAAGTTCTCCTCCAAGATTTGAGCTAGAAGATGGTGAAATATTGACACTCCATAGCAAGGAGAAGAAAATGTGCCAAGGTCAGAAGATATTGGAACTCCACAAGTCCAGGTTGATCCTCAAGTGCCACCAGCTACACCAAGCCAAGTTGAGAGATATGATGAGATTCAAGAGGTCTCCCCTCCTCATCAAATATAATAGGCATCTCCTTTAGCAACAAAAAGAAGCAAGGTTAAGACTCAGGTGAAAAGAAGATAAAAGGTGATCCCTTTCCCATCTATCCTTGAACATGTTTTGGAAGAGGGAGAAGAGGAGGATGAAGAAGATAATTTGGCTTTGAGTTAGAGAACTAGGCTAGGTAGATCCATAGAGAAGGAATGGAGAAGAAGTTCTATGGCTACACCTCTATCAATCACAAAAAAACCTCTGTAAACTACTACATCAGAGGATGAGATGCAACAATAGATTAATGAACAATATGTAGAGGGAATTGATGTTTTTAAGATGTTAAATTTTGACTTTATGCCTGTAGGTATTGAGTTGGTTGGGGATAAGAATTGTGATATGCCAACCGATCAACCTCAATAGGAGGATTGGACTTAGATGACCCCAGAATCACAAGGACTTGAGATATTCCTAGAACCACAACTACAAGTCACATTTTGTGTTGACAAGGGATTAGTTACTCCTACTCCTATAAGAAAAAAATTTCAATAGGCTAGGATAGAACTTGAAATAGAGCCATAAAAAGTATCGACAAATGAAGTGTCAAAAGATGGACAAATAGGTGAACAAGCTCAACAAGCTTCCTAGGACATGGAGGTGTGAACTATGGGTTGAACAAAAATAGATACTAGGGATGAGGAGCCTTCACAAATGAAGATGACCCCAGAAAGGAGTGATAAGGGAAAGAGCATAGTAGAGAAAACTCCTTCATCCTCAAAAGGAAAGTAACCAGTGAAGCATGCCCCAAGGTGGTTCCAAAAGAAGTAATCAGAAATAAAAAGAAATAGTTCACTATTGAAGAGGAGGATAGAATGGAACTAATTAAGTACTGAGAAAACCTAATTCACCTCCTAAGGAAGCACCACCATTGTCCTTCATTAGGAGTGATTCAAATTAGGGCCTTTTCGCTCATGTAGCTCTTCCTCCTTTGCAATCAAATGTTAAAGAACTAACTCCATGAGATTATCAAATTTGGGAGGTCATGCTTAGAAAGTCCACCTTGGAAATAGAAAAGTTGATGGTCACCACAAGTATGAAGCAAGTTCTTAGGAGCCCGAAATAGGATGGGGTAGAGTTTATAACACTTCGACAATAGAATGAAATCCTAAGGGGATATTTAAGTGAAGTTGGTGGCTCTCTAGATCTCGTTAACCCTGAGGTAACTCTAAATGTAGTAATTCAAAGAAGAGATAGGGGAGTGATGCAATTAGACCCATTTTTTAGTGCTTCTTAGAAATGGTGGGAAAATTTTGAAGAAAAAGGCATACTCACCATCCAAGGGAATCTTAAGCTGCTACACATCATGTAGGAGAATATGGATAAAATGGTAATAATTTGGAACCAAGATTTTGGTCTTATGGATGAGGTGCATACCTAGGGAAAATATTTACATGCGTTATAGGTGATCAAAGATCAGAGGTATCAAATGTTAATTAGATGAATGAATTGAAAAGATAGAAAAAAGTAATAAAGTAATGAAATCATTACATGTGGAGATCCACAGGCTCAAGGACAAAGCCCAAGAGAAAATTTTGGAAGCTAAGAAACACTATAGTGATGCATGCCTTAACATTTTTAAAGATGATGCACATGAGAAATTAATACCTATATAGGTAGTGTGTGAGAAATTCCAAAAAAAATTTGGTGAATTTTTGAATGATGATGATATCCGACAGGCATTTAGGATAGAGGAGGCTTTATTAGAGCTTGACAGGAAACTCAAGGATTTTGTAGAAACCCGTATAGAGGTGGACAACTATAGGAAAAAAGTGAAGGATAAGTATAATGCCTTGGATTTACTAGATGCAGAGAAAGTCACCAAAATAATTGAGAAATTCAAGAGCAAGTATCCAGACATAGCTCTAGTATAAAGGGGAAGAAAACCCAGATGCTAGAATTTCAATTTTGACACTTGGTGAAGTTTTGCATTTTTTTGGTCTCTAGGGTACACTACTAGATAGCTGCACTAGGTGAGCTAGGTGCACTTCTTTTGAGGTGCACTTTTTTAGAGATGCACCAATAGTTAATTGCTAGTTCCAAAATTAGAGCTTTCCATGCACCAAAAATGTATTCTAACAATAGTTTAACTTCAATAGATGCACAGTGAAGATTGAACTTCTATTTTTGACACTTCCAGGCACTACTACATCAACTCATGGTTCTCTTCTTCTTATTCTCTAATAATTTCTTTATTTTATGATATGTAAAGGCTCATGCATCCAATGATGATATAAAAATGGATGGAGTCTTACTAAGCATGAGTTAGATAGGTAGTTTGTATATAATTCATTTGTTTTTATTAAATTAAGAGCATATAATTTCATGAAGATATCTCTCACTCTCAACACAAATTGAGGAGATGATTTCTTATAAATATGGGATTGTAATATGTAATCAGGGCCATTGTTATTTTGCAATAATATATGCTTTTGGTGCTCATATTTGGAGTGTAGTGATTCTTGCCTAAATGTGTTATGTTTTGTGAATGTATGTTCATGGAATGTAATTGAGCCAAAATTTTATTGCACTGTTTCTAGTTGTGAAATCTTTTAATTCTAGTGTTTGTTATGGTTTTACAAATTCCAAGGACACATCTAGTTCAAGAAGAGGTCACCCATTTTGTTCCTACATAGATTTTTGTCTTGTATGAGCATATTTTCTATGGCCTTACGATTTGATGAAAAGTGAAACATCTTACAGTTGCTAAAAAAATCCAATTGACGATTGCATCAGTGGAATTAAGAAAGCACTGCTCCTATTATCATTGGTTACTTACTGATTTCTTTGAAGGCTTAACTCGCTGACATGTTGTTTTCCATAGCTTATGTCTATTAGGATTTTATATTCATGCTATTTACTTGTTTTCTTGTTAGCTTTTCTTTGTTATTTTCTTTACTAACCCCTTGTTAAAATAGGAATTGATATAGTTGCATTGCTAGATTGCATCCAGCATAAAAACATAAAAATATTAAAAAAGGGTCTTTTTGGCTATTTTATTTTGAAGCAATTTAAAGATTTGATAAATTATCCGAAGTTATTAGAACTAGCAAAGGTGGCCTTGTGAATATTCACATTTATCTTCAACTGAGTGGATTCTAGTACATTGCAAGATTGCCTAGAACCTTGGAGGTGATTCTTAGATTAACATTTCAATAGAGGAGTTTGAAATAATTCTCATTGTTAAGCATCATGCAAAATAATAGCTCAACACTAAACTCTGAGATCCAAGCCTCAATTCTTCCAATAGTAGGATCAAATCACTATCCTATTCATATTGCATTCTCCAAACCTTTCAAACCAGTTGTAGATCCATTTTAATGTGAAAAAAATGTGGTTTTTAGACAATAACTTTATGGAACTTATTAAAGAATGGTGGACACAAGGTAATTTTAAAGGACCTAAAATTAATATTTTTGTCTCTAAATAAAAAATGATTGAATAAAAGATACTTGAGTGGAACAATAAATATTTCAATAATATATATAAAGAAAAAATATAAATAAAAGGAAGATTAAAAGAATTAAACATAGAAGTAATTAAAAATGGGATGAATAGTGATAGCTACAATCTAAAAAAAGAATTAATTGCCAAGCAAGAATCCATCCTGACCAAACAAGTAGTCTTTTGGAGAAAAAATTCAAGAGAGAGATGGCTAGAAGGATACTGAAACACAATTTTCTTCATAATAGTATCTTGTAAAATAGAGCCAAAAGAAAAATAATAAAAATAAAAGACTCTTTGTGAGCCACTATAGATAACCGTGATAAAATACTAGAAATCTTTCTAGGTCACTTTAATAACATAGTAAATAACCACGACTGCTCAAATATGGTAACATAATGAAAAATGCTTGAACCTATTCCTAGAGTGGTCTCCTCAGAAGATGATAAAGCATTAAATAGCCTTATAACCTTGGAAGAAGCATTAAATAGCCTTATAACCTTGGAAGAAGTTAGACTTGTGGTATTCAACATGAACCTAAACAAATCTATTGGTCTAGATGGCTTCCAAGAATTCTTCTACCACAAGTGTTAAGACATCATTGGGTTTGATATGTGGAAATCCATTGAAGCATCAAGGAATTCTTGATCAATTTTATCTAAAATTAAGAAGACCTTTCTCACTTTGATTCATAAAAAAGAGAATCCTAAAAATCTAGGAGATTTTAGACCTATAGCTCTTTTTAATAACATTTATAATTTTTTATCTAAAATTCTAACAAACTGTCTTAAACCAATTCTCCCAAAAATAATATCAGAAGAAAAAACTGACTTTGTTCTAGCTAGATCAATCATAGATGGCTTACTCATAATTTAGGAAACCCTTCATTCAACTAACAAGAAAAAATTGACAAGCATGTTCATGAAATTGGATATCCAAAAAGATTATGAATGGTTGATTGGAGGTTTTTATGAAAAGTCTTAGAAGCCTTTGGATTCTCCCTCTAATGGATTAACTTCATCTACCAATGTATTTCCACAACTGAAATCTCAGTCCTTATTAATGGAACCCTTAAAGGTTTCTTTGATACCTCAAGAGGTATAAGACAAGGAGATCCACTATCTCCATCATTATATATCATTATGGAAGTGGTGTTCAAAAGGGCTTTAACCAAAGCACATATCGAAGGGAAAATAAATGGTATTATAGTTATTGAAAATGTTCCTAATATTACCCATCACTAGTATGTAGATGACACCATCCTATCAGGTAAAAGTTCTACAAATGAGGCCCTAAACATCAAATCCATCATCCAACAATATATCAAAGCTTCTAGTTAAAAAGTGAAAGCTACAAAATCTGAAATCTTTTTCATTAATTCCAAGTCTAAAAAGGAAACACAGATTTGTACCACCATGGGCTACAAAGAAGGTACATTTCCATTCAAATACTTAGGAATAGAGCTAGAAAAGGCACTAGATTGAACAAGGCATTGCATGGTATTTTTAATAAATTAGATTCTTGGATAGGAGGTTGGAAAGATAAATGGCTTAATAAAGTAGGTAAAGTCACCAAGATTGGATTAGTGTTGTCTACCCTTCCAGCCTATCCTCTATCTTTCCTCCCTTTAGCTAAACATACCAATAAGCAATTTGAAGCCAAATTTAGAAATTTTCCTTGGAATGACTTGGCTAATTCTAATAAGGTGCCCTTGATCTAGTGGGACATCATATGTAAACCAAAGGATCTAGGAGGTTAAGTCATAAAAAACTTGTGCTGGTAGAATGAAGCACTTGGGGCTAAACTTTCTTGGCATCTTTTTGTAGAAAGAGAACAAAAATGGGGCAAAATATTGTCTAACAAATACCTGAATGCAGTAGACCCATACTCCATTTTCAAAATGATGTCCCTACCTAAAGGATTTGAGAGATGAAACTTTATAGTTAAAAGCCAAGATCTCATTAGTAGATATCTCATGTGGGATGTTGGTAAGGGAAATTGAGGTTCTATTTTGGGAAAATTCATGGGATGGGCCACCCCTAGTAGATAGTGTAGGGATCTCAAAAAGTATTAAAGAAAAATTAGTTAAATCTTGGGGGTGTGAGGTTAGTGATCATAAAACTAAATTATTTATTGATGGAATCAGAATATGGGAATGGAAATCAGTGGAAAATTTTGATATAGATACAACTACAAAAAATGTATTTAGAAAACTAACCTAGAATAGGAAAATCAAGCAACTAGATAGAAATGACAAACTCATATGGTTGCATCAAAATATGGGAGGTATAGTGTGAATAATGGAGACAAAGCTATCATTCATTCCCATGAATGGGGAGAAGTAGACATTCCTCTTAATCTTTGTTGGGATGCATCCTATTTCCCTATGGCTAGTTTCTTTTTTATGGCTAGCATTTCAGACTAGAATCTTGAGAACCAATAGATTAAGAAAGATAGGTGTTGAGGGTCCATCAAGATGTGTGCTCTGTAGGAAAGAGTTTGAAGATGCTAACCACATCCTATATAAATGCTCATATAAAAAACTCTATTAGGATTGGCTTAGACAAAGGTTAGGATGAACAACTTCCATGCCAAAATCCCTTATTGAATTCCTTAAAGGATGGCCAACAAAAATTTGTAAAGGTGTATATAGTAAAATTTAGAATATTAGTCCATCTATCCTTATGTGGAAGATATGGAAAGAAAGCAACATAAATTTTTTCCATAATTAGGATATGTTGTCAGATGGAATTCTTAAAAAAGTTGAAGCATGCATAGTTGAGACCTTAAATTCTCATCTGAGCAAATCCTATAAAGAAGAAGGATCATTTTCAAGTTGGGATGGATTAATAAAAAGGAACAAGAAACATTTAATCAACCCCCTGCTTATTTATAATAAGAATAACAAATAAGCAAGGGAAAACTGTAGATGGAAACCCCCACCATTGGGGTGGACCAAGATAAATTTTGATGGGGCTTCAAAAGGAAATGCTGGCACTACTAGTATTAGATGCATCATCAAGAATTCATCTAGCAAGTGGATTTCTAAAAGAGCTAAATCCATAGATCCTACAACTAACAACCTCACAGAACTAGAAGCCCTACAAGAAGGACTCCAATTATGTTTAGATTTAGGTTTATTGAAGATCATTATTAAAGGTGACTCTCAAATCATCCTTAATGCCTTTAGAAAATATTCTACACCAAATTTGGTCCTAAATTCAAAATTGGAAGAAGTTCTAAATATTTTGGAATGCTTCACAGATATTGAAATACTCCATATTTATCGGGAAGGTAACAAGGAAGATAAGCTAGCTAATAAGGGTGCTGAAGGTGAATAATTTTTATTATTTAATAATCTATAGCTCTAAGAGGAACTTTGGGTATATTAGTATAGTCCTCATACTTAATCTCAGGCAGCCCAATCAAGAACATATACAGTTGTAGATATAACTAGATAGGTCAACTTATTTAGTCTACTAAAAAATCTCTGGTTACCAGAACTTGAATTTATTACATCTCTTATTCTAGTTGTATTCCCTAGCCCAGACTAACAAGGTTTATAACTCTTATTATATATATTTCTTTATGTATAAATATGTAATTTTAGTTTAATTAGTTATCATAAGGGGAGACAAAGTATTAACAATAAGACACCTAAAATAGATAACTTTAGAAAACATAATTCAATACTCAAACATAGTAGGTTTCCCTTAATGTAATATAATTTGTCAAATTTTTTTACACAGATGATAGGTCTCATGATTTATTATATAAATACCTAATCGGATACTAGTCATGGCCTAAGAAAGACCAATCATTTCTTGGTAGTGTCATTTTTTTGTCAATCTTTTATAGTCCACCTTGATTTTCTTCCCTACTCTTCCCATCATAAGATGGCACTAGGTTCCATTTAGCTACATCATGAGCTAGCATCATCAGTTGTTGACATCACCTCTCTAGGTTTCTCTAGATCCTTCATTAGTAAAGATACTTGATTCCATATATACCTAGAGTTTTCCATCACTATTAGTCTGAGCCAGTTTTAATGCCAAGATGGATTCAAATATCAACCTTTTTCATGCTTTAGAGGTGTGCACCATGGCTTTCTATGGAAATGTGAAACCTAAGAGATGGAGCCGAGTGTTGAAACCAGTAGATGATATGACTAGGATTGCAGTGAGCCACTCCATTGGAGAGGGTAACTTCAACTATGATTTCACCTAGCAGACCAACAATGACATTATAGGGACTTTTATAGGTTGTCTAGCCAGAGCCAAGGTAGGGCAGTGTGTAATTATTAGACTTTGCTACAACATCTTTGACCTAGTTTTCCATGTGGGTCTAGAAGAAGTTATAGAGAGAATTGATGAGAAGCTCAGGATTCCTTTTCCCAAAATGTATATGGTGCACCCACTTGGTAGCTTCAATTTGGTTGTTGTGATTAGGCATCCCTCCCTAGTAATTGGTGAGAATGTGACCTTCTATAAGGAATGACCAAAACTGGAGGCCAACATCTAGTTCCTCCTCTGGTGGAGAGGAATCATTGAAGACAACATCAAGGATTGGCTTTAAAATTATCTAGGCATCTCCAAGTCATATATCCATCTGGGTGTGGAGTTAGACAATCTAGAGGCATTGAATTTTTGCTCCCCTAACATGTAGAAATCTCGCAAGGAAAAGAGTGTCTTCAAATTTGTGCCTAGTTTTCAAACAAAGAATCCCAAGGATGTTGCAGACATCATTATGGTATACTATAAATAGGTGTCATTTTGGGGGACTTTCTCAAAATGGTGTTGTTGGGTTGCTTCCATGTATGTACTCTAGTTGGTTGGTGGGGGATTCCCCTTATTTTAGCTTCTTGTGTTGGTTTTTCCTTTTTGCCTATGTTTCCTCCTTTTAGCTTTGTAGGTCTTTTTGTAGTCTTTCAGGTCATATGGAACATATGTAAATATCTTACATTTCTTAGTCATTTATTTTGGCCTAGGATTATATATAGTCAATTCTGACTATATTCTTTGTTATTTCAGAAGTTAATGTTAGATAGTACGTATAGAAAATGTGTATAGCATTCTGGCCCTTATTTCATAAGGTGGTCTGTATACATGGTTTTTTTATATTATCTTCCAAGTTACTAGTATGTAAATCTTATCATGTTAATATAATATATAAAAATTCCTTATATGTATCTTTTGTTATGGTTCTATGTTTCACTTTATCTTGTTCAAGTAATGATGCATGTTAAGAACAAAGTAACACTCTTATTGACATTTCAAGCTTTGCTCTATTCTTTCTTGTCTATGGTAATAGAGGAAGTGGTTCAGCTCCAGGTTACAAACTAAAATTGGAAACAAATTAAGTAGATGTGGTGTACCTAACTCACTTTGGTTAGGATTCATTGAATATTGATCATAACAAATTTTTAAAAAATCTCTAATAAGAATAAAATTAGAATAGGATATTTAAAGTACTTAGTAAAGTAACTAGTTAAGTCAAGTATCTAATTTCCATAGAAGTATTGATCAATAAATTTAAGTTAATCTTAGATAAATCAAGACTTCTAGGGATATACTTGACTAAGCTTCTGACTATGTTTGGCTATAGATTAGGAAGGGCAGGGTCATGTATATAGTGCTAGTAATAAATTGAGTAGAATTGAGAGATATCATCATATAATCTAACCTAAGTTTAGTTATGAATTAGTAGAGAAATCAAGGAATACCCGACTAGGAATCAAGTGATCTCTTCTTCAAAGGTTTTTAAACTAACATTACTAATGCTCTTTTAAAGTTATACTATTTTTCAATAGGTTCAAAGACATCAATACTCTATGCAAATCTAAATAAGAAGCACCTTTTGAAGTATACAAAGAACTGGCTGAATCTGTCATGTTCTATCTTTGAACATGATCTAGAAAAGATCGATATAGGAACTACTAGATGGTTCAAAACTATAAAAAGGATAATAGTTCTTTATTTGTGTACTTAATAAACTTTGATTATTTTCAACTAGGGTATGCCCCTTTTAATAATGTAATAAATACAACTTTGGTCTCAGGCAAGACTAGAGGTTTCCTTCTCCATTCTTTCCTACCAATGCCCATTTGAATGGAGATACTCATATTTATTTCTATTAGTAATCTATTATAATCAAGACTTCAATCGTTTCCCAACCAAAAAAAGGAAAAAAACATTATAAAGTGAGATGTTAAGAATAACACCTACCTTTTCTTATTTAGATCTCTAGTTTTGTTCTTTCTCTGTCTAATCTCTCTCTCCTTTTCCTACTTAGTTCGTGTGGCTCAATTCATTACTTTCATATTCAATAGTTCACACTATGATCTCATCTCAGCAATATGATCAGCAACAACATCAACCAACATCAAGTAGGAGGATTTAGGGAATATGATGGAAGTGCAACTTTACAAAGATGTTTCCAAGGGAAAAGATAATTCTGTGGGAAAATTGTTGCAACTAAAGCCAGTTGTCCTTGATGGGGTTACACTTTGAAGTAATAACATTCTCAATATTGTAGCAAGAAAATGACATTTTAAAATGGTAAAGTTGATGCCTGTATTGATGTCGAACAAGAGAAACACTTGTTGCCATGACCATGTTTTTTCTTTTAAAGACAATTTGTGCTAAATAATGGAGAATTTCCTCTAGAAGTGGTGAACCCCCAATGTTGCATATTGAATGGTCTATTGTTAGTTACTATACACATATTGATAAATACTTGGTAATTATGGTAATTATTTAAGCAATTTACCAGTTTTGAGAAGTCATTAAGTTAAAATTTCCCAACCCTTCTCATAATTCGTATATACTATTCATTAGTGCATTCATATCTTGATCAACTTAATAGTGAATAAGATAAGCCACAATTGAATTCTCATCTTATAACAATGTTTTATGATAAATGAATCTAACATGTTTAGATTGAGTCTTATTATTTTTAATATAAAAAATAAGCCAAGATGGGGTTTCTACAAAACATAAAAATGAGGCTGAAGATAAGTGGAAAGTCATAACCATGCAATTAACTAGCCCCATTCCTTAGTATCAAAAACCCCCAAACTAGCACATTTTGATAATTAAACTTACTATAGCTAACTACTAACTAATTATACACAGCTCAATTAACATCTTTGGGCAAGAAACATGTCTTGTGCTTAATAATAAAGAAAGCTCCAATGGGCCAAGTAGTAACTAGTAAACATAAACAAAAAGGAAAAGCAAGAGACTAGGAGCTAACTATCCTTCTAGTTGTTTGGGTTCTCCAATACCAGTTGCAACCAATCATCCTCCAAAAATCTATATAGCAAATGAGTTGTCTCCATTTTCTAGGCATCTTTACTCTCCTCCTTCCCAACCTAGAGAAGATGAAGGGTGTTACCAGTAGAATGCATCACATGAACTAAAATCCTTGCCACCCTATTGAACTTGTTCTCTAGATCCTCATTTTTTTTTATTAGACTAGTGATGGATTCATATAGTTCAGTAATATTAGGATTAACTAGAATTTTTTTGGTCACTAGTAGCTTGCCCCATAGTACTCCCCTCCATCTGATTATCACCCCCACCTTAATCCACTCCTTCTAGTTATCACATCCCATAGATCTATGTCCCCCAACCCCCATTTTCTTCTCCACACCTTAGTTCTACCCTTCCATATTAAAGATCCTAATAGAGGAGATGATCATCCCTTTCTCACCCATATTACCTCCTTTCATAGAATCTGATGAATTTATCTCTATTTTTAAAGTATCAAACACAAATGAAGGAAAAGGACTATCCTAGTCCCCACTGCTATCTTCCTCATTCTTATCTTCACTAGTCATCACTTGATCATCATGTTGTACATAATTTCTTTAAATGTTGTTATTCTTTTGGATGTAGGGCCACTTTTCTTCCTACAGTTCTTCATGGAATCAAAATTAATAGGTTTCTCTTTACCAAGTGCAATTGATGACTTTATCCCTCTCATTCTCTTTCCAAACCTATTAGAACCCTTTTTGGTCATATCTCTAGTACTTTTAACATCTAAAACCTAAATTTTATCTATTTACTAGGCTTGCATTGACTACTCAGAAAGGCTTTGTAGATACTTTTCTTACTTGATCCTCTTCCAATCTTTGCTTGAGTAATCTTTCATTTCAGACTTTAAGTAGATAAATAATTCACTATAGTATCAATTTCTTACTTGGTCTTAGTGCTCCTTTCATACACCAAATAACTCAACGTTTCTACAGGTTTTCTTGTTATCTCCTCTTTTTAGACCCTCTTCATCAATCAACCACCTGATAGCATTCAAACATAAAAAAATAATTGTCTCACCAATAAGTAGTAGATTTGACATCATTGACAAAATAATGATTGTTCCATTGTAGGTTCTTCACCTCAAAAAAATCTCTTTTCAACATGAAAAAACCTAAAATCTCCTTGGACATAATCAATAAAATAACCTTTATGGAGTGTAGCATATAATAAAGCCCTAGAATGTAAAACCCAAGAGTAGCCAACATTTTTCTATAGAAAGAAGCAAAGCATCCTCTTTTGAATTGTTACTTACCACATTTTACTCATCCGCTTTTGGTTTATCTCTTTCATGATTCTTTTGTGTCTAATTCAATATTTCTTCTTATGCCCTATCTTCCCATTGTACCAACAATCTCTCGGTCCTCTACATTGAAAACTCTTTCTCTTGATTTCCCATAATATCTAGAATTATTTCCTCTCTCATTTGTTTTGCCTCTACTTTGTGTGTTTAAAGTATTTCCTAATGTATATCCACCTAAGGTTTTCCTATGAGTTTCCCCACTTAGAATAACGCCAATCACATCATCAAATTTTAGGTTATTAGATCTAGAAATAGAATTACTCATAGCCAATACTAAGTTGTTCCAATTTTTAGGAAAATATCACAAAATCAAGAGAACCCTAATTTCTTCATTAAAATTGACATGCATAGAAGATAACTAACTAGTAACAATATTAAACTCATTAAAATGATTTGCAATAGATCCAACTTCTCTGATTTTCATATTAATTAAATGCTTAATGAGAAATACCTTGTTTGAAGTATAGGGATTTTCATATAATTTCACTAGGGTTTGTATCAACTTTTCCATCATCTTCACTTTTTTGATATTAAATATCATTGATGGTGTTAGATATAACCAAATGCTTCCAAGTGTCTTTCTGTCTAAATTTCCTTTCCTCATCTATCATAGTTCCTTGTTTCTTGGTTTTCTCTTCTAATGGCTTTTGGATTAATCCTTTTGATAAAGATAGTATTCCATTTTTATTTTCCATGACTAAAATTTCTACCCCTTAAACTTCTCAAACTTCATCTTGCACTCATCTTCCATCACTCCCAATCAATTGCAAGACTTTCCTATAGAGTATAACTAAAAAGATGACCTTCCTTTAATACCACTTGTTAGAATTAACCTTAGAAAAAAAAAATTACATGCAAATATAACCAATATTAAAAAATAATAAATCACATAGAAGAGAATAGAAGATACTAAGATTTAATGTGGTTCACCCAATCCCTCTACTATGCCCACTAAATAACAAGTCCAACTCAATACCACCCTAAGCAATTTTATACAAGTATTTTTGTTTCTTTAGGGTTAAAATTAGTTATAACATGTTGGCCCAAAAATATCGATAAAATAGCCCCAAAGCCAAGGAATTATGGACTATATATAGTACTTCTCTGACCAGTCACTACAAACTAACATTCACTAACACCAAGTATTTAGTGGAGGTCACACAACTCAAGATCATAGACATAGATTTACTTTTAAACCCATTCTTCACTAGAATATCTTTGAGGAACTTCTAGCTAACCCTATCATTGGCTCTATACATGTAAAATTTTACATGATGCTAACTTTTTTATTAGACTCCATCCAACTGATTAGTTCATGGGTTGATGTAAAAACATACATAAAAAAATTTCCCGTAAAATATTTTTTTGATTATGGGATATAAGCTTGTCAAAGATACCTTTCAGTCTATTAAGCATAGCCTTTGATAGAATTTTATACATTGTATTAAAAATATTTATAAGGAAAAAACCATACCTTAATTTTGGGTCACCAGTTTTAAGAATAAAAGAAATATAATTTTAGTTGTTAGGTAAATTTACAAGTTTTAAACAAGTCCATGTTAATAATGAACATTATTAAATTTTATAATTAGAAAGTTCACATAGACATGGTTTAGAAAGTATCCCTCATGAAAAACTTATAAAACATACTTTTTTAATTACTTTATTTGTAAATCTACTTTCCTCAACTATGTAATTATTAACATTAACAACTAATTAAGCCGAGAGGCTTTCTACAGTGGCAACAATCTTCAATGTAAACATTTTTCATTTAAAAAAAATTGACGTTCATTTACATGTCAAATAAACAAAATAGAAATAGACTAACTATAATTATAATTAAAATCATGAAAATTGTAGAGAGGATATGAAAGTAAAAATGAGGTAGATCAAGAGTCATTTCCTCACACCTCTTAGGCTCACATAAATATGCAATGATGAAAATTATGAGATTATGAAAATAGACACTTCCAAAAGGATATCTCTCGACTTATTTTATATATATATATATATATATATATATAAGCTAGTGGATTAACACAATTAAAAAATACTAATAACACACGAATGTCACAATATATATATATATATATATATATATATATATATATATATATATATATATATATATATATATATATATATATATATATATATATATATATATATATACAAGCTAGTGGATTAACACAATTAAAAACTACTAATAACACACGAATGTCACAAACTGAAAGTTCTAATGATAAATATGGAAAAAAATGCTAGATTTTAGAATGCATATAAACATAATGCCAAGAAACCCTCCAATACAAAAATAAGATCTTCTATTCATGTGGAATGAGTGAGAGTAGGAGTGGGGTGTTGTGTGCAGCTAGGGTTTCAAACAATGTCAAATCTAGCGATGAAGATGGTGAGAGTCAGATGATGTTGAACCACATGGAAGGAGTGCCTCCCCTACCCCTTTTGGGCTTGCTATGTGTTGTTGTAAACTGTGGCTCGATTCAGTTGCAAAGTGTAGGAATTTTTCATTATTTTTCTTGCAAGTTCTTTGGGCCAACAAATGTCATTTTCTCTAGTACATTGCTTTACAAAGTTAGATCTAGTATAGTCTTTAGTGGGTTTCCCTCAAGACTATTGGGAATTTCCCTTGATAGTGGCCTCTTTGTTTGTAAACTTGGAACAATTGTTTTATGCCTCTCCATGATGCGTCTTGGGGTTTTGTGTTGTTGGACTATTTGGATTTGGGTGACCTATATTATTTTATTGATTGGTAGTTTTGGATATCCTCATTGTGCCTTTCTAGTGGTTTTCTTGGCAGTTTTTGGTGTTCCCTTGGGACAATGGGGATCCATCCCTGAAGATGTTTTATCTTATTGAAAGACATTTTTTTCCCCTTCTTTGTTCATCCAGTGATGTTCTACTTCTACTTCCAGGTTTGTGAAATTTGGAGGCTCTTTCATGGTTTAGTGTTTGCAATCATGGATCTCTCCACTCTACCTACTTATCAAGCTTTGGTGCTTCTTTCATGATTTTGTAAGTGCATATTTCCCAATTTATTAAGTGGGCTTTATTTTTTGGCCTTCCTATTAGCTACCAAGTGGTTACTATTTATATAGAGATGAACTCTCACCCTAGGGTACAAAGAAATCTTCAACTAGTTTAAGGATTGGTTCATGTTGTTGTCCATTACACGTACAACTCTTATTGAGGTAGAGATATCATCTATTAAGATGGTGATATATTGTGTGGATGTTGCTGATAGTTGGTTGAAAAGACCTCCTCATTTGTTCAAGGCTTGGAAGGTGGAATGGTTTTAGAAGGAGGTTTTATTGGGGTTTCTATTCCTCCTTGTGGGAAAAGGAAGCTATGTTGGGAGGATGACTTATAGTATTCTTTGTTTGTAGATTTCAGGTATTCCTCCAAAGTGGACATGGAGTTTGTTGGTTGTTCCCTCCACAAAAGTGGAGTTCATTCTTGTGTTGTTGATGGTGGAGGTTAGTTTTATCAAAGAGGATGACACCTAGGTGGCCATTAGAGATAGTAATGATGTTTGGGAATTTCTCTTCCTAGCACTGGATTCAAGATCTTTCTTCTCCCTGCTACTATTGAGGATGACCTATTCGTTATGGAGGTGGGAAGAGAATTTGTAGTAGGACAAAATATTTTTTTGAAGGTTGACCTGAATTGGTGGTTATTTTGGCTATGGACCTATAGCTATAAGGGTGAAAGAAGAATAAGCTACCCATTGCCTATGGGTGGTTTCTGGGCCTTATGAGGATGAGTTTGTCTCTCCTCTTTGTTTCTTTTCCTCTTATGGCTGGGTGGTTGTTAGTTTTAAAGGGCTGATTTGGGTCCTTTTTTCTTATTTTAGGTTAATGAATGCAATTGGTATGGGGATTTGTCCCATGCTGATCCTTAGCAATGCAAACTATGTCTGGTGGGTTTGCCACATTCAGAGCTTTATTTTTGATATAGATAGACCTATATTTATGTCTCTCTAGATGTCTTGCACTAGATGTTGTTAATCTTGTTTAACTATATCTAGGTCTTTTGTTTGTTCTATTGGTCAATACTTTCTTTTTTCTTTTTATAATAAAAAATAATACTAGACTCTACTTATAAAAACACATATGAATTCCTATGCTAAAAAAACAATATTTAACATTAAAAAAAATACAAATAATAAATCTAATAGTTTAGGGTGCATCATTTCCACCTACGCCTAGAATTTGATGGTCATAGTTGCCATTTTCTCACTTTTGAGTCATGTTTGATAGATTGAAAATATATTAGAGGAGTATATGAGTTGACAACCAATTTTTTTATAAAACCATCAATATGACATTTAAATTTATTATTAAACCATCAATTTTTTATTATAAGAAAGATACATACATACATACATATATCACTATTTTATAATATAAATATTTATATATTTTATTTATTATATAATTTATTGTTTTAGAATATTATTAGAATTAGAATATACTAATTTTAAAATGGGTCTTACTAAATCAAAAAAATTATATCCTATACACAAACTTAGATACTTTCTCTATTAATTTGATATATATTAGTAAAATATAATTTTTTCTAATTTGACCTATATTAATAATTATTTCTTATGTTTCATATTATTTCTATCACAAATAAAAATATGTTTATTATAGCAATTGATTTGGGAAAAATGATTTCAAAAACATATTTGAAATGTTAAAAGAATAATAATTTCTAAATATATTATATTATAGAATATTTAAAAATTATAATCAGTATTTGTATGAAAGGCATCAAAATGACCAAACTGTCATAAAAATTCTGATGACAAATAGGGGTGACAGTCAAATTCTAGGCCTTGTTTCCACCATTATATTGGCAAGGTGATTTTCGATTGCAATAATATATACTAAAAATCTTATACTTCTCAGAGATCCTAAATTCCTTGTCATCAATTTGAAATCCTATTGTAGCTTCTTCCATTTAAAATTTTCTCATACACAATTTTGGTGTCCTATTGACAGGTTCTCATCCTTACTCTAACCAATACTTTAAGAAGACCACATATAAATCCAGTTACAATTATCACAAACATGGCTACAACAGCAGCACCCACGGCTACTTTCAAGCACCTCCTCATTCGACAATTATTGATGATAAATCTTCACACCTATTTAGCAATGATAATCGTAATGCACGTACCATAATCTAATGGAGTTTATATTTGTAATATCAACTAGCTTATATATACCTCTATATATATTACGCTGAGAGTAATCATTCTCGAGGCGCCTATTTTTATTTAATCCCAAAGTTATTTTAATCACAGTTGGGATTTATGAAAATAAAAATAGGCACCTCGAGAACGATTACTCTCGGCGTAATATATGTAGAGGTATATATAAGCTAGTGGCAGTCATGGCGCAATAGGAAAAATATTTACTTTTTATTTTTTATTTTGATAAGGTTACTATAAAATTGTTAATTAATTTTTAATTAGAGTTGTATGAAGTTACTACAAAACTATGCTTCAAATTTTTTTTAAAAAAATTAATATGAGTTTAATTTAGATTAAAAATATATATTTTATTTTTGGGATATTGTAATGTAAAATGTTATAGTCATACGTGGATATATGGTTAAGGAAAAAGTTACCATTATAGTTAATGTTAACCTTAGGGATAGAATTAGGGTTAGGGTTAGCATTAGGGTTAGGGTTGGAGTTAGGGCTAGGGTTTGAGCTATGGTTAAGGTTAGGGATAGAGTTATGGTTATTGTTATTGTTAGAGTTATGGTTAAGGTTTAGATTAGAGTTATGTTTATAGTTAAGGTTAGCGTTAGAGTTATGGTCATGGTTAAGGTTATCATTAGAGTTATGGTTAGGGTTATGATTACGGTTAGTGTTAGGGTTATAGTAAGGCTAATGTTAGGGTTAGGGTTAAGGTTTGAGTCAAGGTTAAGGTTAGAGTTAGGGTTACCGTATGAGTCAGCATTAAAATTAAGGTTAGGGTTAGGGTTAGAGTATGATTATGGTAGAGTCAAATCTAGGGTTAGAGTTATGCTCATGGTTAAGGTTAAGGTTAGAGTTATGCTTATAGTTAAGGTTAGGGTTAGGGTTAGGGTTAGAGTCCAATCATGGTAGAGTTAGAATTAGGGTTAGAGTTAGGGGTAGAGTTATGTTTATGGTTAAGGTTGGGGTTAGAGTAATGCTCATGGTTAAGGTTAGGGTTAGAGTTATCATTATGGTTATGGTTAGGGTTATAGTGGGGATAGGGTTAGGATTAGGGTTTGAGTCATATTTTTTAAAATTTAATATAAGGAGTTTAATTTAGATTTAAAAAATTATTTTTTTGTGATATTGTAATGTAAAATGTTATAGTCATACGTAGATATATGGTTAGGAACAAAGTTACCACTACAGTTAATGTTAACCTTAGGGATAGAATTAGGGTTAGGGTTAGCATTAGGGTTAGGGTTGGATTTAGGGTTAGGGTTTGAGCTATGGTTAAGGTCAAGGATAGAGTTATGGTTATGGCTATTGTTAGAGTTATGGTTAAGGTTCTGATTAGAGTTATGTTTATGGTTAAGGTTAGGGTTAGAGTTATGGTCATGGTTAAGGTTAGGGTTAGAGTTATGGTTATGGTTATGATTAGGGTTAAGGTTATAGTAAGGCTAGGTTTAGGGTTAGGGTTATGGTTTGAATCAAGGTTAAGGTTAGAGTTAGGGTTAGGTTTTGAGTTAGGATCAAAATTAAAGTTAGGGTTAGGGTTAGAGTCCAATTATGGTAGAGTCAAATCTAGAGTTAGAGTTATGCTCATGGTTAAGGCTAGGGTTGCAGTTATGCTTATAGTTAGAGTTAGGGATATGCTTAGAGTCCAATTATGGTAGAGTTAAAATTAGGGTTAGAGTTAGGGGTAGAGTTATGTTTATGGTTAAGGTTAGGGTTAAAGTAATGCTCATGGTTAAGGTTAGGGTTAGAGTTATTATTATGGTTATGGTTAGGGTTATAGTGGGGATAGGGTTTGGCTTAGGGTTAGGGTTTGAGTCAAATATTTTTTTAAATTTAATATAAGGAGTTTAATTTAGATTATTATTATTATTTTCTTTTGAGGATATTGTAATGTAAAATGTTATAGTCATAAGTAGATTTTTGGTTAGGGACAAAGTTACCATTACATTTAATGTTAACCTTAGGGATAGAATTAGGGTTAGAATTAGCATTAGGGTTAGGGTTGAAGTTAGGGTTAGAGTTTGAGCTATGGTTAAGGTTAGGGATAGAGTTATGGTTATGGTTATTGTTAGAGTTATGGTTAAGGTTCAAATTAGAGTTATGTTTATGGTTAAGGTTAGGGTTAGAGTTATGGTCATGGTCAATGTTAGGGTTAGAGTTATGGTTATGGTTATGATTAGGGTTAGGGTTATAGTAAGGCTAGGGTTAGGGTTTGAATCAAGGTTAAGGTCAGAGTTAGGGTTAGGATTTGAGTCATGATTAAAATTAAGGATAGGGTTAGGGTTAGAGTCCAATTATGGTAGAGTCAGATCTAGAGTTAGAGTTATCCTCATGGTTAAGGTTAGGGTTAGAGTTATGCTTATAGTTAGGGTTAGAGTCCAATTATGGTAGAGTTAGAATTAGGGTTAGAGTTAGGAGTAGAGTTATGTTTATGGTCAAGGTTAGGGTTAGAGTTATCATTATGGTTATGGTTATGGTTATAGTGGGGATAGGGTTAGGGTTAGGGTTTGAGTCAAGGTTAAGGTTAGAGTTATGGTTAGGGTTAAGGTTTGAGATAGGATTAAAGTTAGAGTTAGGGTTATGGTTAGAGTCCAATTATGGTAGAGGTAGATTTAGGGTTAGAGTTAGGGGTAGAGTTATGTTTATGGTTAAGGTTAGTGTTAGTGTTAGGGTTAGGGTTAGAGTTAGAGTTAGGATTAAAATTAGGGTGAGGGATAGGATTTGAATTAGAGTTAGTATTCGATTTAGGGTTATTGTTAGGGTTAAGGTTACAATTAGAGCTATTGTTAGGGTGAGGGCTAGACTTAGGGTTAGGGTTAGAGTTAGGGTTAGATTTAGAATTAGAGTTAGAATTAGGATTAGGATTAGGGTTAGAATTAGGGTTACAGATATAGTTAGGATTAGAGTTAGAGTTAGGGTTAGGGTAAGGGTAAGAATTAGGGTGAGGATTAGAATTAGGATTACAAATACAGTTAGGGTTAGGGTTATAAAAACACTTAGGATTAGAGTTAGAGTTAGAGTTAGGGTTAGGGTTATATTTAGGGTTAGAAATAATCTTAGGGTTAGAATTAGGGTTAGAGTTAGGGTTAGGGTTAGTGTTAGGGTTATGGTTAGCATTAGGGCTAGCATTAGGGTTAGGGTTACAATTAGAGTTAGAGTTAAAATTAGAGGTAGTGATAGTGTTAGTGTTAGTATAAGAGTAAGAGTTAGAGTTAGAGTTAGATCTAGGGTTAGAATTGGGGACAAGATTAGGGTTAGGGTTAGAATTAGAGTTAGAGTCCCAGTTGGAGTTAGGGTTAGGGTTAGAGTTACCTAGTTAGATTTAGGGTTAGGGTTATAGTTAGGGTTGGGATTAGGATTTAATTAGGATTAGGGTTGGAGTTAGAGTTATATATATTGTTAAGGTTAGGATTAGGGGTAGGTTTAGAGTTAGAGTCAGGGTTGGTTAATGTTAGGGTTAGGGATACAATTAGAGTTAGAGTTAGAGGTATAGTTAGGGTTAGAATTAGGGATAGGGTTAGAATTAGAGATAAAGTTATAGTTAGAGTCAGGGTAAGAGATAGAGATAGATTTAGGGTTAGAATTAGAGTTAGGATTAGAATGAGCATTAGAGTTAGAGTTAGGGTTAGAATTAGTGTTAGGGTTAGGGTTAGGGTTAGGGTTAGGGTGAGAATTAGAGTTATTATTAGAGTTGAGTTAGGATTAGAGTTATAGTTAGGGTTAAAATTAGGTTAGGGTTAGGTCTAGAATTGGGATTAGGGTTAGAATTAGGATTAGAGTTAAGGATATATAGGTTAGGGTTAGGGGTAGAATTAGAGCTATAGTTAGAGTTAGAGTTAAGATTAGGGTTAGGGTTAGAATTAGGGTTACAAATATAATTAGGGTTAGAGATTGAGTTAGATTTAGGGTTAGGGTAAGGGTAGAAATTAGTGTTAGGGCTAGAATTAAAGTTACAAATAAAGCTAGGGTTAGAATTAGGGTTAGGGTTGGGGTTAGATTTAGAGTTAGGGTTTGAGCTAGAGTTAGAGTTAGAATTAGAGTTAGAAGAAAGGTTAGAGATAGAGTTAGGGTCAGAATTAGGGTTAGGGTTAGCACAAGGGTTACAGTTAGAGTTAGGGTTGGCATTAGGGTTAGTGTTATAATTAATGTTAGTGTTAGCATTAGTGTTAGTGTTAGAATTAGGGCTAGAATTGAGGCTAGGGTTAGGGTTAGGGTTAGGGTTAGAATTAGAGTTAGAGTTAGGGATCAAGTTAGAGTTACAATTAAAATTGGAGATAGAGTTGGAGTTAGGGTTAGATTTAGGGTTAGAGTTATGGTTAGATTTAGGGTTAGAATTAGGGTTGGGGTTAGGATTAGAAGTAGTGTTAGGGTTAGAGTTAAATATAGTGTTAGGGTTAGGATTAGCATTATATAGTGTTAGGGTTAGGATGAGGGGTAGGGTTAGGGTTGGGGTTAGGGTTAGTGTTAGGGTTAGGGTTACAATTAGAGTTAGACTTATAATTATAGTTAGGGCTACAGTTAGAGTTAGTGTTAGGGTTAGAATTAGGGGTAGGGTTAGGGTTAGAGAGAGAGTTCGAGTTAGAGTTAGGGTTAGAGTTTGAATATGGGTTAAAATTAGGGTTAGCTTTAGGGTTAGAATTAGCATTAGAGTTAGAATGATAATTAGGATTAGGGTTATAGTAAGGCTTAGGGTTAGGGTTAGAATTAGGTATAGAGTTAGGGTTATAAAGAGTTAAAGGTTAGGGTCAAGGGTAGAATTAGAGTTAGAGTTAGGGTTAGGGTTAGGGTTAAGGTTAGGGTTAGGGTTAGGGTTAGGGTTAGGGTTAGATTTAGAGTTAGAGTTAGAGTTAGAGTTAGGATTTGTGTTATTATTGCAGTTAAGGTTATTTCTAGGTTATTAATCATATTATAGTTGATGTTAGTGCTATTATTATAGTTTATCTTAGTGTTAGGGTAATTGTTAGGTTAAATTTTTATGTGGGTTAGTTCTATTATAGTGCCCATGATTAGTGCTATTGTGATACAAGTTATTAATCTTTTTAATAATGTAATCCCTCCCTCTCCCATCCTCTCTCTCTCTCTCTCTCTCTCTCTCTCTCCCTACTCTCTAACTACACCTAGTAATATATTCCCTTGTCTAAATATACCCTCTAATCTCTCTTTGTCTCTAGTCTCTAGATACACCCCCTAATCCCTCTCTGTAATCTCTAGATACACCCCCTTATCTCTCTCATCTTGCTCTCTAGATATACCTCCTAATCTCTCCCTCCCTCTATGCTCTCTAGATACACCTCGTAATCTCTCTCTCTCTCACTCTCTCTCTCTCTCTCCCTACTCTCTAGATACACCTCCTAATCTCTCTCTCTCTCTCTCTCTCTCTCTCTCTCTCTCTCTCTCTCTCTCTCTCTCTCTCCCTCTCTTTATACCCCCTAATCTATCTCTCTTCGTCTCTCTAGATAAACCCCCTGATATATCTCTCTCTCTAGATAAACCCCCTACTCTCTCTCTCTATTTATATATATATTTTCACTTATAAAAAATATAATATTATTTCTAGTTTCTAGTACATATAGGGTTAGGTTAAGGTATATAATTTACTAAATGCCTAGTACAGTCATATATAGAGTAAGAGTTAGGGTTCGGATCCAAGGTTTATAGTTTCATTTATATGACACTCAATGTTATGGTTAAGGTTAGTAAGTGGTTAAATGTTACACTAAGATAGGGACATGGTTAAGGGAAGTATGAGATTTAGGTGTAGTGTTGGAGTATTTCGAGTGCAACTATGGTCAAATTTGGGATATATGTTATACAAATGACTCAAATAGTGCAAACCTTTAAATTCATGAAAGGGAAATTATAAGTTCCAACACAACTATTTAGATGATGTAAAAAGTCTGAAATAATATATAAGAATCAATTTTATGGAAATTATTTCTGCATGATAATGTGAGAACATTATATATTGTTGAATTTTTAATAATGCTAATGCAATTTTAATTGCAATGATTAAGAATTGTAATCAATAAATATACTTATCATTAAGGACATCTATTTAGACTTATGATTTTCTTTCTTAATTAACATATTTAGTAGCCACATCCATTAAAGAAATATTTTGTACAATAATAAATTTATTTTTTCTTGTTCTCTTCTTCATGAAAGTTACATAGAACAATGTAGTAACAAAACTACCAATACAACTAGTTAGAAGTAAAATTCTAAAATTGGAGACAAGAATGAACCATATACAAAAATTAAAAATCTTTGTAATGGTGTAAATACATGTCACATTCTTCAATGATTAAGATTCTTTTGTTTGAAGAATGATCATGAAAGACTTCTTTCATCATTGAGGGAAACCCATCCACTTTTGTAGATGTGTCACATATGAATTTTTATGCATCTTTCATATGCATTACTTCTATTTCCCCAACATAGTCAATTGGAAATATTGCATTCTCCATAACTTTAATTATAGTTGTGCACATCTCTTTAATTATTTGTAGGCATTTTTCAAACTCGGTCTCAAAGAAATCATTTGAGTTTATTGAAGTAGTGAGGCTAGTATCAAATAATGTTTGATTCTTTGTTCGAGGCATACATAACTCAAATAGTAACCTGCAAACTTATAAACAAACACCAACATATAGAAATTATTAGAATAAAAACAATTCATAATTAACACAAATTCTTTCAAGTGAATAATTTTTAAAATAACATAAATAAAAATCAAAACTATTTCAAATGAAATAGTTTGATTGTAATGCTTGAAATATGGTGGCATTGTCTTCCACTTTTCAAACATTACAAACATAAATATTAATAAAAATTTATATATACTGTGAAAAATATTTAAATATAACACATAATTAATCTAATTAAATAATGATAAAATATAAACTAAGTATATGATTTGTTTATTTTAAATTAATCATTCAATTTAATAAAATACAAATTTTATTGATAAGGTGACCTTGTCATCCACATTAATGATAAAATTTAATTATGAAACATGAAAAACATAAATATTTTGAAACATGCAAATATAAAACTATTATGAAACATACAAATCTAAAACATAAAAACCAAAACCATTTTGAAGTATGAAAATCTAAAACTAATATGAAACATGCAAATATTATTCTAAATTGAAACATGCACTTTAAAAATGTGCAAATGAAATGTATTATCAAATATCTAAATCAAATAGATTTTTATTCAATTTGAATTCTAAATCTAAATCAACCATGCAAGGCTAAACTATAACTAATTTTGAAATTAAATCTACATTTAAATCTAAATACATAACTAAATATAAATCTAAATGCAAAACTAAATTAAAAATAGAAATCTCACATGCAAAAAATTACTCCAAAACTTTAATCTACTCCTCTTCAAAAACTCTAATGCACTCCAATAATCTCCACCTCTTCCTCCCTATAAAAACACAAAATGAAAATGAAATGTGGAGCATTTGTTTTATAACCCATGAGAGACTCCTCATATCCCCCAATAGATGTCTTTTAACATTCCATGAATTTGTTTCAAATTCCCCCACTCCCCATGAAAAATAAGCATGAATGTGCATGCAAAAATAAATTTAACAAAAAGAAAATATTATATATTTAAAAATTTAATGAAATTATTTCAGCCCTATTTTTTTGGCCTTATTTTTTCGGGTCCTATTTTTGGTCCCTTTTATCAAGCCCTATTATTTTAGCATCCATTTGGCTTCATATGATTTTGGCCAGCTATTATTTGGAGAAATTTTCTATATTTTACAATCTAATAATGATAAATATATACTAAATATATGATTCATGTACTTTAAATAAATCATTATCTTTAATAAAATATAAATTGTATTGATATGGTGACATTGTCATCCACATAAATGATAAAATTATACTTTGAAACTTGAAAATATAAATACTTTGAAACATGCAAATGTAAAACTATTATGAAACATTCAAATCTAAAACATGCAAACTAAAACTATTTTGAAATATGTAAATCTAAAACTAATATTAAACATGCAAATCTAAAACTAATTTGAAACATGCACTTTTAAAATATGCAAATGAAAAGTATTATAAAATATATAACTCAAAAGATTTTGAATGCAAATCTAAATCTAAATCAAACATGGAAGATTAAACTATTAAATGTAAGCATAAAAAATTTCAAATATAATTCTAGAAATCTAAATGGAACTAATTGAAATTGAAATCTAAATCAAAGTAGAATATTATAGCTAATTTTGAATCTGAATCGTGTCTACATCTAAATCTAAATAGAAAATAGAAATCTCACCAGCAAAAAAATTACTCCAAAACTTCAATCTATTCTTGTTCAAAAAGTCCAATCTAATCCTCCAATAATCTATACCTCTTCCTTCTTGCAAAATCATAAAATGAAAATGAAATGAGGAGCGTTTGTTTTATAACTGGTGAGAGACTCCTCATCTACCCCAACAAACATCTCTTCACATTCCACGAATTTATTTCAAATTCCCCCACTCCGCACAAAAAAGAAACATAAATCTATATGCAATATTATATTTAACAAAAAATTAAATCATATTGAAATTGGTTTGCCCCTATTTTTTCGGGCCCTATTTTTTAGGGGCATATTTTTTGGGCCTATTTTTTTGGGTCCTACTTTTCGGGCCCTATTTTTTCGGGCCTATTATTTCAGCCTCCATTTGGCATCCTATTATTTTGGCCAGCTATTATTTCGAGTGTATTTTTTATTTTATGATTTAATAATTTAATATTTAATTTAGAAGTTTGTAACTCCTACCATTTCTTTTTTATTGACAAGGAATCTTGGCATATTCCTGTGCTAGGCATTTGTGCTGCCATTGTATAGAATGCCTCTTGGCTTAAATCGTTAGGGGTTATCTATTGTTTCTTGGGTAAATGCTTAGGACGTGTGTTGCTTGTAAATTCGAAGAAACATGATGGAAAGAAGAGTAAAAATGTGTTGTTAATACACTTTGGGAGAGTTAGGTGGATTATGTGAATTTATGGCTTGAGATTTGTGTTCTTAAGTGTCTTGTTTTTGAAGTATTGATAAATAATTAATTATATAGTTAGAGAGACATTGTATGAAATATTTGTAATGATTTTTAAAGTGTTTTATATCAAATTTTAATTTTAATTGATAGTTATCTTAGTAATTATGATAGAGTTATTAATTGAATGTTTAAAATTAAAACTTAAGATTTGTATTGTAATGTTAATGTTAGTAACTATTTATTAGTAAATATTTTGGTTTGTATGAATGAGAATTAATTGGTTTTAACTTTCGTTATCAAACTAATTAGATTTTTAACTTTACAAATTTTATAAAATATTCTCTTGATTGTGTGAATTCATTTAGCTCTTATAGTTTTAACTTCTTTTTATCAAACTAATATATTGCATAGCATAGGTGCAAGATTTTTAACTTTACAAATTTTATAAATATTTTTCTAAGATTTAATTGTGTGAATTCATTTAGTTCTTATATTGGCCGAGAGTTGTTTTTGTAAAGGTGAATTCATAAATATTTAATTACTTTTTAATGTAAGTGGGTTGGTTTTTGTGATACTTTTTGAATTTTATGCTTTAACTAGTGATTAAATATTATGGTTTCTACAAATGAGAATTAATTAGTTTTAACTTTTGTTGTAAAACTAATATGTTATATAGCATAGGTGCAAGATTTTGAACTTTACAAATTTTAGAAAATATTTTACTAAGATTTGATTGGATGAATTCATTTAGTTATTATATTAGCCAGATTTGATGGATTATAGTTGTTTTTATTAAGGTGAATGTGATTCATAAATATTTAATATTTTTTAATGCAAGTGGGTTGGTTTATAGTACTTGCCATAGGCTAAGTATATTGTGACACTTTTTGAATTTTATGCTTTAACAAGTGATTAAATATTTTGGTTTTTACGAATGAGAATTAATTGGTTTTAACTTTTTTTATCAAACTAATATGTTGGATAGCATTGGTGCAAGATTTTTAACTTTACAAATTTTAGAAAATATTTTTCTAAGAATTGATTGGGTGAATTCATTTAGTTCAATCAAATTTGATGGATTAGAGTTGTTTTTATTAAGGTGAATGCAATTCATAAATATTTAATATTTTTTAATGTAAGTGGTTTGATTTATATTTTAATATTATATTATTTTTTATAATACGATTTTTGACATTCAATTAAAAATGCTAAAAAAATGATATTTCCTATATTGTATAATTGTTATAATATTTTTATTAATTAAAATATTTTATAAACTAAGCCATTATGTGGCACCTATTAAAATTCAAATAGTTATTAGAGATATGTATATAAATTAAGTTGTTACTAATTCTACCCTTACATTAATTCCTAATTTATTTTATATTAATCTTCACTTTATTTTATTGCTAAGATGATTTCATACCAAAAAAAATGTATTTCTTCATCCTAATTGAAATTCTTTCTACAAAACTTTTTATTTTCTCTTGTCTTGCCTAGAACTGACATCAAAATTATTAAAGTTTTATCATGCTTCGTTATAAGACATAGAAGAACATTTTGAATGATGGTGCCATGAACATATTAGGATCTATGTTGAATGAACATTCACATGTACACACATGAAGGTTAGAACTAATCAAATCTATACATTATATATATTTAGGCCTTATTGCCCTTGTAATAGTCAAAGAATTACATCATTGGAAGAAAAGTGGAAAACCCATTTAAGTCATAGATACAATAAAATGTACAATTATGGATTGATATATAAATATAACATTAATGTGTAGTTGAGCATATTGAATTTTAAGGTAATGGCATTCAATGATGCTCTTATCTATCAGGACAAACAAAACAATGGTTCCATTCAGGAAGGAAGATCTTCGAGGATAAACATGAACATAAATTCAAAAGGAATATGCAATAGTTTATGGTGTACATATAAGGTAAAAATGATTAAATATTAATTAGATCAGGGTATAATATAGTGGAAAATTTTTGTATTTTGGTGAATTTGACATTTTTCCAGTGTTATTTTTGGCAATTTCTGAGCCCTTCCATGGTTTCCTAGTCGCCAAGCTTTGTTGGGTTTACTTGGTTTCCTAGCATTGTAATCGCCAAGGCAAATGTTACATTTGAGTTTTTCCCTGGTGCTATTCACCTTTCACGCAGCTGACCATGTAACGCTTATCATGGAATGTTCGTCGAGTTTCAAGTTTTCATTTAATGCAGTATCAGAGAATTCTCCATCCTAGTTTCATTTTACCATGGAGGAGTTGGTTCGTTTCACGTTATGGGAAGTGGAGGAGTCGGCTCGTTTGGCTTGGTAAATTTGTAATTGTATTTTTTTTTGGCAAAAGAGGGGTAAAAATTTATTCAATCACAATCAAGATACAAGGCAAAGGTCAAATGGCCTAGCACAGCACTATAAACATTTGTCCTCCAGGAGCAATTGATCAATAATCTCACGATACTCAATGGGTAGTGCTTCCCTACTATTAATATCCCATTTACCCTCATTCTTAGACACCCACTTAGCTAGAAAATCCACCACTCTATTCCATTCTCGAGGGATATGATGGAAGGCAACAGAGTCTAGCGATTGACAAAGATCCAAAATTTGTCTGGCTACAGAGGCAAGTTGCCAACTAACATCTTCCACTCTCTGTTTGTGCAACATATCCACAAAAATATGTGAGTCACACTCACAAATGATCTTTTGCCACCCTAACGAGAGGCCACACTCAATAGCAACCTTAATAGCCAGGGCCTCCATCAAATTATTAGAATGTTGGACCCTTGTAAGTAGAGAAAAGAAACATTGCACCACCATCATCGCCTCTACCAATAGCCCCAATATCGACATGCCCAGGATTCACCCGAGAAGACCCATCTGTATTGATCTTCAAGAAACCTATCGGGGGAGGGGACCATCTCCCATCTCTACACACCTACTGCTTACCATGGCCTGGGTGTTTTCTTGGACTGTCTCCCCACCAGCTATCATTCAGATGCAAATTCCTTACAATACCTTGATCCCTATAATCAATATTAACTGCCATATCACACTTTGCATATATCATCTCCTGGAGCCTATTAAGAATCAACTTCCACAATTGGCAGTTGCCAGTTTTGACATCACAAAAAACTCTATGATTCCTTTCCAGCCAAAGATTCCATAGAATAAAGACTGGGCCGACCAACCAGGCCACCTGTAGGAAAGAAGTCTTCCCTGGAGGTCGGCCCAAGCTCTCAAAAAAATTGATAAGGGAATTAGCATGAATACAACCATGACCCCAAGCCTCCCACCATCTATGCCATATCTCTCTCGAGAAGGGGCAGAGAAAAAATAAGTGTGAGATACACTCCTCATCTTGCAAACAAAGAACACAAATCAAGGAACCCTGAAAAACTTGTTTGCACAAATTCTCCCAAGTAAGGCATTTCCTTTAAGCTAACAACCATAAGAAAAAGTTACACTTGGGCCACAAATAGCTGCTCTAAACTTTCTTCCACCAATACACTTCAGCCAAACCATGAAGGTTCTTGTCTAGAATAGCATATCCTTGAGCCACTATAAATTTACCCCTTGGACTTGGACTCCAAGCTAGGTTGTCCCTCCCACTGAGTGAGCTACAAAAACCTATCCTCCAAAACACGAGAAAAGAGAGCCCGATCCTCAACAGATCCACCCATCGGCCACTCCTGAGGATCCTTCCAACAAGTTATCTCAACATTGCCCAAGTGTTTAACAGTCTTAAAATCCTCCACCTTAAGCCAACCAACATCAACAAAAGATTGGGAAAGAGGAAGAAGTTGGGGAAAGTTGGAAAGAATAGGAGGATGGCCATCCCATGAGTCTTGCCAAAAAAAAGAATCTGAACCACTGTTACAAATCCAAAAAAGCCCCTCCTTAAAAAGTTGAGCTCCCCTCTTAAGAGTATTCCAAATGTAGGAGCCTTTCCCCATCAAAGGAAGTCATGGTACCTTAGAGTAATCCGCACCAGGAAGGTGCTTATGGGAAAGAATCTTGGCCCACTCTTGATCTTGGCTATTACACCAATGCCAATATAATTTGGCAGCCAACACAGTAACAACAAGAGTCATCGATCGAAGCTCGAGGCCACCTGCATGCTTTGGCCTACACAAAGATTCCCACTTAACCAGACTCCACTTGGAGGAAAGTAGATTACCAGATTAGAGGAATTGCCGAGAAATAACATCAAAGTCTCTCACAAAACTAGACGGAGGAACCTGGACACAACACCTGTAAATGGGAAGGGACTGCACCACAGTCTTAAGCAGAACCAATCTCCCAGCAGAAGATAACCATCTATATGTCCAATGACTAACCTTACTTCTAAATTTATCCAAAATCCCCTGCCAATAATCCTTCCGCTGAGCACCCAAGGCCAAAGGGATCCCAAGATACATCAGGGGGAGTGAGCCGATCTGAAATCTAAGAATTCTAGCAATCCTATTCTAAATAATCTGAGTGTTAAAGAAATAAATAGAAGACTTATCCTCATTAATTTTCTGACCTGAGGTTTTCAGATAGATATCCAAAGCTTTCCTGAAATTAACTGCCTCACTAATTGTAGCCATGCCCATAAGACCAGTATCGTCAAAAAATTGAAGATGAGAGCAAGAAGGAAGGTTATTACTCCAACTCCATCCATGGATAGTACCCTGCTAAACCTGAGCTTTTAAAAACTTGCCAAGCCCTTCTGCCATAATAATGAATAAGTAGAGAGATAAAGGGTCACCTTTTCAAAGTCCCCGAGAGGCCCCAAACAACTTAGAAGGTTCTCCATTAATGAGTATAGAGAAAGAGGCCAAGGTTACATAGCTAAGAACCCATTCGACCCATTCCACTGCAAACCCAAAAGTCAAAAGAATTTTTTGTAAGAATTCCCAACTTGCCCGATCATAAGCCTTGGCCATGTCAAGTTTTATAAACAGAGCTTTCTTCCTAGAATTAGCCATAGAGTGGACTGCCTTTGTTGCTATCAAAACTCCATCCAAAATTTGTCTTCCATCTACAAAGCTACCTTGTTCCACAGAAATCAAAGAGCCAAGGAATGGCTTGAGCCTTTCTGCAATTAGCTTGGTGATGATCTTATATACCACATTACATAATGCTATGGGTTTGAAGTGATACAACCTATCAGCTCCTTCCATCTTAGGTATGAGAGCCAAGAAGGTGGAGTTCAAAGACTTCAACATTTGTTTATTCCTGTATGATTCCTGGACCACATCTAGAAGATCATACTTTATTATCTCCCAGAATTCTTGGAAAAATTCAATCAAAAACCCATCTGGACCAAGGGCCTTACCTTTCTTCATATTAAACACAATTTTCTCCAATTCAGGAAGCGAGATAAGATTTAGAAGGGTTTCATTCATATCTGCAGAAACAAGATGATGGATACACTCCAAGATGTCATGCTCCTTAGGCCTAGCTCTAGGCTCCTCCCTAGAAAAGAGAGTAGAGAAGTACTTGACTGCCTCCCTAAAGAAAGCATCACGGGAAAAGATATGGGATCCATCTGATAAGACAAGAGAGGATAGAGAATTCCTATGCCGTCGTGCCTTAATGGAGTTGTGGAAAAAAGCAGTATTCCTATCCCCCTCCTGAAGCCAATCAATACAATATTTTTTCTTCCAAAAAATCTCCTCTCGAAGTTCCCATTCATCCAGCTCCTTGAGGGCAAGAACCTCAACTTCACTACTCTTAAAACTCAACCCAAGGTCCCGAATTTGGGGGGTGATGTTATCTAGCTTGGTTTGGGAAGCCTTCTTCTGAACATGTAGATAAATGAAACATTGTTTGTTCCATCCCTTAAGCCTATATTTCACATGCTGAAGTCTCTTTCTGAAAGTATACATAGCCGTACCATGATCCGACATCCCCTCATACCACCAATTGACCATTAGATTGGGTAAAGACAAGTCTCTTAGCCACATCAACTAAAATTTGAAAGAGGGATTCTTGGTGACCCATATGAAGTGATGGAAAGCTTAACAGGCTAGTCATTCGATCCCCTCCAGTCAAGAATTTTAGAGCTAGTAGTCCACCTGTTGTCCATCTAGTAACAGGAAACCAAAAATCTATCAAGCCTTTTTGAGATATGCTCACCACCACATCTCTGATTATTCCATGTAAAGACTCCATTATTTGGTTTCACATCAATGGGAAATAAAGAGCCAATCATTTCTCTGAGTAGATTAGACGATTGATCCAGCCTAGCAAGCTCGCCTCTTTTTTCCTGAAGGATAATGACTGCATTGAAATCTCCTACCATAATCCAAGGAAGAAAAGGTTCCAGGGAGCGAACGAATCTAATATGGGTCCATAAAAAAACTTTACCTGCAAATTCCATTTGAGCATAAATGTTGGATAAGAAACACCTTTCACCATTCTAAAAGCTAGTGGCAATCAAAGAAATGGAAGATCGACTGGATAACCACCATAATGGGGAGACTTTCCTTGGGTCCCAGAAGCAAGCCACCCCTCCAAAACTATTCAAAGCACACACCCCCTGCCAAGCACCATGAGGCCAGATATACACTGCACACTTGGCCAAACCATCCAAAGAAAGTTTAGTTTCTTGAATAAAATCCATATCAGGAGACTGAGATTCAATTAATCTACACACAACCTTTTGCCTGGGGATGCTGTTCAACCCCCTTACATTCCATGATATCACAATCATTTATCGAGGTGAGAGAAATGTGAATCAATAGGACGCACTGACCCAGACTCCACCAAATTTTCACCCGTTATCTTCACTTTCTCTTGATCAGTCTTTCTACCACTTTTTATCAACTTATCTAGAGGGCCCTTTTTGAAGGGCTTTTGATGGATGCCTAAAGCATGAGGAGACTTATTGCCTTTACCAAAGCCAGATGCCCCCTTAGGCCAATGAGAGTCATTGGACACCCCTACTAGTCCCTCTGATCCCTGTGCTCCACAAAGATCCCCAATAATCTGAGCAGGATGAGGCACATCCATATCTAACTGCTCGGCCTGTAGGTCACCTATATTAAGATGTTGATCCTCACTCTGCATTACATCTTCATGAATCTCCTACTAAATATTGGCCTCAGAAGAGGGCTCAACTGGGATACCTTCCTCTTGGGCCATGCTACCGAGAGCATCAAACCTGTTAAAGGTGTCATCCGTCTGCCTGTCCATCCAGGCTCTCTTCTTACCTTCGCCCATGTTCTGATATTTCACCTATGTAAAACCCTCACTGTCAATAGGTCCATTGGAAACCCTAGACTTTCCCTTGTCCTCCCTAGGGGGAGATGGGGTATCCAAGGAAGGATTCTTATATCTGGGACAACGGTGCAGTAGGTGACCACACTCATGGCAGATTTTCCACCTAAATGGGAGAGTCTCGTAATCCAACTGTTGAATCCAAGAAACTGAGCTCATACAAATCTCCATAGAATCTAGCAATGGGTTATTCAAATCAACTTCAACACAAATACGAGCAAAAGAAATTACCTTACGATCTTGCATCTGAGTAGCCGATCCCATAGGTTTTCCAAGAAGCATCGAAATTGAATGAAGAATATCCTCCCTCCAAAATTCCAGAGGCAGTCTTGGCAGGAAAACCTAGATAGGAACATGAGAGGGGATTTCCTCAGTAGAATTAAAGCCCGTGTGCTAGGGCTTGATAAATAAACCCACCTAGTTAAAGAAATAAGGGCCATCTTCAAACACCTTATTTCTATCCGACATGCAAGAGAATATAACCATAAAATAATTATTGGTTGCAATTAGAATCTCCATATCTCCTTTTGGATTCCACACCCTATGGGCCCAGGAGTCCAACACTGGTAATGAAAGATGAAGGCCCAAAAATTTTCATATAAGAGCATGATTGCTCCAATACTCGACATCCTTCGAAACCTATTCAGGTTGAACGAAAAGAATAGGGTGAACCTCAACTTTCTATAAACATCCATTAATTTTTTGAAGTCAAAAATTTCCATTCGAAGAGGGCTCTCCTTCCATTGATTGGGAATTGCCCTTCAAACCCTTACTATTGGCATGCACCCCCGAACCTAGCTCACCCATTACCAAATCCTCACCAAAAGGCTGGGCAAAGGCGACTTCGAGATCCCCCATAAACCTCAAGCTTGGGCTTGGCAAATAAGCAAGGGGAAGAAGGGACAAAGGCCCCTCAATCTCGCACAGCCATGGGCAGCCACTCACGATGCCATAGAAAACCTCGACGCCCTGTAGCAGACCCAATCTCATGGTCAAGAATAGCGCAAACCCCTTGTATGCCAGTCACATCCCCTCAACTTCCACACCCAAGCCAAACGCAAACTCAGCGCCAAAGGGAGGCAATGAGAACCAAGTCAGGCTAGGGCACGCAGGCCATAGCAAACCAAACCAAAGCGTCCATCACAGCCATCATCCGAATCCAAAAAAATATTTCCAAATTGGTAATTGTATTGATTTGTATATAAATTCGAATTTTCCGAAGCAATGAGACATTCATTAAATACTGCTAGCACTCCATCAAATTTTTGGCAACATAGGAAACATTGCAGGCAAGACTTAGACTCTAGAGATAGCTTTCACAAGTGGTGGTACACTGGTATGTGCAGTTGTGCTATAAAATACTCTCCTTGAGCTTATGTAGTTTAATTTAATCAGAAGCTTATCTATAGTTTCTTTTCTTATCTCATTTTCATTAGAAATTTTTCAAAAAGTAGATGTTAATGGTTTTTAAAGCTTGCATGCATGGATATTGACCACCTAAGGTCAATACCCTATTTTCTTTGCTGTGGAATGTCGATTCACCAACTGTCAAAAATCAGATTTGAAATTTAAATTTTTTTCTTTAAGTTTCAATTCCTAGTCTAAAAATAATAGTGCTTATTCTCAGGGAAGTAAAGTTTAAACAAATTATCAGTGGACTGAGATGTCAGGGGAGGGTGAGTCTGTAACTAATATTGCTCAGTCTCAGGGAAGTGACAAGGTTAAGACCCCCAAGGACAGTGGAGGGATTAATCTTACATCAAAATGCTGAAAACTTAGAGATACTACCATAAAGGCTTTCTTTGGAATTGACAATGTTTCTGGTCCACCAACTTTGGCAAGTACAAGTGTAGAAGGAAATCACAATACCTCACCACCACTAGAAGAGCAGGTTGTTCAATTAAATCAAAATGCATCAAACAAGGATAACAATGTTCCAACAATAGAAGATGTTATAATAGAAGATAATATTAATGTTGGTAGGAAGAAAAGAAAAAGGAATGTAAAAATGGGGCAAGAGTGGGAAATGAAAAGGACTTTCCAGGTTGATTGGGTAGCAAAGTACTAGTTTATTGAACTAGTCACAAACAATGATGAACTACCAGCAAAATGCAAGTGTACGATTTGTACCTAGAAAACTAAAAGAGAGAAAAAGTTACAGTTAAAGCTCGAGACTATAGAAAAACATATTGGTAAGGTTTATGAAAAACAAATCATAGATTGAAAGGAAGTAGTGGCAGTGAGATGGAAATCAAAGGAAGAATGCCTTCATGTTAAGTATGCCATAGAATATGAAGAGCATTTCAAGAAAATAGCAGTAATTGGTAGTGGCAGTAGTGATAATACAATCAAGGATGGGCTTCAACATGTAGCCAATGATGCAAACTTGGAAAAGACCATTCAAATGAGTGTTATTTTTCATATTCTATCTAGAGGGCATCCTATGAGAGACTTTTCAGAAGATGGTAATTTATTATCATTTTTGAGAGTTCCTCACTATCCTATGTCACATTGGTCAATATACGCTAGATGGGAAATGGAAAGCTATCTTGCTAAGGTGGAAAAGAAAAATGTATAGGAGAGAGTAAATGAATCCAAGTTCATTTCATTATCCTTAGATGAAGTCACTATGGTAGATAACACTGCTTGGGTCTGTATGCATGTATATACTGTAAAAGATCATGTCCATCAAGCTAATCTACTTTGTGTTCGTAAAATGAGGGCCAATTCAACTGCAAAAAATTTATATTTAGAAGTTAAGAAAGCTTTGAATGAAATTGCTGGTATGGATGACTTGACAATTGCAAAGAAGTTAGTGTGTGTCGGAGCTGATGGAGCTGGAGTAATGCAAGGGTGAAGGACTGGTCTTTGTGCAAGATTATAAACTAGTATTGCACCTTACATGCTTGGCATACACTGCATGGCCCACGGGATGAATTTAACATATAAGATTGTAAGTACTTTTCCTACAGTGTCAAAAGTTGAAGATCTAATCTGTGAGCTCCACTCGTACTTTTGCAGAAGTCCTAAACACTTCGTAGAATTTAAGATTTTTTCTAAGGGAGTAACAACAGGAAATAAGATTCTCAAGGATGTTGAGACCAGATGGATATCTTTGCATGGACTAGTAGAATGAGTTCTAGTAGAATATCAATCCTTGATTAGAGTTCTATATGAGCAATGCCTTACAGTGGACAGAGCTCCTGATTTGTTAAATAAGTTAAGTGATATAGAGAACCTATTAACTTTAACCAGTCTTCTCCCCATGCTAGATTTAACGAACAAACTTGTTAAGAAAGCCCAAGATAGAACTATGTATATTCATGAGTATTCTAATTTACGTAAAATGACATGCATGGCTCTGGATTCTTTGTATTTAGATCTCTTAGGTCATAGCCCAATTTTTTCAAGGTGGGAGATAATTATAGATTTGAATCATGCTGAAATTTTTTTACAATTCAATGGGAAAAATGAGCTATGTGTGTTTGTGAAAGGATTTGAAATACCAATGCATCAATCTAAAACAACCAAGAGAGGCAGAGTACTACCAGTTAGAAAGGATGATTTTGACAAGATTGTTAAATCTATTAGTTAAATTGTGAAGTCTATTTCCTACCAATTTTCAAGTGAGATTCATGAAAGATTCCCTCGAGAAGAAATTCTTGAAGCCAAGAGTTGTGTGTTTCCTCAATTTTGGAAATACTTTGGACATAATCCAATTGATGCAAAGTTGTTTCATAATAAACTTGACGAATTGATAACACAGTTTTCAAAGCATACAGATTGCAATGGACAACTAATACAAGGAATCTTAGATTCAAATAATCTTAAAAATCAATGTAAACTTTTTGCATTGTGTATGAAAAAATAGATGGAAAACTTTGAGAATCCATTCGATCCTGGTGCAATAACAAGGCTCTAGAAAAGGATAATTCAGAGTGAAGTATTACGTACTTCAATATCAAAATATTTTAAACTTGCTGATTAATGTCAAACAATGATATTAGGGTCGATGGAAGATGAGAGAGCTTTCAGTGCATTGGGTTTTTGAAATCAAATGTCAGAAACGAACTAGAAAAAAATTTGGAAACTTGGTTGAGGTTGTTTGTAACTCAATACAATGTTAGAGATTTTCCTTATGATAGGGCATTGGCCATTTGGAATTCCACACATGAAAGATGAGGCCTTTGAAACACTTTAAAAGATGGTGGTTCTACTTCTACTGCTGAATCCAACATAAATGATGAATTTAGGTCTCAAAGCCAAAATGAAGATGAAAATTTTATGTATTTTGAATACCTGATTTAGAATGAAGAGGAACCTATTAGTACTAGTCAAACTTCAATTTTAGGATCTGGAGTCCGTATGGGATATAGAAGCATGACATTTGAGACTGAGTCAATGAAGTGAATCATGATTCAGTAATGTAGCACTCAGTTCTAAGGAATTTATAGGTATACAATATAATCTACTTTAATTCTTCCATATTCATTATTCAGTCATATTGCAATTACAATTTACAAAAATTGAGTTCAAGATTTTTGTTACTCTATTGTTGACAAATGTTATTTTTGTACCTTTCTCTTGATTTGTGTTCAAGATTTTTGTTAGTTGTTACTCTATTCATATTGTTGACATAATGTTATTTTTGTATCTTTCTCTTGATTTACTTGTTTGATAATAAAAAAAGAGATAATAGAGACGTGTGCAAAGGCCATAACATCACAGAGAACTACTGACTACAAAACATAATGGAAAATTAAAATACATAGAGTTGGAACAATATCTGCTCTTAAAGAAAATTATACTTAATCTGAAAAATAACAATAGATCGAACCATTTCTAAGCCTTGGGAACTCATATCTATATCACTTGAGTTGCAACAAGCTTCAAGTTTAGAAAGGTTACATCATGATTCATTACAAAAGACAAAAGATAACAACAACTAATATAATCATTACAATTTTTTGAAACCTTTTGTGACATATTTTAACAGAAAAAGGGGAAACAATTATAAAATGTGACAAGTGGAAACTGATCATTAAGCATGTCTTCCAGTTCTAACTGCAGCATTACCTATAGCGGATGTACCCCAAAGGTAAGGTAATCTGTTATGATGAACAAATTCTCTTTGATATTCTTCTACAACACTTTTCCTCCAATTGATTCCCTGGGGCCACCATCTTTTCTGCTAATCATCTTCTACTGAAGGGATTGCTTTGATATCTGCTATAACCTCCCAGATGGCAATATCTGTATCCACAACAGGCCATGTTGTATTTCTAACTGCCTCTAATTCACTCCTCTATACATCTGATATAAATATGCAAAATATCCAAGCTACTTCCAACCGGCAGGGCCTTTATTTCACCCACTGCTTCCCAAACATAGATTTCTCTTTTGGTGGGCCAGTCAGTGTCCTTTGCCCCTTACAAATCGTGTATCACTTTAGTCCATTTGGTGTCCATAATCACCTTAACCTCAACAATAAATTTGCTTAGATTTATCTCTGCCTTGAAAACATGATCAATCAGTGAGTGGAAAGGGGAATTTGATTTGTCTTCAAAAATTGCTGATGTAGATTCCTAGGTCAAAATGTTGTCAAATGAAGTTGACCACTCTTGCCAGTCCCTTACTACATTAGTAGTATCCAAAATTGATGGTATACAAGGTTCCATTCCATCTGACAATGTCCTCAACTTGCCTTGTATAACCTATAACTTACCAGAAAAGAAACCACTCAATTCTTTTACCATTTCTAGGCTTTGTTTAACCGTAAAAATCTTATCTGGTAAATCTAGCTTCTTAGCCATCAACATTATCAAACTATCCAAAAATTGCATATATGGTCCCCAGAGGTTGAAGGTAGGAGTTAACCATGAAAGTGCTTCATTGCAAACTTTCTCAACACTCTGCAGAGAAACAAATGAACTATGAACCTATTGAGATAGGTTCTTTAGATTACCAACCCTATGGCTTATCATAGATTTAATATCCCAGTGTTTACATTTTCCCCTTGCTGAATTGACTGAGAGTCTGTGCTCATCCTCCTAGGTTGTGAGGATTGTTCCTCTTCTGTGTTTGCAGTTTGTACTAGAGCCTCAATAGTATCCCTAGCTAGCATTGAAGTCCCCTATCCCTCTTCCACCTGAACTAGAGCCATCCTTTGTTCTACTTGTGTTAATTGATCCTTGAGGGATGCAATTTCATCCTCAAGTGTTTGGACCTTGGCTTCAAGTTCAACAATTCTTTCTCTGTATACATGACTACTTCTGAGCTCATTTTCATAGAGCTTTCTGACATCAATGTAATCATGTATAGCCTGGGACAATTTATCTTCTATCTCATCTACCTTGGCCTCATTCATAAATGAGAAATGTTGAATTGCCTTGGAGATGTCCTTGTCGGAGGTGCCATGTAGAGTCCAAATTATCATGTTACCCTATTCTATGCTTTGCACATCCATCAATCTTGGTTTATTTGAAGGGTAAAAGTACAAACCTGTGTCACCTTTTATAAAGAAATGTGATATCAGAACGCGACAGTTCAACATTAATGACAAAAAAAATGGTATTTGTGTTTAGAATTTGAAAATGATGTAAACTGACGAAATGTGGAGAATTGGATGAAATTTATGCCTATCATTTTTTTAAATTTTTTTGAGTAAGAATTTATTTTTTTCTTTTATTTTGAAGTCCCTTTTTTAACTATAAAAAATATAGGGTGTAGTTCTCGTCAAAAAAAAAAAATTCAAATCATCTTTTTTTGTTATGATTTGAAAATATCTTATAGATGACATGTATATCTAGTGCACAAAAAAGAAATAATTATTTTTTATCTATATTTTCTTTGTTATAAGTACTCAAACTTGACTTTCTCAAAAGCCAAAAGTTTTTTCCTCCCGTATAAACTTCCCAATCAAATCTAGACCTTCTTGAGAAAAAATTACATGTTCATGAAGAGGACTCTCTCCTCTAGATATAAATATTATTTTTTTATTTTTTTGGTATGATTTACTATTTTTTTCCCTTTTTTAAGTGAGCATCTTCTGAAATGTTGAAATATCAACTTATAATATTTTCAAATTCTAACATATTATAACTAATCAAAACACTCAAAAATTTATATAATGATGATGTTGAATCTAAGATCTATAAAAGGGTATTTTTAGTTTTTGAATAAAATTGAGTTTTGATAGAGAAATGAAATTTGACCAAAATAGGTTTTGATATCATAAAGGGTGACACAGATCTATGCTTTTACCCTGAAGCAGGGGCCATGCACTAGACTGCCAAGGATTTGGTATCAACATTAAAACTAGTGCCCCTCTTCAAACCACCAACACCAATTTCCTCATAGGATATGGCATTCTCTCATCTTCTGATTTGATCAAGCATAAATGCTTGCTCCAAGTCCCAACCTGGTACTAGCAACATACCACTTCTCTGAACCAGATCCTTGGCCTCCTGTAATGTCATTACCTCACTTTTAGAATCATAGGCTTGCAACTTTTCAATCAGTTCCATCCTCTACTCATCTGGTTCATCAGGTTTCATTTGGAGAACCAACTCACTCTGTTTTATCTTATATAAAAAGCTTTTGAATTCATTGGATTTGATGAACTCATCATCCTCCAAGAATTCTTGAGCTTGGATAATCCTGTCATCCAATCATGCTGCTACCAGTTCTAGATCTATCAAATTATTCTCTAGTGCATCAGCCCTAGTTTGGATATAGTTTTGTCTTATGTCAGCAAAATATTGATCATTTCCTAGTAGAATTTGCAAGGCTCTTTTCCTGACCTGAGGAGGAATTTGTACAACCTTCTGTCTTTTGTGCCCCTTTTCCATCCAAGATGATTGGGGTGCCTCCTCCTCTTCAACCTCAAGGGCTACATTAGGTTCAGGGCTATCTAGGCACACTCTTTCTTCTTCCCCAATTGGACCTTCTGGCATTTTAGCCATTATGTCAACATGTTTTGCAACCATCTGTCTGATTCTATGGGGATAAGGGATATCCATATGAAATCCTAGGAATTGGGGATCAACTCTTTTTAATTCCTTTTCTACCCTCAATACATCTTGCAACTTTGAAAGTTTATCAGCTACCTCCCCTTCTGCTACTATGTTTGAAATGATGTCTTCAAAGGGTGATTATTTGGAATTGGGCAGCATATAGTTTCTCATTTCTTTTAAAGTAGCCCTCATCCACCCATCAGGGTCATACATCCTATAAGGGCTAGTGCATAGATTATAGTGGTGTAGGAAGGCATGGACAGGCTCTGGGGCTTCCTTTCCAATGGTAAAGTCCCCAATTTTAAAGAATCTACACAAAAAGGTTCCCCTATGTACCTTAGGGCCTAAGTATTCCCTGTTAACCATGAACAGTTGCCAAATGAATTCAATTATTCCCAATCTAGGAGGAATGTACTTTGGTAAAATGTGGGGTGTTTGAGGGCAACCATACACTCTCATTAAAGAAAAGGTAGGAAAAAGGAAAATATCTTTTGAATTATGGTCTAGCCTTCTTCCCTTAGGTAGCAATGATGGTCTTAGGAGACATTTTAAAATTTTAGGGGCCCTAAAGTACCATGGGTCTAACATTTTCATAATAAAAACACTAGATTTTTTGAAAAATGAAACAGAGTCAGACAAATGGTAAGAGCTATCCAATACCCATGTCCAAAGTTGTACTGGAAAGGCTCCATGTAGACCAGAAGTTTTCTCAATAAAATCAGGGCTGATGTATCCCACATTTCTATAGAGGATCAAATGCGTCAGCAAAGAGTAATATGGAAAGGTGAACTCCCTCATTTCTCCAGACCTTGCCCTAACAATATTCTCCCTCATTATATCCAATATATGACTAACATAGTCATATTCACAGGCATGGAAAGAATCTTGTACATCTCTAGCAATTATATACTTTGCTCCCCAGACTTCATCAGACCCATCCTTGCCTACAACCTTATGGACACCATATATGGTTTTGACAAAATAATTCTTGAACTTGTCCATGGGCATCTTATCCTTTACCTTTTTTGGGTAATCTCCCATCCTTTTGAATTCTCTAGGGATATTCTGAAACAATGAATTTCTAGTCAAAGTAGTGGGGTCTGCCTCAAATCTTCTTTTCAAGTCTGTTAAATCCAGAGGTTGTCCTATTGCTTCAGTCAATCCAAAAGCCTCAATGAAAGATTCTCTATCTAGTGTGCATAGAACTGCCCCATCTCTCCTATGGAAAGATTTGGTGGCTGGATTATAACATTGAAACAGAGCTTTCATCAAATCCACATCCACGAATACCTCTAGAAAAATTATCTTGGCAAGGTTCTTCTTCCATGGATTGCGAATAGGGACCTTCTTATCCTGGTTGCAGTAGAAAAAATAGAAAAGCTTAGCACCATTAGTATCAGGGCACTTAGCATCTCTGCAGTTGGCATACGAGTCAAAGAAAACATGATCATTAGCAGAGTTTGCATTTGTGGATCCTAGAAACAATCTAATCCACTCTTCCAGGAACCGAATAGGCTTCCTCTGTTTGGCTTTAACTCCCTTTGAGGTAGATGTCTCTGATACTATCATCTCTGTGGCTAAAATTTCTTCCACTTCCTGGTCTGACATTTTGAATTTGCAACTGGAAAATCTGTAACTACAATTAGACCTTGGAAACAATAATATAACTTTCTCAGGCAACACAAGATGAAATTCCAAGTCCAAACTTGTGAATACTTGAAGAATGACGATGGAGATTCAGAAAATCATATAAGTTGACAAGCACAACTAACCGTTTAAATTGCATTAATTTCAGCATGCTTGAGGAGGATATCAGTTGATTTTTCCAACTTGGAGGAACATTGTTATTAAATTCTATCTATGCACTTTTTGTACTGCATTCAAAATTGATTGGCTGTGAAGTTCAAACTTATTTTCTTGTCATTATGTTCATTGTAAAGATTAGATTCTATGATATTATGACAAGGTGACTGAAAAGACCTTTCGTACTATCACAACACTGATCTATTAGCTCTTTCGAACTTACAGAAATCCCTTTTTTATCTTTATCATGCAATTAGGAAAGCCAAGGAAATCTCTTATGATCCTATGATAACCTCCTTTATCTCTGCATCGACAACTTACTCATTCTCTTTTACAATCCCATGACAAATAGCCTCGGGGCATTGTAAGTCATCTTAAAAAACCCTAATATTTCATGAACACGACTGAGCTTACTACTTCATAACATTGCAACCCTTCAATTTTCTCTCTATGATTTTATGGTTAGGTTAAAAATAGTATATCGTAACATTGTGAGCTAGCAAATTTATTGCTACGATGCTACGACAAACCATAATTGTAAGGTTGATCATTTTATCCTAAGCTTTATTTAATTAAAAGAAAATCTTCCTTTTAATTAAATAAAATAAGTCTCCATTTAATTAAAAGAAAACCTCTCTTTTAATTAAATTCATCCACATTTAATTAATTAAGAGAAAAACCCCTCTTTTAATTTAATTAAATATTTCCTATTTAATTAAAAGAATTTGCTCCCTTTTAATTAAATAAAATTCCCACTTAAATATCTCTTTATGATGAAAAAGGAAATTAAATAAATAAAAATTAAACCCGCTTGAAAAAGGAAATAAAATAAATAAATAAAATCAGTTTAAATCAAATTTTATTTTCTCTACACTTAAATGCACATATCTCTAAGTGGGAGTCCTCTTTTTCCACTTTCCACTTTCTTATCAAACACTCCTCTTTTCTCATTGCTGGAATTTTGTCTCACATGGGTCAAACTCTATTATCCCATATTGGTTGTGAGAAGCCTCTCACCTCCATATTTTCCTTTATAAGGGAGAGCCCTTTCCTCATTTTGGACATCTGCAATTCATCCACAATATATCTACAATACATCCATTATTGTGCTATTGTCATGCTGCAAGTTTAGAGAGCAATTTTGGAAGGAGTTTGAGCATCAAAGATTTTTGTGGAGAACTTCTATCTTCTTGTCTTATTCTCTCTTGCATCCATGGCTTCTATCATAAGGTTTCATCTTTGCATTTTTCTATTATCTTAGAGTCATATTTATTTTCATAGATTAGTATTGCATTATTATTACGTTTCCTTTCTTTCATTGTTTGGCATTGTCATCATGTAGATTAATTTTCATTTTCATTTGGATGTATATTTTTGGATCCTTGAATCTCTTGTTTCATGGTGTACTTACATGGGCACAAACTAGGTCAAGTTGAGGGTCTCCATTACAAACCCTTGCACTCCATGAATAGAGAGCTATGAGTCGCCATTTGAGATCTCATTTTTTAGTAATCTAGGATATAATGACTCATAGAAGTGTGCTCACATTTTAGGCATACATATTTGGAGCCCACTATGGGGCTACCCACCTTTACTTGCTGGTTTTGGATATTTTTGGAGTTAACCCCCTTGTGCAGATTTGTTTGGAGAGAAAAAACCCTAGATCTAAAAGATTTGATCATATCTCTCAAATGGCTATGTATTTTGATTAGAAATATTTTTGGCAAGGTAGCAACATATCAGAAAAGCTTTAGTCCAATTTTCAAATTTTTCTAAGGTATTTTTTATTTTAAATATTTTTTTCGTTATTTATAATGAAAAATCATTTTAGGGAGCAAATTAGCAATCTTTTTTAAAAAGTCAGCAGTTTTGGAAAGCTCTCTGAATCGTAAATAGATTTGGTTCTTTGTGTTTTGATTTTAGAGGTCATATTAGGGCTCAATAATTCAATTTTCAAAAATTGGTCTCTTCTGACAAAATGGCTCCCTAGGGCACAAATAAAAAGATATTTCCACAATTTAGGGTTTTGGATCCGAATTCATATCATATAGGTCTAATCTTTATGACTAGGTCACAAATCAATTTTTTTTAAAAAGGTCATTTAATGAATAGCTTGCATTTAGTTTTTTCAATGGATTAATGCATGGTGTGAACTTTGATTTGGGTTATTTGCTGATTATTATCATTATTAGAAATCATATTTTTAGATCTAAGCCTAGTTTTGCATAAGTTGGATATATATTGCATATCTTGTGTTTGCTTGTTTTGCTTGTTGATTTGTTCATTGTGAGCAAGCGTTCAAGCATAAATGAAAGGTACAACAAAGAAAAGATGTGTTGCAAGGATTATCAATTATTTTTTGGATCTCTATAACATTTGGATTCGGAATTAAAATGAACATCTCATGTGTTTGGCTTGAGTGCTTTTATATGCTTTCAAAGATTCACACTTCATTTAATGCTCTAAAATTGGATCTAGATTTTCTTTTACGCATATGTGTTTTACATAGTAATTAGGCCCTATGAACACTATTTGGGAGATCTTGAGAGACTGAGCTTCATTCACTTGCTTTACATGCGAAGCTCCTCTTGACGATGGATCCCCTTGTAGGCAAGGAAGGATATTTGTTATTATCTCACTATTCTGCTTGGATTTGTCCTCAACATTCATTAGTTCTCTCTCTTTTGATATTGGTGGTATTTGTTGTTGGATTTTTCAAATAGTTTGTGAGGTGATTTCAAATTAGCGTGTCAAAGAATCTCCAATTGATTGAATTCTCAGAATATGTCAAAACCATTGTGCGCCAAGATTGGATTTTACCTATTCTAGATTGCAAAAGTTGTAGAGTTGAACATTACTAAGAACCATAGTACTACCAAATTTTCTTTTCTAGGACTATGTGCATGATTGAAAAATATTTTGAGAACATACATAGTACTAGTTTTAGGGATTAGATTGATACTATGACACTATTCTTGTTCATGTCCAAGGTTGTTGTGTCCCTTGCTCATTGTTTAAAGACATTTTCTTGAAATCCCTAATTTCTATCTTGTGTGCCTGGTTCATGATTAAAATTCTATTGATACACCTAGTTGAACATTTAAAATGAACAAAATTTGAGTTCACGAGTTGAGAATTTATGATTGAATTTCTTTGTTGTCCTATTATTTCTAGTCCCCCTATGTTGATCCAATTTAGATTAGGCTACTTACCCCATTGTTAGAAGCACACCTTGGGTTATTGTGCCTTGACATCTTGAATTAGTAATCATTGATTTCACAAAAGACCTTGTTTGGAGTTGGTGAGTTAGAGATTCTCCTTGTTGAGAAAGATATACCTTTGGATTTTTTGATATTACGCTTGGAGAGTCTTAGTAATTTCTTGTCCATCCACTTTCATCAAAATTCAATTTTAATTAAAATTTGGGTAAATCATCCATCTAGTTCATGTGTTAGGGTATTCACTCAAAGTTGTGGGCACCTCTGTGGTAGTGTTGGTTTACACCTATTGTAATAATTTATCTTATCTTTTCTCTTCTGGACAAGTGAATGCTTTTACTATCCTAGTTTGGTACCAATGTTTCTTAGGGTTATCCTATCAACTAGTACCTTTTCTTTCATGATGGTTACAAGTGCTATTACATGTTTCTCAACATTCAAATGAACTCAAATGGTATCAAATTTCCCAAAATGACTCTTGCTCTTCTATCCTCTTCATCTTCCATGTCTTTCTAGTCTTTCATTTCCATTCTTCCTCTTCTTCATGTCTTCTTGATTCCTTTCCTCCGATTATCATATAGTCTAACTTCTTCTATTCACCCTTTCACTTCTTTCATACTTGATTCTTCTTCTTGTAGAACCATGGATCTTGAATATCTTTTTAGGGATCCTCATTTGAGCTTAGATGAAATCGACCTCCTTCTTAAATTTGAAAATTTTTGTTACTACAATAGATATATGGATGCTAACCTTATGGAAAAAATGATTGAAAAAGGGAAGAAATCAGATGTTCTTGCTAGGAACATACACAAGATTAGATCACAATATCCTTCTTCCAAATATTCCATATCTTCCAAGTCTTATCATGATTCTTCTAAATATCATTCACATTCTTCATATTCTAAGTATTATCATGATTCTTTTAAATATCATTCACATTCTTCATCTTCTAAGTCTAATGATGATTCTTCTAAATATCATTCACAATCTTCATCTTCCAAGTCTTATCATGATTCTTCTAAATATCATTCATATTCTTCATATTCCAAGTCTTACCATAATTCTTCTAAATATCATTCATGTAGGTCTTCATCTACCTCTTCTTCTCAATATCATTCTTCTTCTACTTCTACCAAGAGTCATATTCCTCTTATTGAGACATATGATAATGAACAACATGAAAAATCTTGTTGTATGCCTATCTATAATGCCTATAGTGACAATGATTATGATGACAATGACTATTATATTCCTATGATTCCTAAAAGTCCTCCTAGTCTTATGCTTGTGCTTAAAGGTGATGAGTCATGAAAAGATATTGATGGGAATCCATATGACTCAAATCTTGAAAATAACATTGATAAATTTTGTGAACAATATCTAAATGATAAATCTGCATTTTTTTCAGCTGAAATAAAACATCAATGGCATAAGAATTCCTCTTCTAAGGACCCTCATGTAGACAATAAAGATTACACTCTTGAGAAAGATCATGTTAATGTTGAACCTTTGTCTTCTAATTCTCCCCTTCCATCTTCTACTTCCTCCACTATCCATGCATCCCCTAAAGATTCTGAGTCTCTCAAATCTTCTACCAATCTTCCTTCCAACAAAGATCCTAATGATTTTCATGCGGTTCCCTATAGTTATCCTCAAAGGCTACCTCTTAAAGAAACTCAAGACAACCTTCACTTGGCTGCAAATACTTTTGATAATGCTAAACCTAAAGAGCCTAAGCCTTCATGCACTATAATGCCTACTTTAGCTAGTCCTTCATCATCTATTCCAAAATCTTCCATGCAATTCCAACATGCTTCCTTCTCCTCAGGAGTGGCTTCACGTCAAGAGGATTCTAAAAATGATAAAGAAAAGAATATAAAGAAAGGTCAAGATCAAGAACCCTCCATGTCATCCAATTATTTCCACAATTTCTTTGGTCCATTTCATGGTTCTTTTGATCCTTTATGCCCTTCTACGTTCATTCCACCATTTCTTAAGTCTTCTGTTAAGAAAGATCAAGCTACTATTACATTGCTCAGCTTATTGACAATAAAAATGACCTTAATATAGTTGTAACTTCCAAAGATGATACTTCCATTAAGGTTATTAGAAATAGTGTTGTTACTTCCAATGTTAAGCCTATTGAAAATCAAGAGGAAAACTCTACACTTATGCTATCCAAAGTTCCTTGTCAAGATCAAAGTCTTCCATCTTCTTGTTCTACCACTCCATGTTCCCTTCCACTTTATCCTCTTCCTAAGTCTTCTCAAGCTTCAATTACTCCTATCAAAGATGTTGCTCCTATTCAAAATGTTCATGATCCTATTGAAAATCTTAATGCTCACTCTAAAGATGTTGATCTCCTTGATTGTGATATAGATGTCAATGAACTTATTGATTACCCTTTTGCATCTTCCACATCCATCCTTGGACCTCCCCCACCAATAATAAATGCTTCACATCTTCTTTCCATTTTGGGTCCTTCTGTCCCTTCACTTTCCCCTCCCAACTCTCCTAATTCATCATCCATATTGGGTCCTTATGTCCCTCCCTCTCCTATCTTTCCTCAAGATCAATGTAGATGCATATCCTTGAATCCTTTCCATCCGCCCACTCACCTGAACTAGTCATATCATCCTTCTTCATCCACAATTCCTAAGTCTTTTCAAAGTAACCTGAATGTTCAATACAAGAAAAAGAAGCAATTCATGAATCCATATAAAAAAGAAGACCACCATGTCTCCTCTAACTGACATGGGGGCATAAAGTCAAAATAGATATCTAAGAAAAAAATTATAAGACAAGTATGTGTTCCAATATCCATCATTGAAGATATTATCTCTAAATCATCAAGAAGAAATGAAAAGAGGCCTATGACTATATGGATTCCAAAGTCTCTCTTGAGAAAGTCTAATGTTGAACAACAATTGAAGTTGACATTCAAGATTCGAAAGAATTCCACTTCATCTTCTTCCAAAAGAATCCTTCCATTCAATGCGCCTAAACCACAACCTCTTCTATCCACTCACCATGTTCCTTCACATATTCCTTCATTCATGTTTTCTACATCCTCTTTCCACCCTTCAAGGTGTGTTGACATTGATCTTTCCTTTATTTCCATCTTCCAATCTCACTTGCTTTGCATAAAGCCATATCATCCATTTTTTGTCTTCCATCTTCCTTTCCCTATCAACATCTTTGAGCATATAATTTCAACTCCTTTGTATGTCATGGTTTAAACTTTCAAGAAGAATTTCCTAAAAAGCTTGACTTCTTCCAAAAAATTCAAAATAATTGAAAAAAAAAGAAGGAAAAAAAATGAAAATTTAAAAAATGTGCCTTGGTGAAAACCTGGGAATCGGGCACCTTAGTAGCAAAAGTAAAGAGAAATAAATTCATCCCATGGTGAAAACCACTCCCTTGTGATGCCTTGGATAAGTACCATTATGAAAACCTAACAATCAAGCATCATGTGTAGTTCTTCTACATCTTTCATCCATTTCATCTTCTCTCTTTGATCTTGACAATATTGACCTATACACAAACATTTGGCTATTTTGTGAGCTATCTTATGATGATCTTGTTTTCATTTCTTTCATTTTTAGCCTTCATATCTACTTTCCTCCATTTATTTTAGTCTTTCATCATCATTTTCTCATTTACCCCTTTGGTCTTGATCTAATAAAAAATAGTAAAATATGATGTTATAAAGCCTCTCAACATGTCTACTCCTTTGGATTGCATCTTTCCCACTTTTACATTATTCTTTCATGAATTATCTAATGTTTTCCTTTCATTTCTTGTCCAAATGTGCTTTACATGACAATTTTTCCCTAGCTTGGGTACTCTTGAGGAGTTAGTCCTTAAAGATCACTTTCAGTTGCTTCATACACTCCTTGCTTATCCATCATATCCACTAGCTTGTTGTTCCATCATGTCCTCTACCTTGCTAGACATTAGACTAAATGATGTGATCTTGCTTGAGAGTTTGATGCTCATTTTATCTGGAAGCATCTTTGTACATATTTATTAATCCTGAAAAAGTACAAAAAAATGATATATTTCAAAAATACAAAAAAATAATATATTCCAAAAATCCAAAAAAATGATATACTATGAAAATTATAAAAATTGGAAAATGTCTTGGAAAAATGATCATCTTAGTAATAAGTGCTTTGATGTATCTCAAAAAAAATTATATATTCCAAAAATACAAAAAAATCAAAAAAATCAAAATATCAAAAAAGAAAAGAAAAAGTGCTTTGGTGAAAACTTGGAAACATGCACCTCGGTAGCAAACATACAAAAAATTTATAAAACGTCGTTAAAATTTTTTTTTAAAAATAAAAATGCAAGTGGTGAAAACCTAGAAATAGGCACTACTAGAGGCCTTTACATCCATATTTCTTAGTGCATGCCCTTGACACCTAGCCTTTCCCTATCATGCCTTATCTTTGTTGCCTTGGTTTGGAATTAGTCTTTGTCTAGGGGGCATAAATGTGTTTGCTTTGGTCTCTTGGCTGCGTTAGTCTTTAGGACATCTTGCAAATGGTATTTTTCAAAACCACCCCAACTGTATTTTTTTAATACAACCATTGACATCAAGTGTTTTTCAACACTTATCGGTTTGGTTTTACCTAGTTTAGTCATGTGATCTTCCCTTCTTGCAATCATTTGATTCTTACCCTCAGAACTCAGTATTAGTTAACACACTTAAATTTTTTAATGCAACACTTGATGCTTGACTTATGTCATGTTTTCCTCTTTGTGTGTTGACTATTATTGATTTTTGTTGAGTGTCTTTGTCTGATAAGTCTCTTTGTGATGAAAAACTAGAGGACTTGGGGCATTGGGCATGTTTTTATTTATTTTCTGCTTCTGGGTGTGGTCTTGAAACTCTAGAGTGTCTGTTGTTGTCCCCTTGAAACACTTAGGAGATTTGAAGCAGCATCCTTGACTATTTTTGCACAACTGTTATTATGGTCATCTTGGTATCTCTGCCTTGATATGAGCATGGTTTTGCTAAATAAAATTGGGTAAGCTAACATCAAAGTCATCTTGACCTTTATGTCTTTGATGCTTATGTTAGAATATTTCCACATTCCAATCTAATATAAATCACATTCATATCTTCATATTTGCACTTGTGACTAGTGAGGATTGTGTGATTTTTCGATGTCCGTTAATAATGGCCCAATGATGAAAATAAGTTCTTTACATTCTCTAATAAATTATGAACACAAAATCCTATGTTATAGTTTCTCTTTAGCAAGTACACCATTGCATTTTCATGTAGCTTGCATTATTAGACCTCATGTTAGTTTGCATTTTTAGGTTGCATTATGAGTTTGAGAGGGTTTTCCCTTCATCTTTCTTGTGGACTTTTAATCAACTATGGTCATGTTTTGATCATTATTTCCTTTTCTTCTTTCATGATCTCAATCAAAATTTCTATCTTAAACAATTGATTGATTTTGGGGCATTTTCTTTCCTTCTTTCTGTTTCTTTCCATATCTTCCAAACTTGTATCTTCCATTTGTTTTATCCCCACTTCTTTTCTTCTAATTCAACTTTGGGGCATAATATTTCATGCTTGATGATCTCCCTTGGTTCTATGATTCTTATATCTTTCATCTTACATCAAGAACTTTATCTTTTGTTTGATTTGATCAAATTTATCAATTTGTTGTTTCTCCTCTATCTCATTTTGATTTTGATCACGAGGGGGAAATACCTATTAAATTCAATCCTTGATTCAATTTTAACAATTTTATTTTCAAAATTTTAATGTCAAAATTTATTTTTATTCTTTGTCCTGATGTGTTCCCAAATCGACCACACATCTAGGTTGTTTTGTGATCTCAAATCAATCTCACACTTTAATTTCTTTCTTTGACTACATGTGTTCCCAAATTGATCACACATTAGTCAAAGAGGGGAAAATGTATGCACCCTACAATGGTCACCTAGACTATGGGCCCCCATTATTCAATTTGTCAATTTATCAAATTTCTTGAATCAATAGTTTGCAATATTTTATTAATTCAATTCCATTCAATTTCCTTGATCAAATTCAATTATGTATTTTTCTAAGGTTGATCATTTTATCCTAAGTTTTATTTAGTTAAAAGAAAATCTTCCTTTTAATTTAATTTAATATTTTCTATTTAATTAAAAGAATTTGGTCCCTTTTAATTAAATAAAATTCCCACTTAAATATCTCTTTATGATGAAAAAGGAAATTAAACAAATAAAAATTAAACCCACTTGAAAAAGGAAATAAAATAAATAAATTAAATCAATTTAAATCAATTTTTATTTTCTCTACACTTAAATGAACATATCTCTAAGTGGGAGTCCTCTTTTTCCACTTTCCACTTTCTTCTCAAACACTCATCTTTTCTCATTGGTAGAATTTTGTCTCACATGGGTCAAACTCTATTATCCCATATTGGTTGTGAGAAGCCTCTCACCTCCATATTTTCCTTTATAAGGGAGAGCCCTCTCCTCATTTTGGACATCCACAATTCATCCACAATATATCCATTATTTTGCTATTGTCATGTTGTAGGTTTGGAGAGCGATTTTTGAAGGAGTTTGAGCATCAAAGCTTTTTGTGGAGAACTTCTATCTTCTTATCTTATTCTCTCTTGCATCCATGGCTTCTATCATGAGGTTTCATCCTTTCATTTATCTATTATCTTAGAGTCATATTTATTTTCATAGATTAGTATTGCATTATTATTACATTTCCTTTCTTTCATTGTTTGGCATTGTCATCATATAGATTAGTTTTCATTTTCATTTGCATGTATATTTTTGGATCCTTGAATCTCTTGTTTCATGTTGTACTTGCATGGGCACAAACTAGGTCAAGCTGAGGGCCTCCATTACAAACCCTTGTACTCCATGAATAGAGAGCCACGAGTCACCATTTGAGACCTCATTTGTGAGTAGTCTTGGATATAATGACTCAGAAGTGTGCTCACATTTTAGGCATACACATATAATATATAAATATGCATAACACACATGGAATCCAATAAGCTAACATTTGATACAAGAAAACTAAACAAATGAAGAAATATTCATTTCTAATTTAAATATTTTTTTCACATCATCAAGAGAAATTATTGATTTGATTGCTTGGTTTCTTGGAGCTCTACCTCCAATGGGTTATGGGTACAATGAAAACCTTACTAGATGATATATATGAATCTAATATTCTCTTCAAATATATGTGAACTGAATTAACTTCAACTAAAACCATAAATAAAGATGAGTGTAGAATTAATAAAGAATTGGCCAAGCTCATAGATAATTGAAAAATTTTTTGAAATAAAAAATACCCCACATGAAGTTTCACCTACTAGTCATGCTAATGAGCTGACATTTGAGTGTCCATCTTTCTACTTAGACCCACTGGCTCAAAAAATCTCCACCTGCTAGAATATATTAGAAAATTCTAATAACTACATCACTAACTGATCCTAAGGAATAAATGAGTATTACCTTAAGAAAAAATACAAAAATTTGCATTGAAAAATAAAAATATTATTATATATGTGAAAATGCAACTAGTTGGGATCAAGGTCAAACATGAAAAGTTAGTTGAACAAATTCATGTATATATCAAGATCCTTCAAATACATGCTTGTATGAATCCCATAAATTATATTAGTTATGAATGATAACTGAAAGAATTCAATACAAATAACTATCGACTAGAATGAAGATAATTGAATGTTTCAAGACATTATTAAGAAATAAATTATTCTCAAAAGCATCCAATACATGATGAAAATATAGATATAATCTAAGATCTATGTGAGTAAATACATCGAGAAATAGTGTAATATTGAATGTGAATATATAATGCATCAAATGAGATGATGAAATAATCATGAATGCATCTACCTACCAACCCAAGGTTAGTATGTAGGAAATCCATTCCTCAACAAAATGCCAAAATGCTCTATTATAATCCTAGCATGATAACTCTAATGTAAAATGGGAGATGAATCTTCTTGAGACAAGGGTTATATTTATAAGTATTTGGGGAGGCTTGAGGAGGTGACATATATGTAGAATCCACATTGGTGACATATAATTCATGCATATTCTAAGGTTTTCTCACACATGTGTGAGGAATTTGGAATGTGATGGGCCAAGGGTACTCCAAGCACACATGCAAGTGTGTGTAAGAGGTGTAAGAGGAAAATGTCCAATTAAAACCTTTAGAAATTGTAAGAGGTGTTATAATGGGTGTAAAGGTCCCTTTCTTGGATGAAATAAAGTAAGTTTATTTAAAAAATCTTTATTTGAATCTATTTGTCACATGTTGGAGCAAAAAAATAGTACTAATTATTTTAGGAATATAAAACTATCCCAATTAACCTTAATTAATTAGTGGTTAGGGTTATTATATAGAAAGGGATGTTAGTAGGCTAGGATCTAAGGATCAATTAGGATTCAATTTAATAGTGAGTTAGGAATAATTAAGTCGCATGAAGCAATCAAATAAATTGAATTTATTCAAAAAGAATTTATGGAGAAAACATATATTAAATTTGAATTAATACATTAGGGGATAGTATTTGAATTAAAATCAAATAGTTTAGGATATATTTGATCAAATAAAATAAATTGAATAGGTAGTTGAAAATAAAAACATACAATTAATTAATTAATAAGTAACTATAGTGTTACATGAGATATTAAATGCATTATTATAATGTTGGGGACAATTTTAAGTATCTACAATTATTTCACTATGTAAATTTATCATTATTCTTGATCTCATTGTGGTTTTGACAAATTAGTGATAAAACACTTAGTCATTATCTAGCAAAGAACAATGCAAGTCGAGTGCATAGTGTATGCTATGCATAAGCCTCCAAAAATAAATGTTAATTAGTTCTAAGAACTAGTATTTTTTGAGTAGTTAGTGTTGTATCACTCAAGTGTAGAAGAAACAGAAGGAGATGAGAAAATAGTGTGTGCTGAGTGATTTAGGTGTCGAGCAATAATGAGTGTCGAGCCATTCAGAAGCTAAGTAACAATAGAAAGAGCATAGTCAAAGTTGAGCATCAAAGTCTATTGATGCTAAGTTACTAGTCTTTGACATAGATATTTTTTATGTCAAAAACTTCCATATAAACCATTTTTGGCAGACATGAACATGAATTTTTTATATTAAGAAATAAGGATCTAGTCATATTACAAATCCCTATCAAACCATTCAAATAAAAGGAAGGGTTAGGTGACAAAAAGGATCAACAATAATTGTTGATTTTAACCTATCCCATCTTCATAATGCCTAAAAAAAGAGGTATACCCTAAAGGGGAGTATGCATGTGAAGGGCATTGTAAAGAGAAGCATCACATGCACAAGGAGAAGAATGCTAGAAGCATGGAGATCATTTCATCATGGAAATGATGGCTAAGTTATGCAATTATATTGCAAAATATATTTGAGAAGAACATAGATAGACAATGAAAGAATAGAGAAGATAGATTTGATTAGGAGGATCAAAAGATAACTAGTAAAGAGGAGATCTAACATCAACAAATAAGGAGCTAAGTGAAGGATTAGGTGCTAAATCATTTAACATGTGATACTGAGTAAATCTCTTAATAGAGTAGTCCTAATAATATTTTGTAAATATCCTAATAGAGTTCTTACTTAGTTGCAAGTTTAAATTCTTTAATCAAGGTGAGACCTAATATTTTTGTAAGCCTTTGATAGGGTAGACCTTTCGCATGGTAGATCATAGATTATGATCAAAACTTTGTATCCATAATTGGCCATACTTCACAACTATAGCAGTGAAGATTAGTGGGTGTCATCTCCACCACATTCGTAGAGGGTTTTTGGGTAACCGAAATGATCTATGTTATGTGTTGATTTATGTTATGCTTTAGATGTGATGTATAGTTACTTATTTCCATTTACATGTTAAGTTATGGGATGGATGTATCGTGAAATATTTTATTTGAAGTTCTTATTCAACCCCCCCCCCCCCCCCCCCCTCAGCCCCTCTTAGAACTAACTTTCCCATTGTTATTTCCAACAATTGGTATCAGATATTTGTTCGCTAGTAAGGAAAGTTTGATAGCTTTGCAGTTAAGATCTTGAAGATGGAAGTCTACAAAATGGGAATGACTATTGAGATTAGAAGATTGAAATATAAATTGTGCTACATCAATTCAAGGAGGTAATAAATGAAATGAAGTAGTCATTGAAAAAAAGAAAGGAATTTTTCATTCAAAAAATGACAATATAAAGAAGAAGACACTACTCGATTGTTTGAGTACAAGAACTTAAATGAATTTGATGCAGCAATTGTAGATCTCATGGAAAAGAATAGTGCCCTAAATGAAGAAATTGGGAATGTAAAAAGGGAACAAGAAAATTAGTCGATATTATTATGTGAGACATTTGAACTAAAAAATAAAGCTAAAGAAGATAGAGTCATGAACAAAAAAGACAAACGATTATTGGTAAATATTATTGAGGAGAAGTCATCAAATGTACAAAAGTTATTGAGCATCCAATTGGATCTAATGAACCAGTTGGTGATGAAAAATCAAGAGCTAAATAGGAAAGACATTGAGATTACAACTTTGGAAACATAGAATGTCCTACTGCATAATGAATAGAAGATAAAGCAAGAAAATCTTAGCAATCCTAGTGAAGCCATAAAGTACTTTGAAAAATGGATGGAAACACCAAGATCAAACAATAACACTACTAGATTGGGATATTCTACTACTGAGGAAGGAGAATCATCTAGAAATGGTCAAAAAAGGAACAATAAGGGGAAAAAAAAACAAGCCCACTTGTCATCACTATGGAAAATAGGGTCATACAACAAATGTGTGTAGGAGCAACATTGGAAATCAAAGCCCTCAGTAGAAATTCAAGGGACATTGCCATAACTACAAGAAGTAAGGACATCAAGCATATGATTGTAGGGAAAAGACCACCAACACTTAGAGATTTCAAGGATATTGTTACAACTATCAAAAACATGGACTCAAGGCATACAAATGTAGATCCAAACCCAAATGGACATAAAAAAGAAGCAAACTAAGGTACATCATCATGGCAATTCTTATATTTGGGATTATAATACAAGGTACAATTGTCATTATTGTCATGAGTGTGGTCATGTTTCTATAAATTTCATTAGGACAAATTTTGGAGGTAATTACATTAGATGGTTGAATGCGAGTGTATGCATTAGTTGTCTTAAGACTAGTCATATAAACAAAAACTATCTAACTCAATCATGTACACTAAGCAATGAATTTAACAAAAGTAAAGAAAAGGTAGATGTTGAGAAGGTAAAGATGAAAATTAACAAGACATGGAGAAAGAAAGATGATTGCAGCACATCAGACTAAGATAAGGTCACTTTATCCAATGGATCACATGATCACATCACCCTCAACTAGGAAATCAAAGGTATGTGCCAAACTAACATCTAAAAAGATATATTTTACATCATTTCTAAAGATTTAAGTAATGAAAAAGATCTATTAGAATATATTAACATGCAATAATGTGATTAGAAGAAAGAGAGAATCTATTTCTATGTTGTTTTCTTTTGTTGTTGCCGAGTATTGGAAGTATTATAGTAAGTGTTGAGTAATGAGGTACTGTAGTGACTCTCAAGCTAGCTATGATAGCTAAGTGAGTTGAAAACCCTATAGAGATTGATCTTATAGTTGTATATGTAGTTAGCATTAATTGCAAGGTTTTGAAGGCTATATACTCAATTTTTTGAGGCATTTTCTTTTATGAAAAGATTGAAGAGCATGAAAGAAATTTTAAATAAGATTCTAGAAATTACAAAGGTATTTCACTTATGCCCAGTTATACTATTTTTGATTTTGTAAACCCTAGCAAGTGAAATATGGAAGAAAGTTCATCGGTGGAAGTAAGAAAGGAAGGTAAAGAGGTTACCAATATGAAATTGATTAGTAATGATGTTCAATAGCCACCATTTAATACTATTCCTCAGATTGCATACAAAGGAGATCCATTTAATGCATTATCAACTATTTTTTCTATTTAGCTATCATTTTTCACAATGCTTAATGGTAGAAATCCTTTCGAACTCCTCTCTTGAAAATTTAATCTAGGATCAACTCCAAGATTTCGGGTGATCTTGTAACCTACTGAAATCTACTTAGTAGTAAATAAATATATTTGTTCATAGGGAGGACTTTTGTGGTTCTGACTAATTTAGATAAGATATAGAATCTTCTTGCTATCTCAAAAGAATAACCACACAAAAGAAATATATTTTTCTATTTTTCTATTTTTCAGTGAATGTAATCTAACAATGCAACTTTATGAATTCCTAAATTAACCAAGGTTAGTAAAAGTAAATAATGAAGATAGGGTAAAGAAAGGCTTAAGCAAATGACATGAAAATATAAATTCCTAAAGGACATAAGCTATGGAAACAACACGTCTATGAGTTAAACCTTTGAAAAGATCAGTAGGTAACCAATGAAAATAGGAGTAGTGCTTCCTTAATTCCACTAATGCAATCATCAATGGAAATTTAGTAACTATAAGATGTTTTACTTTTCATCAAATCACAATGCCACAAAAAGAACACTCATGCGAGACAAAAAGCTATGAAGGAATAAACGGGATTATCTCTTCTCAAACTAAGTATGTCAGCAAAATTTGTAAAACACCACAAACACCAATATTAAAAGATCACTCAATAAAAATAATGTAACAAAACTATTGGCTCCATTACTTTCCATGAACATACATTCACAAAATATAACACACTTAGGCAATAATAACTACACTCCTAATGAGAGCACCAAAAGCATAAATTATTGCATCAAAATCACGGCTTAGATTACATATTACATTCCTAAATTTATAAGAAATATTCTCCTCATTTTTTGTGAGAGTGAAAAATCCCTTTATGAAAAAATATGCTTCTAAACTAATAAAACAAATCTATTTACATACAAACTAAATCTCTAGCTAGTGCTAAGTAGGACTTCATCCATATTTATATCATTAAATGGATGTGGGAGCCTTTACATGTCTTAAAACAAAGAAAACATGAGAAAATAAGAAGAAGAAATCCATTAGATGATGTGGGAGTCTCTAGAGGTGCCAAAAAAAGAATCTTAACCTTCACTAGATGTTTGCAAGAGTTAAACTATCGTCAGAATGCATTTTTGGTGCATGGAAAGCTCTAAAATTGGAACTGGCAATTAACTATTGGCTCACCTCTAACTTCTTCAAAAAAAAATTCTAGTTCACCTTAGAAGAAATGCACCTTGGAAGTAGCACACCTAGTGCACCTAGCACACTTGTGCACCTTAGACGCTAGCAAACCTCAGAAGTAGGTCCAAAAGATGCAAAATTTTACCAAGCATCAAAAATAAAATTCTAGCTTTTGGGTTTTGTTCCCCTTCATACTAGAGCTATGTTTGGGTATTTGCTCTTGAATTTCTCTATAATCTTAGTGACTTGGGTTAAATCTAGAAAATCTAAAGCTTCAAATTTTTCCTTCACTTTTTGCCTATAGTTGCCCACCTCAATGCGAATCTCTACAAAATCTTCTAGCTTCACATCAAAATCTAACAATGCCTCTTTAGTCTTGAATGCCTATATAATATCATCATCAATGGAAGCCTCTTCAAAAGTATTCTAAAAATATTTTAAAATTGCCTCTCTACCTCCAAAATTTTCTCTTGGGTTTGTCTCTTCAGCTTATGAATATCTACATGTAATGTTTCTATTACTTTATTTTCATCTACAAACTTCTCTATCCAATCATCTATTTTATCTAACTCATCTGCAGTATATACATCCATCAACATCTGATACCTTTCACCCTTTATGGATTGTAATGCTTGCAAGTCCTTAGCCCAGGTATGTACTTCATCCATTAACCCAAAATCCTAGTTCAAGATAGCAACCAACTCATCTACATTATTCTACATATGGTGTAGTAGTTTAAGATTTCCTTGTATGATCTACACACCTTTCTCTTCAAAACTTTCTCGCCATTATTGACAAGCCTTCAAAAATGGATCTAAATGTACAATCTCCTTATCCCTTCTCTCAAGTGTTGCAATTAGAGTCTCCTTAGGATTTTCATGATCCAAAAAACCAAGTACTTCATTCAAATATCCCTTGAAGATCTCATTCTACTTCTAAAGAGTTATTAGTTCATTCTCATCCTACTCTAAGTGCCTAAACACTTCTTTGATTCATGTTGTCACCATTAATTTCATAGTGTCCACCGTGGGCTTTCCAAGCATAACCTCCCTAATTTGATAATCTTTTGGGGTCAAGTCCTCAATATTTGCATGCAGAGGAGGGATAGAAACATGGGAAAACAAGTCATGATTTTGATCACTCATGATAAAGGCCAATGTTCATGCATCTTCTATAGGTGACTCAGGCTTCTGGAGAGCTTTGATTAATTCTCCCATTCCCTCTTCCTTAGTAGAATACTGATGCCTTTTATTTTTTATCACCACTTCTTCCCTCAACCATCTCAAAGTACTTGCCATTGGAGTTTTACCTTTTGAAGAAGGAGTTTTTTGTGCTATGCTTTTTCCCTTATCACTTCTCTCTGGAGTTTTCTCCTTTTGTGAGAGATCCACATTGGGAGTCTTTGTATTTGTCAAATCCATGATCCTCACCTCTATATCATGGGAAGTCTATTGAGGTTGGTCACATATTTTTCCTTACTCCGAAACTTCATCAATGGCTATTTTTTGTGGCTCTTCTTCCTATTTAGGTTGCACATGTTCTTCATTACCTAGAGGGAGAGGAGTAGAAGAACCTTTATCCAAGAAAGATAAATCTTGACCTAATGATGGTGAAAAACTTGAATGTCCTGGTGATTAAGGTGGCTATTGAACCCAATCCTATTATGGAGGTTGATATGTTGGAGTATCCCTTATTTTATCTCTGACCATCTCAGTGCGTACTGGCATGAAATTTGGTTGTTAATAATGGAGCTTCTTCTCTATTGTAACTTCATAGCCCTAGCAAGATGAGTCCTATGACTCAAGGGAAGGTTATATTCTTCATCTTAATCATCCTCTTCTTCCTCTTCTCGAATGACTTCTAGAACTAATGGAAAAGGAACAACCTTTCTTATTAGCTTTTGTCTCCTTTTAACTGGAGTTTTGATCTTTCTTCTTTTGGGAGCTGATGGGGAGGCTTGTACCTCTTATTTAGGTGAACATATTTCTTATATTTCTACTTCAGCTCCTTCTTTCTCTTGTTCTATCAGTGGCACTTGAGGATTATCCTAGGTCTATGTAACTTCTAAATTCTCTAGTCCTTGTACATTATTTGCCTCATATGTGGTAGTGCTTGAGTTGTTCCTTCTTCTGGCTTGGCTTTCTAAGGGGAAGTTGTTTTCTTCTTACCTTTACCTTTCTAATCCCAATAGTATCCAACTTCTCTATTAAGTTGGTGCACTATTTCTGGCCTTATCATTAATTGGTTGTGAAAGTGGGCACTGCCACCTTTGCTCCTCTACCTTTCGCTAGGTAGGCTGTAGCTTAGAAAACTACCACTTGAGGAATTTAGTCTAGCCTGAAAGGTCTTTTGATCTAATCTTTGGTCAATTGAATGATGTGTTTGGCCCTATGATTAATATTTGAATTTTCCTCCTTATCAATCTCTGCAACCATAATAGGTTGATCAAAAATCTTATCTCTAATTTACAAGTGATCTAGGACATCTCTATTCTTTTGTTGCACTATCTTTAAAGGGACCTTTATCTTGAATGCACTACCTACTAGATAGAGAGTGATCCTACAATAATCCCTTATTCAGATTTCATAGTCATCAACTGTGTTCATCCAATGGTCCTCTATAGCATCTTCATGTTAGAACTGCTTGCCTGCTAATTACTACACTCTTCCAATGTTATCAAAATAAGGATAAGGAGAGTTATATTCATCCAAGGGATATTGATCCCAGTTAGACTCAAAAGTTAGAATATCCTAGTTTTGGACAACACTAAATCATACTATAGTAATGGGCCATACCCAAGTTTTTTGGTATTACTTCGTCACTCTCTTATATGCAAACAAGAGTTGTCATGCAATCTCTAACAATATAATCCTATCACATGGATACCTTACGAGCTTCTTTGGATTAGCAATCATTCCTGCTACCCTCAAATGAGTGAATGTCTTAAATTGGATGTAGTAGGTGCCAATTTTTGTAATCTTTGCCACTACCTCATTTGACATCCTTTTCACATAATCCCCTTTAATGAACTGGATGATTGTGAAAATAAAGGAATCATTAACTATTTTGTATTCTATGATGTGCTCTAAAAGCTTTTTCTTCACCAAATGTGGGTATATAATATAAGGCCATGCATTTAAATCTTGCATGCTACCCATTTTGAACAATCCTAGATAGTTTTTTGCTCTTGTAGCTAATAGGTACACCAATTAGGATGTTATATTAATTTTTTGATTTTTCTTGACTTCTACCAGTTGCTCATCCAAATTCTCACAAAGAATTGAAGCCCAATCAATTAGCATCTTTAATGTTCTGATGGTCTCAATGAAGTGTACCATCCATATGGTTAGGTGTCCTTATCCCAGTAACCCCATGAATCTGCTCAAAATTATTATAGAATATCTGATATCATCTTTCATTCAGCCTCTTTTCATATCCACTTTTCCTACTTTGCATCCAAGAGGATTCTTCTCAATAAGATATGAGGATTGGATGATTTTTAATGCTTCGTCTCCATGTTCTCTGTACCATTTTTATGCTTGATGATATGTGAATCATATATACTAATCTTGTCTGGGAAGATGGAATATCTTTTCTATGTTCTTAGGTCCCAAATCTTGCACGATCCCTCTAGTTATGCTTTTCATGACCTTTCTTCTCACACATTGTTCTCCACCAATGTCATTATCAATTATAAAGATTATATTGATACCGGGTGACATGCTACATTCACTAACCCTAATTTTATAAGAGAAGATATTATTAGGGACCTCTTTGTAGGTTTTTATAATAAAACTAGGAAAGTGTTCCAATCAATATGGTTGAGTTCAGTGTCTCGGATCTCCAAAATCTCATCTTGGAAGCATGATTTTGCTAGAACATCTTGAAACATGAAAACTACTAGTTTCATGACCATCTTTATAGCAAGGGAAGATGATGAAGAAGCCATTGAATCTACACAAAATCAACATCCATTAGTTTGGAGGTAGGAAAAAATAACATAAACTATAATGATGACAAAAATACAACCCAAAAACCCTAATAAACCAAAACTATAAAAAAAGCTCAAAAACCCTACTAAACACCTCAAGAAAACAAATTTCAGCACACCTTTCACACCTCAGAGGTGCACTAGGTTTACCTTTTCCCTTTTCAAACTCTTAAAAACAAGAGTACAGACCTAGTGCACCTCATGGGTGGACTAGGTGCACACCCTTACAACATAAAGGTAAGTTAATGTAAAATGAAAGGGTGCACATTTAGCACACCTTTTGGGGTGTGCTAAGTTTGCACCCTTTAATCCATTTAGGGATGTTTAGTCCTTGTAAAGGTGAACATGTGTGCTCTTTGGCAAGTATTTTTAGTTTAGGTTTTAAGTGTGTAAGTTAATGTAACAAAGGTGCACACCTTGTGTACCTCAGGAGGCACGCAAAGTGTGGACCTTTTTCTTTGGTGATATTTAACGTGTGTTGTGTGTCTAGGGGTTTGAGCAGAGTAGTGCACCTTAGGAGGTGCAGTGTTGTAGGAAAGTATAGCTCAAAGGAGGGAATGAAATGAAGGTATGGAAAGGACCAAGGGTCCCAGGCTTTATAGCCCTGGGACCTAGAAAACCTCTTGGAGGTGTGCAACTACACACTTCTAAGAGGGAAGTGCTTTCCCATACATAACTTAGCGCACTAACGCACCTAGTGAGATGTGCTAAGTGTGCTAGTGTGCATCTTTATATGAAAAAATGGCTTTCTCTCCCAGTGACATGATTTTTGGGAACTAGGTTTTTGGGTAGAGACTCCAAATTAGGTAAAAGCACTGGGTAAAATCTTAAACAAGACTCAAACCCCAGACTAGGGATTTAGAAAGCTAATAAAAATAAATTCTGGCATCCCCATTTCTAGGTGAAATGGGATGTACATTGTGAAACCATAAAATTTCCCTAGGTTTTGATTATTTAGGATGTGAGATATTGTTACACATGCAAGGCTAGAGAAGTTGGCACCATAGAAATCAGAGAGACCTATCAAAACTTATGCAAGAATGGTATTTTTAAAGAAGAAGAAAAAATCATAGAATGAAAAGGGTTAACACATGCCTTAGATTGTCCCGAAGTTTTCAAAATAGAATGGATAAATATCATATTGAGTTGGATACATGACAATAAGCTATGGTTGGAGAATGAAGCTATTAGAATATCAAAGAGGATCATTCATAGAGTGATACCGTATCCTACCATAGATAGGCCAAAGACATTGACGAGTGATGCAAAAGAATTAATTGAGAAGAATACTAGAGTTATATGGGACAAGAGGGGAATGCCAATTGATACAATTGAAGACCCTATTATTTCATTTACAATGTGAGTGATACCACAGAGATTCTACCAGTCGAGCTGACTTAATAGTGTACCATGCATTGTTGTTGACCTAGGTTACAAGATCACAAAGAAATGTGATTCCTATGACCTAGATGAGCTATAGCTTCAACATCAATAAAAAATCCAAGAAGCTGTTAGAAATGTAAAAATTTCTTCATGTATGTTTGGTTCACTAATTATTCTTATGTTCTTTTATGTGCAAAATACATTTCCTACATTTGGCAAGGTAGTATGGAAGTCTGGATGGTTTTTTACCCAACATATAGGTGAATTCATTGAGAAATTAGGAGGAAATTTTGATTCATTAATAACTAGTTATTTTGAAGATTTGAAGAAATCAATGAAGTAGAGATCAATAATTCCTATATCACTAGTGGAGCAACATTATAATGATGTTTGTTTCCTAGTAGATGTTGAATATATCTATGTTCAGATAGCTATTCCAATGGTTAGATGGTTTAGAATATTGCCAGATGAGATAAATGTTGATGAACTATTCGCACCCATCACTACATTGTTGGTAGAAAAGATTCACAAGGATAATACATCTTGTGGAAATTATGATGAAGCCAAATCAAGAATAACTATAAACTTGCACACTGCTACTATCATCTGAAAGAAGACAAAAATTGTGAAGAAATTGAAAAAAATTTGGTGAAGGAGAAGAACAAGTAGAAGAAGACAAAGAAGATGAAGATGAAGGTAAAGGACCTTTATAGCTCAAAGACCTTTACAGCTTACACAAGGACAAGGAGAAGATTACGCTTTGAAGGATGAATAGGATGCCAAGCTAGAACCAAAGAAAACTGAAAAAGAAGAGGAAGGAACTACAAAAGTAAGTGGAGAATCCTAATAAAGTGGAAAATAAGGAACCAAAAAAACTAGTTTAACCTTTGACAAGGTCAAGCACAAAGTCTACCACTATACAAGCTAAGGAAGCTCAATAAAAAAAAGATATAAAGAAGAATGATAGAGCAGAATTGAGCATGCATTCTAAGAGATTGCAGAGGAGTTTTAAATTTCAAGTGTAATTAGATGATGAGAGGACATAATAATTTGACATTGGTCAATTCAAAGTGGTAAGCCACAATCCATAATTTGATATTGTAAACCTATGTGACAATATAAAGAGTAATGCAGATCTATCAGGATTTCAACATGTTGATTTTGATAAGTTAGATAATGGAGATAAGCATAATATAGAAGAAGATATTACGAAATGATGGATACTTTTAAGACCACTCTATTAGAGATTTCTAACTGTATTCCCAAAAGCTTATGTGAGGGAGTTGAGAAAAAATGGAAGTTCGGTATGGAGATTGAAAAATAAATTAGGGAGGCTACTTTAGCTCAAGTTATGCCTTAATTTGACAAGAAACACATCATAATGGTTGTAGAGAAACACAAAGGGATATTTTCTCCTAAATATAGAGCCTTTCATATTTTGAGAAGTAGAGTTAAAGATGTGGTAACCCAGACAAAATTATTGTGGAAAATGAATGATGGGTTGACCAAAAAAATAGTGGAAGAGAAGAAGGAAGTAGAGGTAGCTTGAATAATGACACATAATAGGATGATACTACTCAGGATGACATAGTTGAGGAGGATGCACATGATGTCAATGTGTTGAGCACCAACCTAGTCATTGTGAGAAAGAGAGTCAATAGGACTCAATGACCATTTAAGACATTTGTGATAAATTTACACATAATGTAAACCCATTGAGTGAGGAAGATTTGAAGACAATGCAATAGGAATCCACCAATAATATGATTCCATGCACAAATCTTGTATTGGTAGGGATTGATGAATCTCAAAAGGTTGACATTGCATCTAATAAAATATAATAGCAAGGCACATCTAGTGTACCCCCACATGTAGCAAAAGCTAAGGATAAGGATTCAAATGAACAAAGAATAGATCAAAGTGTAGCCCTAGAATAGAAATGTGAACTTAACAAAGCACCATCTTTAGTGCCTATTATTGACATTGGAATGAGAGAGAAGGAGGCAAATACAATAACTACATGACTACCAAGTCTATAAATCTCAAGCTTTCCTGCACTTGTAATAATTGAAAAAGAGGATCATGAAGAGAAAAAAGGACAAAAAAGAGAATTCTACACTTACCTCACTAAAACCCATAGAAGATTAGATGGAGGTTGAACAAGAGGAAGAGGATATGATGATTGTTGAGATAGAGGAGGGTAAGTGCAAGAAGTTGGGTCTCAATTTTGGGCAAAAAGTGGAAGTGTTTTTTCTATTTTTGAATTTTTTTGTCAATTGATGTAAAAATTTGAGGCATTTAGAGATCAAATATAAAAAAAACTTCATAAATAAAAATTTTAGCACTCAGAATCTAGTTTTTGAATATGTAATTTATTTGTGTACCCATATGATATATTTTGTCATCGGTATAGGTCTTTAAAAACCACTTTTTCAAAATGCCCGTTTTAGGACCATACCACACTCGTGTACGAACACCATAATTTGACACAAATAAATGAATTTTTGTATATCCTTTTTAAGGGAGTTACCTAATAGATCTAAGATTGATGAAAATATTTTTCCTTAATTTTTTATTGAATAATTTTATTATTATTAATTATTAATTGGCGATAAGGGTAAATTTTAAAACCTCTCATGTACAAGGACCATAATTTGATCAAAATTTCATTTTTTTCAAAAATTCTTTTTTTTTGACCTCAAAAGAATTGTATGTAGATTGATGACATATAAATTAATTTAATAAAAGTTATTAAGGTTTTAGTGAACTTCACTATTTTACATTTAGGTACCACCTTTCATTAAAAAATATTGCAAAAATAGTAAATAAAATCATAGCACTATAAAATTTATATTTCTAAAATTAGGACACTAAGAGCTCTAATGGATTTTTGTTTCATAAAAAAAATTGATCGAGAAGACCCTCAAAAAATTATTGCAAGGCATGAATTTGTTAGTTCAATGCCTTAGCCAAATCTTGAGAGGTCAAGGCATAGGCTTGGTCTCACCAAGCCTATCCCAAACCAAAATCCAAGGTGGGAGAAAAAAATCCTGCCCAATGTTCTAAGAAACGGGTACCCATTATTTGAAATTCAAAAAAGAGGTACCCATTTTGAAAATGTCAAATCAACATACAAAATCACCCCAAAAAATAAAATTTTAAATTTTTAGAAATGGGTACCTATTTTTTAAAAGTAAAAAATGGGTTCCCATTTTTAAAAAATATAATTTTTTTATGTTTTCAAAAATGGTTACATATTTTTTGAAAATAAAAAATGGGTGCCTATTTTATAATTCTAGGATCAAGTGCCCAAGCCTAAAACGGGTACCTATTTCTAAAGCCATACAATCTCAATCCGTGGACTTCCATGAAATTGAAACCCAACTCCTTGCTTCTACCCAGGAGTAGGTAGCCATAGAAACACTGGTCACTTAATCAGTCACTACACCTCCTCTCGACAATCAAACTCTTCAGAGGCCAAGTACATAAGCTACACCATTGTAGATATCAAGGCCAACTACCAATACACATTATAGTGATGAGACTACATCATTTGAGGATTTGAGTTTAGATGAAGTGATTGTTCTACCCCATCTTGATTAAAAAAAGTTCACACTTGAAAAACTGTTTCTTATTCAAGAAGCTATTTGGAGGAAATCAAGGTAAGAAATATTGAGAAGGGAGCATAAGAAAAAATAGGTTCTACATGATATTAGAGATATTTTGTAGATGCTTTTGATATTTCAGATTCATTTTCCAATAAATCAATCTTAGCAAAATGTGTAGATATAGTTGATAAGATTAAGCATGAAGACATAGAGTTTCATGTAAATTTATTGGAATAGTTTGAAAGGAAATTTCATACTAAGGTTCTGGATAAGATGTCTAGTGTCATTGCACTAAGACAAGTTGATGTATTGACTAAGACAGAGAGTGTGTAGATAGTTTTGGATAACATTTTCTCTTTGTACATAAAATTATGTGATGTTGATATCTTTACCAAAGAAACTCAATAGTCAATTGACTAGCTACAGGGAGATTTACAATTAATTGTACTACATTGAGGCAATCTCCTAGCCCAAGTCAAGTTCATTTTTAGAGATTATTGCTGACACAAAGTAGGCTTGTCGAGTTGTAAGAAAAGGATGCAAATATAAGATCAATTTTGATTAGCATTCAATCCATGTTGACTCCACACATGAAAGTTTGGCAAAAGGAACTAGTGTTTTATGAAAGATTGATGAACAAATATTCTCATATTTCTACACAAGAAGGTTTGGTAAATATGGAAGTCACTCTAGAAATATAGATTCAATTTTTAGATGTAGCCAATAATAATGGGGATTCTACTTTGGGAATCGTAATGGAACTTCATAAGCCATTTTTGGATAAACACACTATAAGTGTACTACCCAAATGAAATAAGTTTCAAAATAGGGAAATGTTGAAAATTTTGAAGTTTTTGTAATTTTGAAGATATTGTCAGGGAAAATATCTAGTCAGAAGGAGTTACAAAAATGAAATGATGTATTTATTCAAGGGGAGTAATAAGGTATGTAAGACAACACTTTTGCAAATTTTAAGATTTTCAGATTTTGTATAGAAGCCAAATAAAGATGATATTTGTGTAACTTATGCATAAAATAAGATTACATATGCCACAAAAAAGTGTTTTGGCCATTCATGTCAAAGGGGAGATTGTTAAGCTCGTTGTGGTTTTGAAAAAGTAGTGACTAAATACTTAGTCATTATGTGGAAAAGAACAGTGCAATTCAAGTGCATATTGTATGCTAAAAATAAGCCTCCAAGCAATACATGTTGAGTAATATGATAGTCAATACAAAGTAGTCAGCGTGTGCCATGTGACTCAGGTGTCGAGGAAATAGCTTGTGCTGAGTGATTCAGGTGTTGATCAAGAGTGAGTGTTGAGCCATTCAGAAGCTGAGTATCAGTATAAAAAGCATAGCAAAGGGTGAGAATTAGAGTCTATTTTTGGAAAGTTACTAGTCTTTGACATAGATTTTATTATGGAACAAAATTCTATGTAAACCATCTTTGGCCAACATGAACACAAAATTTTTATATTAAGAAATAAGGATCCACTCATAATATGAATCCCTATGCCAATACATGTAGCCAATCAAATAAAGGGAAGAGTTAGGAAGAAATAAGGATCAACCACAACCATTAACCTTAACCTAGCCCATCTTAATAATTCCTACAAAAGGAGGTAAACCCTAAGGAGGAGTATGCATGTTAAGGGAGTTGCAAAGAGAAATATCACATGCACAAGTAGAGGAATACTAAAAGAATAGAGAATTTTATGATGGAAATGATGGCTAAGTTATGAAACTACAACACAAATCCTATTTGAGAAGAGAATAGATAGATAGTGAAAGGATAGAGAAGATAGATTTGATTAGGAGGATCAAAAGATAACCAATAAAGAGGAGATCTACCATCAAGCAATAAGGTGCTAACCAAAGGATTAGGAGTTAAATCATCTTAATAGGTGGTATAGAGTAAATCTCTTAAAAAATTAGTACTAATAGGATTTTGTAAATCTCCTAACAAATTTCTTACTTATTTGTGAGTTTAAACCCTTTAATCAAGGTGAGACCTAACAATCTTGTAAGCCTTTAACAGGGTAGACTTTTCATAGGGTAGATCATAGATTATGATAAAAAAATTGTAGCTATAATTGACCACACTTTACAATTGCAATAGTAAAGATTTGTGGATGTCATCCCCACCCCAATTTTACCTTCTCTTTGGAGGGTTTCTGGGTAACCAAAACCTTACCTGTTATATGTTGATTTACATTATCCTTTGGAGGTAATGCATAGTTACTTATTTCAATTTACATGTTAAGCTATGAGATGGATGTATGGTGTCATATTTTAGAGGTAAAACTTTTAAATGTTGATTCACCCCCTCCCCCCCTCCTGTCAAAACTTAGTTTCCCATTTTTATTTCCCAAAATTATAAGTTCTTAAGCATCATTTAACATCAAATGTCCCATGAATTAATATGTACTAGTCTTATGATATGCCTCCATTTTGAATATATAGGTGACATATTCCATTAAATTTCATTGGACATGATCCGAGTATCAAAAATACTTCAAGAGCTGAGTAACTCAGTAGATTAGCATAAAAGTTTGAAATTGCACAAACTATGATGCAAACAATTTTTTTTTTTGCAGCCGACAGAAGGTAAACTTCAAGGGATTTAATGATACAATCGAATCTTTTATTTTTTCAAGCAATTCACATCCAGCCAATAAGAAAAATAATAAGGGCATGCAACCAATTAGTAAAAAACAAGTATTCAGCGGAAAATTGAGATTCAATATGGATCGTAGATCCAAATCAAACCCTAAGTCTTTGAAGTCTTTATAAGGAAGATGCAATTTCATTGTAAATATACATATGGAAGGACATATAAGGGTGCATAAGAAAATTTTTTTTCAGAAGCAAGGGTTATCAGATCACAAAGGATTAAGATTAGGAGAAGGCGAAAAAAGAGCCTGCATTTAGCAATCAAGGATTGTAATCTATCAGGTTTATTGTATCTAATACTCTCTAGCAATTGTATTAGAATGAAAATCCTATGGTGATAGGTTAGCTTTATAGCTATTTTGTAAGATCCTTTTGATTAGGTGATTAAAATCCTTTAACTGGGTGACACTTCATGTTAAGTGTTTGTAAATCCTCTAACCAAGTCACTATTGATACAGTGTAAAGCCTTTAACAGGGAAAACCATTAGAAGTGGTTGAACAATATTGCTGCAGTAATTTTTTGTGGGTATCATCCCCACCCCAATTTTACCTTCTTATTCCTGGAGGGTTTCTGGGTTACCAAATTCTAGTGTTATGAGTTATTGATGCATGAGTTTTGTTACATGTTTATTTGATGTATTTACATGCATGCAATTTACTTTAAGTTAGAAGTTTTATTGACTAAAGTGGGATACTTATGATTCACCACCCCCCACTCTCATAAGTACACTTTCCATATTTGAATATTCCAACAATTGGTATTAGAGCAAGCTAGGTTCTCACGAGGAAAAGCCTAACAGCTTGGAGGAAAAGATCTATAGATGGAAGCTTTCAAACTTGGAAAGATCATTGAAAATCAGGTGATAGATGTGCAACTTGCTCTGCATAGCTTGGAGGAATTCAGAAACAAATTGAGAAACTCATTAAAAAAGAGGAAGGATCTAGCCATAGCTGAAAATGATACACACTACAAGGAGATTGATACCACCAACATATTTTCCAGTGGAGACACTAAAGAGTTTGATGCAGCAATAACAGAACTGATGGAGAAAAATAAAATTCAAGTAGATGAGATAAGATCTGTCAAGATGGAACATGAATCACAGGCTATAATGATATGTGAAATTACTGAACAAAAGAAAAGAGCAGTTGATGATAAGGTCATGATGGAAAATGACAAAAGGAATCTTGCAAACAGACTTGAAGAAAAATGTACTAAATTGACAAGGATCTCAAACATGCAGATGTACACTTGCTCAAATGATGAATCTTTATCATGAACTCAATATGAAAGATATTGAGATCTCTACTTTGAAGATGCAGAAGGAAAAAATGCAGAATGAATTGAACAGAGAAAGAGAGGTGGCAAAAAATCTCAACAAATCAAGTGAAGCCATCAAATATTTTGAGTAAATATTGAAATCTCCAAGATCAACCCATGATACAAAAAGGCTTGGATATAACAGCACTGAAGTTGGAGAATCATCAAAGAGTGTAGAACAAAGAAGTGAAAAAGGTAAAGATGTTAAACCTACATGTCATTTCTATGGAAAGAAGGGACATACATCTAATGTTTGTAGAAACAAGAATGCCCATCAGCATGACAAACCCAAAAGCATAAATCGTTGTCATAAAAGAAAGAAGCAAGGTCATCAAGCATATGAATGCATAACCCAAATTATCAAGACATCAAGATTTGATGGACATTGTTATAATTGCAAAAAGTATGGACATAGAGCTTTTGAATGTAGATCAAAGTCTATGTGGACAGTAAATCAACCAGCAAAAATATCAAACCATGAATTTTGGGATTACAACACCAGGTACAGCTGTCACTATTGTCAAGAATATGGACATATCCCATAGAACTGCATAAGAACACATTTTAGAGGGAACTACAAAAGATGGTTGAGTCAAACCACATGTTTCAGTTGCTTAAAAATTGGTCATGTCAGCAGGAATTGCCTAACAAGGTCAAAGGAATCAAGTTCTGAGTTCAGCAATGGAAAGGCAAAGATAGATGTTGGACATATCAGAAGTGAAATGAATAAGACATGGAGGAAGAAAGATGAGTCTAGCGCATCAAGTACAGAGATCACTTCACCTAATAGGTCAAGTGATCACACTTCATCAAATTAAGAAAAGAATGAGTGTGTGGGATTGATAAACCAAGTTACATCATAAATCAGTCCCAAGACATATAAGAACTACAAAATTGAAATCAGCATAAACAAAGATGCCAAGTCAAAATTGAGAACTTTTGTGAAGATCTGTCAAAGTTTCCTTCAAGAGCCGAGTTGCTAACAACGACCGAGTTGATAGTTGATGCCGAGCTATGAAATATCAATAGGAGCCGAGTAAAGTAAAACACAATGGGAGCTGAGTCATGAGAAAACTTTTTAGGTGCCGAGTAGACAGTTGGCAGCGTACTAAGCATTTATTACTCTTTTTTGAAGGGTACATAAATCCAATTTTTGATCATTTTCCCACCATTCGAACAAGAAGCAAAGTCGAAAAGAGCAGAGAAGATCAGGATTAGCTCATAAGCCATTCGTGAAGATTTCAACAAGCGATTCAAGACAAGTTTCATTGATTTAAGGTATTTTACTTAAGTGCCGAGCTACGGAGGACTTATAAACTTGTTTAAATCATAAACCCTAGTTTGGAAAACAATGGCATCTGGGTCAGGAACCACTAAGGGTATAGAGAGTCATGAAGTTCAGTTGGTTAGCAACAAAGTTAAACAACCTGAATTTAAGCCCATTCCAGAAGTAGCATACAAGAATGATCCTACAGGTGCATTATCAGTTATTCTGGATAAAGTTGTTATGGTCCAAGATGTTCGCAGATGTTATAATTGAAAAATTGGTGCCATAGGAGACTTAGAAATCTATAATGCATATGATAAACTATGTGAAAACAAAGTACTTAAAAATGAGTTTTCAATAATTGAAAGAAAAGGATTGACCAAAACCCTAGCATTTCTGACTGTTTTCAAAACTGAATGGGTACAGATAGTTTTGAGTTGAATACATGATGGAGCTTTTTGGTTAGAGTCAAGGCTAGTAAAATTCACCAAGAAAACTGTTCATAGGGTTACTGGCATTCCAACCCTAGATTGGCCAAAGACCCTGCGAAGTGACAAAAGGGAAGTAATAGAGAAAAATACAGGTGCCAAATGGAACAATAGAGGAATGACTATCGACACAGTCACAGATCCCCTACTAGATTTTGCTATGAGAATCATTTCACATAAATTCTATCAATCAAGAAGGTTAAACAGTGTACCTTGTATAGTAGTTGATGTTGCATACAAGATAATCAAAAGAGATCACACTTATGATTTGGCAGAGCTCATGTTTCAACAAATTAATGAAAATCTAGGAGCTATAAGGAAGAGCAAGGGAGCTCAATGCAAATTTGGATCAGTTTTGATGTGCATGTTTTTCTATCTGATGAAAGAATTTCCTTCTATGGGTAAAGTAAAATGGAATCTAGATAAAACAATTGTTGAACAAATTAATGGATACATTAAACAGATGGGTGAAAATTTTGATGCCCAAATGACTGGTTATTTTGAGGACTTCAAAAAGTCCATGAAACAAAGAATGAGAATTCTAGTCTCATTTACTGAGAAATATGAAAAAGATATTTGTTTTCTTGTAGATATAGATTATACTTACATACAAGCAGTTATACCTAGAGTAAGATGACTTAGGCCACTAGGTTATGAACTTGATGTTGATCAAGCCTCTGCAGCAATAACAGCTCTACTTGCAGAAGAAGCTGATAAAAATGCAAAAAAAATTGGAACTTATGATGTTGTCAAATCAAAGGTGATAATAGATTTGAAGATTGCTTCAACAGTAAAGAAGAAAGAGAAAATGGTGAGACAAATCAAGAGAAAATTTGGTGTGGAAGAAGAAGGAACAGCAGAAGAAGAGGGAGAAGACATTGAAGAAGAAGGAGATAAACTTCAAGGTCAGACTCAAGGGTTAGGAGAAGACAAAGAGGAAAGTGCTGAGGTAGAAGAAGCCAAGGAAGCACCAGTTAAGAGAAAGACCACAACTCCTTCTGCTCCTAAATCCAAGGGGAGGAAAGTAGCTGCCCCTGCATCAAAGAGAACTACCACAAGGGCTGCAGCACAAAAAGCCCATGAGGCAAAAGGAAAGAAGAAAGACTCAAAGAAGACTGCTGCTAAGTCAAAGAAAAGGAAATTTATTCCCTAGCCTGAAACAGATGAGGAGAAAATAGAGTCAGAGGACAATAGTCAATTTCAAGCGGTAAGACACAAACCCTAGACTGTTGTTGATAAATTATGTTCAAAAATTAGAAATAATGATTTAAAAGGCCTAAAGAACCTGAATTTTTCTAAGCTCACCAAAGAAGAGAAAAATAAATTAGAGGAATTTGTGTATGCTATGATGGCTGAGTATAAGCACACACCTCTAGAATTAGATGAATCTATGCCAAGAGAACTGTATAAAATTGTAGAGGATAAATGGTATTTTTGTTTACAAATGGAAAAAGAAATAAGGGAGTCAACATTAGCCAGATTGTTGCCTGATTTGACTAAAGATCAAATAATAAATGCAGTAAAAAGGCTTAATAACATATTCACTCCCAAGTATAGAGCATTCAACATATTGCAGAATAAAATTGAAGAGGTAGTTACTAAATCTACAAGATTGTGGAAAATAGTTTACAAGAAAATAGAAGATGTATATAATGAAGAATATAAGGCAGAGGCAAGTGCCAAGACAAAGGAAAAGAAAGTATCAAAAACCAAAGAAAAAGAGAAGGAACTAGTGGAGAAGAAGAGTATAGAAGAAAAGGAAGAAGAGGCACATAATGAGGAGAAAGAGGAAGAGAAAGATACAGCTGAGCCACAAGATCAAAGTATGCAAGACATACAGGTATCTCCTCCTAGTCCTCCTCATGACACCATCACACCTACAGATATCATAAAAATAAAGGATGTTATAGACACTTCAAATCTAAACATCAATCCATTAACTGCAGAGGATTTGGAAATCCTTGACCAATCATCACTAGTAGCAAAATTAAGTTCAAATCCTGTATTGGTCAGTGTTGATGAATTACAGAATCCAAAAGTCAAGGTAAAAGCACTAGTGCCATCCTGGACCATACAAACTACTGGCATTCTATTTCTTCCACCACCACCTCCACCAAGTATAGTCACTTATACACTCCAAGTGTCGAGTACAGTAGCAGGGGAAATAAAAGAAACATCTGAACAACCAACAAGTTCAACCCCACCTAGCAATCATAAAAGGGATATTCAAGCTAAAGAAAAAGATGAGACAAAGAAGAAGGAGGAGACTGCAATACAAACACTGGTTGCATTACCAAAATCTAGTACTCCAACATAAACTCTTTAGTAGCCAAGCATAGATGGATTACAGCTACAAATCAGGACACCAGGTACGAGTTCATCAAAGGCAGTTAGGAAACTTCACTATGGAGTTCCTGAGCTTGATGAAGAAATAAAGATCCCATATTATGAATCTAGCACTCTTACTGAAGAAACGATTAATGAAATTCATAGTGCATTGGACAAAAGAAGGAGACAAGAAGCACTAAGAAAAGAATACAAGCATAAGCTTACCTTGAATGAAATTAAAGACATATTCACAGAAGCTTTTTTCTTACAATCTCCAGATGAGTCAAGACCAATTATGGAACAGCTATCTAATATAGTTGACCAGGTGACTACTGAAGACTAGGAAACAAATGCCAGATTGCTTGAATGGTCAGAAAAGAAGTTCCAAGGTAAAGTAAATAGTAAAATATCTGGTGATATAGCACTGTCTAAAGAAGAATTGGCAAAGAAAATTAAAATACTTAAAATTGTACTAGGAAACATCTTTTCTCCATCTTTTACTTGAACAAGAAAGATTAAAAATTGACTGTGATGAAGAAAGATGATACAATGGAATCTTTTATTTTTTCGAGCAATTCACATGCAACCAATAAGAAAAATAATAAGGGCATGCAACCAATCAGTAAAAAAAAAGTATTGAGTGAGAAATTGAGATTCAATATGGATCATAGATCCAAATCAAACCCTAAGTCTTTGAAGTCTTTATAAGGAAGATGAAATTTCATTGTAAATATACATATGGAAGGACATATAAGGGTGCATAAGAAAATTTTTTTTTAGAAGCAAGGGTTATCAGATCACAAAGGATTAAGATCATGAGAAGGCGGAAAAGGAGCCTGCATTCAGAAATCAAGGATTGTAATCTATCAGGTTTATTGTATCTAATACTCTCTAGCAATTGTATTAGAATGAAAATCCTATGGTGATAGGTTAGCTTTACAGCTATTTTGTAAGATCCTTTTGATTAGGTGATTAAAATCCTTTAACTAGGTGACACTTCATGTTAAGTGTTTGTAAATCCTCTAACCAGGTCACTATTAATACAGTGTAAAGCCTTTAACAGGGCAGGCCTTTAACAGGGAAAACCATCAGAAGTGGTTGAACAATATTGTTGCAGTAAATTTTTGTGGGTATCATCCCCACCCCAGTTTTACCTTCTTATTCCTGGAGGGTTTCTGGGTTACCAAATTCCAGTGTTATGAGTTATTGATGCATGAGTTTTGTTACATGTTTATTTGATGTATTTACATGCATGCAATTTACTTTAAGTTAGAAGTTTTATTGACTAAAGTGGGATACTTATGATTCAATTTACTTTAAGTTAGAAGTTTTATTGACTAAAGTGGGATACTTATGATTCACACCCCCCCACCCCCATCTCATAAGTACACTTTCCATATTTGAATATTGCAAAATGGGGATCAAATTCAACTAAAAGTATCACTAAGTTAAAAATTGTAGTCACACAAAAAATTAAGAAAACAAACTATATTTCTAAGAAATCAACTCAATTAAAATATCATTCTCATTAATGGCTACATACTATTAATGGTTGTCCATTTAATACAATTATTTTGAGGAAAATTACATGAAAACATATCTAGGTTGAGTTTACCTCCATTTTCTTTAAAATCACACCACAAAAGGATCCCCAATACCTATGCTTTAGTATAAATAATTCTTTTAACAAAAGCCACAATATATGAATAATCTTAGTTTATATTAGAGAAATCTGGTTGCTAACAACTTCAAAACAACATGTAAGCTAATTGAACATACATGAATACAAATATATATAGAATGGTATGCTGTATGAGATGTTGAACTCAATCATAGTGAGGAAAAACATAGAATGGCTTTCTCATACAACTAGGTTTCTTGGGCACCCAAGTAAGATGCATACAACCAAATTTAATTTCTACAAGTAGAGAAAAATAACTCCCTACCTTTTATATAAGATATAAGATACATTTATTGTATACAAAATACATAGGATTTGAGCATTATTTGTATCATGTATAATGTTATAACTTTTTAATGAGTTCTTTTGATATGAAACATAGCCCCTACCTTTAACTTTAATGTCTACTCAAGATGTAATGGTCCTTCTAGGATAGGTAATGACAACTACCTTAAGATAGAGAAATTTGTCCACATGAATTAGTTGGGAGTTCTCGCTAACATTAAGATAACTCAATATAAAGAAAAATGTTCTTATTATAATATTTTCCAATTAAAGGGTTTAAATTGTTTATGTTCTAATTAGATAAATCATGATAGGCCTTGAACTTGTACAACCAAAAGAACCAGTAAGATCATAGTAAAAATAAGAAGCCTAAGAGGTAGACTAAAAGAAATTCACAATAGGTGAATTCTAAAGGCTTTTGTCTTGAGACACAAACAAAAATGCACGCATGAAACAAATAAGAGATTAAAATTTTTGAAATGTAGGAGTTCAGGTGAAAACCTTGAACTAGACACCAAAGACAATCCCTTGCACCCAAGAAAGGAGGGACAAGGAAGAGGGAAGGCTTCTAAAGATGAATGGTAAAGAAAAAGATTAGCAAGAATGAAACTAGAAGAACCAAGAAAAAATGAAAAGGGGAGGAATCTAGTTTAAAGAGACTACCCAAAGGAAGAAAACCATCTAGAAACAAACCTTCCACCAAGAAACTATGTGACAAAGGGAACCCACTACCATTGAACCCTTTATACCAACAACAATCCACCTCAAAAGGATGTTCCACTACCTCAAAGGAAGTTCCCACCTCAAAAGGAAACCTAAAAGAAGAAAATAATGAAGAGAATAAAACATCTACCACAAAGAAACTAGGAGACATCTCACCTTCATAGAGTGGGAATCTCCCTCAATAAGATCCTCAGAGGGAGATAACCAATCATGGAAGGAATTTAGCAAGGAAAAGAAGGGGAAAAGAGCAAGTCCCAATCATAAATTTTCCTCTAAAAAATTAGAGAGGAGGAGAAGATCTAGAAAGGCATTAGAATCCTAACCTTGAGAAACACTAAAAAAAATACTCTAAAGTCTTCAGGAGGAAAACCTAGAACCAGAAGCACATTTGAGAAAAGAATAAGCATGCATAATAGATCAACTGTCAACGCATAAAAAGGGGGCACAATATGCCCAAAATCATAAAGATCCTAGATGGTGATGACCTCATCCTATCCAAACAACAAACACCATCAGGAAATAAGAAACACCTTCTTCAGTCACCAATAGGATAACCCAAAAGTAGCCTAAGGCAAGATAATGCTTGAAAAAATGGACAAACCCATACCAAACTAATAAGAACCAAAATATCTAGAAAACTATACCTAAGCCAAAAAATACACAAGGGAAGAGGAATCAATGAACAAAAGAAGGCTGAAAAACCTAGAAAGAGATAGGGCAGAAGAAAACCTTAATCACCAAAACCATAATAGCCTAAAATGAATAGCCAAAGCATCAATCCTGGTGGCAAGCCAAAGATCCCCAAAAATGGTACCAATAATACCCCAAAAATGCAAACAAAAATATAAGGGGAAGAGGCATCGAAACCCCAACTAGGAGCCACATGGCACCCCTATACAATAGAAGAACAATGAACATTGTCACCAAAGCCCACATAGCCACAAACCTAAAATCTTGCCTTGTAAATCCATCTACATCACTATCATCCTCACAAGTATCCTCCAACTCCTCTCTACTGCCTCTTAAAACCCTAGATCTATCGCTCACTCTCCAACTCTTGTTCATTTTTGGTGAAAATGTTTATGTTATCCTTACAATCAATGATACTATTAATATCTTCTAGAATAATAGGTTGTACTTATTTAATTTTTTTCCTCCATTATAAAAACATAGCTTCATTATTGAAGTCAATTAGTTGAAGTCTTTTTTTTCTTATGTAAACTATTGCATAGCCTAACAATCCCTTTGAATCCATTCAAAAATTTTCTGAAATTTATTTTTTGTGACATAAAATCTCTCTCTCTCTCTCTCTCTCTCTCTCTCTCTCTCTCTCTCTCTCTCTCTCTCTCTCTCTCTCTCTCTCTCCAACCAAATAATGCAATCATGCTTCAAATGAATATAAAATATTATAAAATGTATAATCAAGATTAAAAAAATAGATTTTAATGCTTGAAGATGAATCGAGTTAATTACCTTCAAACTATTAACCTTCTTGAAAGATAAACCCTTTGTTTCCATTCAATACATTAAGTAACCAAATATATATATATGTAAATTTTCCATTAAAAGATCCAATTCAAGAATAGTTTAAATATGAAATGTAGAAGACACTGATTGGATTTAGCAGAGGGTAGTGTCTTGGGGATGTAGAAAAAATGCATGGTCAAGACACTACATTGCAAAAAGTGAGGAGCTTGTGTGAGTTTAGAAATCCTCAATAGAAAACCACCTACCCATGAGCCTCAAATGAAAAACATGTAGTGTGGAGAAGGAATCTAAACTATTTAAAAATGTATGCTAAAAATATATTGTCTTATCAAAAGATTAGGACCAATCCTTTTGAGGAGATCAAATATATTGGCAAGAATGATTGAAGAAATACGTGAGGTTCTCCTCCAAGAAACCAATGAAGAAATTTTAGAAGGACTGAAAATTTCTAAAATAATTTAATGGACTTATTAATGATATGAAATTGAATTATTATGATGCCAAGATGTTTTCCTTCAAGACAAAATCCTTGGTAGAACACATCGAGAAACAAACCCGATCAGCAAAATTGCAAGAATATGTGTATAGCCATTTCACATCAAGTGTCATTCAAAAAGGGATGGATTTACTCTCTCTCCAATTAGTAGATAAATATTCCTCTTATGTTCATGCTCTTAAGAAGTTTCCACCTCATGAATTAGTCCCTCGCCTTACAGACAACTCATACCATCACTTTGTTCTTGGTGTAGTGGCACCTCAAGAACAAGAAAAAAAGGAGGATAAGATATATTATATGAGATATTGAAATTAATTTGAGTCATTTATGATGTATTTGAGTCCATTAATTCAAGATGTAAAGGCTAGAGAAACCATTTGTAATAAGTTGTCAAAATTGTGCAAGGAGGTCTTAAAGTGCTCAAAAAGGGAAAAATATGAAAGAATGCCCTATAGAGGCTAAAGTTTATGTAAAATGTATATTTAAGTCCATTTTAGGGTGATTTAAGTTTCCATTCAAAGATTTGGCATTGTTAGAGTTCAACTTCTAAAAGTTGTTTAATGCAAAATGCATAAAATGTTGTTATGAAAATGTATCATGATTAAAAGAATGTATGGAATTGGTTAAAAAGGTAGTTGAGAAGTTTTAAACTACCAAAGAGTACAAAAATTTATGTATGTTTTAACTAGAGAATAATGGAAGTAAATAGTTGCGTTTGAAATAAATTTAGAGTGATTCTATGTTGTCATTTTGATTGATTTTTCAATTTTTTTATTGGTTCTAGGTCTTGTGTGGCCATGTACAGCCTAGAAACCATATATAATCTATAAATTTTAATATTATCATGAATTAAGTTTCTTTTAGATTCTATTTGGGTTTAATTCATGGAGAAATAATTAAGTTATGATAGTTTTGGTAAAGATTATTATTTGCAAAATTGATAATGCCCGAATATAGTCAAATTGAAATGTTTTTATGGAGACATTGGATGAATCAAGAACTAAAATTGTATTAAATGGCATTTTATGTGAAGTATATTTTATTTCCAAATTTTTTAAGTTATTTTCATTTGGATTTTTGTAAGTTATGTGTATTGGAGTGAAGACTGGTTTTTAAAGATTTCCATTGAAGTTACAGGTAAAGATTGGTGTTTCATTAACTATAAATGAATTAGAAATTTTGATGGATTATATATAAAGAAGCAATAATCATATATTTTTAATTTGGGATTTTTTTGGTATCATTTGGAATCATTTTTGGAAAGTTATTAGATGCCCTAGTTAGGGTTGTTGGTTTTACTTCTAGTTTATGAGAGTAAACTTGGGTCTTGATGAAGAGATGATAATTTGAAAGGTATTCAAAGTATTGGGATAAGATTTTGATATGTATTTTAAAGTCTAATTTCAAAAAAATACACCAAAGAGTTTGTTAAAAAAATTTCAAGAACACAAGTTATGAAAAATAGAATCAGATATAGAAATCAAGATATGAAAATTGAGAAAGGTTGATATTTTGTGTTGAAAAATGTTTTATTTTACCCCAAAGATGCCTCTAAAAATGGAATTTATTTAATGAATGTTTAAGGGATCAGCATGTATCCTGGACTGATTAGTTAATTTGCATGATTCTCTACATCACTTCTGGCCGTTGAAAATGTTCTTACAGCTTCAGTGGTAGTTGGGTTAGGAGTAAGAGCTTCTTTGAAGTGAGAAATTATTTTCCTTCATGTCCTAATAGATAAAAAGACATATGGTGCAATGCATTCATTGTTTTTGTTGCATTCTTTTCCACCTACAATTATTGAGGTCAAAGGAGTACATCAATTTGACTTGTTGATAAAAGAAAAAATGCCAATTATTTCCTATAACCATGTCTTTTATTTTATAAATTAGAAGAGATAATTCCAATTAAATTAAAAAATTTGTGATCTCAAAAACAATGGGGATTTATTTCACTAAAAAATCAACAATTCTCTTGTACATGTCATTTTGATAAGGCCAATAACTTATCCATCATGTGATGTAATGCTTTAATCTTCTATTTTTGTAATCACCAACTTTTGTCATTTTGGGGTTAGTTTCTTAGGGGTTAATTTACATCACTCAAAAAATATTATTGGGAGGTATTTATTAACTACATAAGGGATAGTTTTTATGTCCAAAGCTATATAAGGGATTATTTTTCCTTGTACAAGGGAATTTTTTGACTTGTGAACTAGGGAACACTTCTCTTAGAATTTTGGTCATAAGACAATTTTTTGAAGTGTGTATAGATTTTGTCTTTGTAATGAAAAACTTTCTCTCATGTTCTTGGTGCAAGAAAATAAAGGAAAGCACATTTTGAGTTCTCTTTCTAAGAATATAAATTGTTGAATCATAAAAGTTTTGATTCTCTTTGTAGTGAGTCTTTTCATGTTATTATGCAAATATTCATGAATCTTGAATCAATGTTGTCCTAATGATTATCTTTAATGGTAGCTCTTGATTTTCCTTATTAGTATTTTACATTAATCTAAGAAAGATTTGAAGTCATTTGGTGCATTTTCCATCAATATATATCTCTCTATCCTTCAAGTTTGATCACATATTTTTTGAAAAAAAAAATAATTACATCTTAGGAGGAAGATGCCCTTCTAAACGTAGAGGAAGGGTGCATATCAAGGGCCTATCCAACTATTGGGAATAGTTTACCACATACACTGTACTGGGCTAAATTGCATCATTTTTCAAGTGACAAGTCTATTTACCAACAAAATTTTGGTGACTCTACCAAGAACTTGAACAAGAAAGATTAAAAATTGACTGTGATGAAGAAAGATGGTATTTGATGTAGGAGCATCTTGGGTTTTGGAGCAATCTTGCATCAACCAAAAATATCTCTTGTTTTCTTAAAAAGTTTGTTGTTCGCAAGGTAGCCATTGCTACTATTGATTTTGTGCTATGTGCATGGTTAAAATGATGTTAAGGACCTATCCTTGATCCTCCTCCTAAATGCACAAGCATTGATTATTTGTATTCTTGAGTTGTTAAATGCTATTTGCAGTACATATTTTTTTGTGTTTCTCTTCCAACAAGGTATGTTGTTTCTTTTGGCATGTTTTCTTATGTTAATCTATCATGTTGTGAAGTTAGGAGTCGGCTCCTTACACATGTGTAGATCCACCTTCAAGTGCACATTGCTTTACGTTTCATTTGGTGATGGTTTTGGTTTATCCTTCCTAGGTTGGACCTATAATGTAATTAAATACTTGACTCCCTAACTTGTGGATTAGTTGGCTATATAAGAGGCTTGGTTAAACATAGAAAAGAGGGAGCATTAGCATGAAATACTAAGGAGAAAAGAGAGGATGTGGTCTTGGACTCTAAATTCATAATTTCCCTTGTATATGTCCTCACAGTTGGGAATGTTGACGGATTTATTTTAATTAGTTCTGAAATGTGGTTGCTATATTTCTAGCCTCATCTAAATCTTTTTTATTATTATTTGTTGTGATAGATGTGTGTGTGTGTGTGTGTGTGTGTGTGTGTATTTCTTCCATGTGTAACTCTAAGTAGGGCATGTTAGTAGGTTTATATTGAGATATTTTCTTCTATGAAACTCCTCATCCATGCATCAAGTGGTATCAGAGCAGAGTTCTTTCTTGTGGATTAGATCATGGAGAATTGTATTGCATTGGTTATAGGGTAGAAAATTGGAAATTTGATCTATAACTTGTAGAAGGTTACAATTTTGCAGAAACTTTTGTCAAGATGGTTCATGTTAGAAGAAATGTTGATAATGCTATAATTGATATGTTGAGGCTAATTACAACAAGGTAGGAATTTGTAGAAACATCCCGAAGAAGAGGTGTACATATTGTAGATGTTGTACAAAATGAAGAATAGGTAGAACCCAATCCAAATCCTAAACCTGAAATTGCACAAGATGAGGAAAGACTTTTGATAGTTTTTTCTAGGGCTAACTCTAGACCGGTTATTGATGTTTCTTTTTATGATGGAAGACATCAGACCAATCTAATATTCGATTGATTCTCTGAGATGGATAAATATTTTGAGCATGAAGGTACTCCTAATAAAAAGAAGGTGAAGATAGTAGTCGTGAAGTTGAAGGGTCACACATCTCTTTGCTAGGATCATTTGCAAACTAAGAGACAGAACAGAGGAAAGGAAAAGATCAAGAAATGGAAAAAGAAGCTTGGAAAGATGAAGAAGTTTCTCCCAATAGACTACTAGGATAGTTTTTTGAGAAAAATGGAAAATTGGAGACAAAAGGATATGAGTGTGAGAGAATATACTGACAAATTTTAAAATTTTGATATCAAATATGGACACGTAGATGATGAAGTTGAAAAAGTGGCTAGATACCTAAACGGCTTGTGGAAATAAATTCAAGATGAGATCAACTATGTTGAGATGGATAATGTGGAAGAAGCATATCAGTTTGGTTTGAAGGTTGAAGAATGATCAAAGACAAAGAGGAAGAGGTGGAAGATTTCAAAGAAGTAGAGGGAAAACCTATGGAGAAAGTAGCAGATGTGACAATGCAATCTAAGATAAAATATGGAAAGATGAACCTATTGGTAAAAGATTAGTGCCTTGGACAAGTAAGAAGAAAAATTGTATATTTCAATCTACACCAAAGGTAGAGTATGTGGCAAAAATAGTTAATTTCACCAATGTTGGTTGGTTCAAGAAATTGTTGGTAGGTATGAAGGTAGAGATCAAAGATGCAATGGTTATCTTTTGTGATAACACCAATGCAATTAATATATCAAAGAATCCTGTGATGCATACCAAAACCAAGCAAATTGTTGTAAAATATCATTTCTAAGAGAATTGATGCAAGATAAAGAGGTATGATTGGAATATGTGAATACTAAAGAACAAATTGCAGACATATTCACTAAGTCATTACCCAAGGATGCATTTTTGTATCTAAGAGGTCATTTAAGGGTCATTCTCCTATTTGAAGTTCACTAAATAAAGTTTAGTGATGCATCAACTAGTGCATGTTGAAGATCAGTTAGTTGATGCAATATTGCAAAGGGCATATTGCATATGAATCAGTACATGTGAGGTACATTGATATTCACTAAATGTTGTCTTTGGAATGAGATGTCAAAGAGGGAGAGATTTTTCTCATATCACAAAAACTTTCTAAAGAGATAGAGTATACATTTCATAGAAATTTTGTTTGAAGATGATGAATTTGGTCTAATATCAAAGGAGAGTTTTCTATTAGAAAAAGATGTTGAAGGCAGAGTTTGTTGATAGAGGGAGAAACTAAAGTTAGAAGGAGTTTGGATTGATAAAGGGAGTTCTCATGGATGAGAATCAAATGAAACTAAGGATATGTTCCTTATGTTATTATTGTTTTAAAAATGTATTGTATTATGATATGTTATGTTTCCATCAATGCCAAAGACAGAGATTGTTGAAAACAATTGATTAATTATGTATTGTCTTTTATGTTACAAAAAATGTCAAATATTTTCTAGTCAATGGATGGTGAGCTCACTCAAGCATTGTAGACAATTTCCAGTGTCCACAGAGCATTCCAGAGTTTGCCAAGTTCAAAAGAAAATGTCTACTGGGTTCACTAAGGTGATAAAGAGAAGTTCACAAAAGTTGAGGGTTAACTAAGCTCACTCGATTACCAAAGGAGCTTTGTAAAAATTAAATGTTACCTAAGTTCACTTGGTTAATGCAAGAAAATAATTTTTGAGTTAGTGTCTACCAAGCAAGGTCAACTAACTAAAGATTTTCTTGTTTTTGCATATTGAGTTCAATAGTTGTTTTTTGTTGGTTCTAGTCGATCAAGGAGATGAATATATTATTCTAACTTGTAGTCAAGATTAATTGACAATGTGTATGATATAAATATAAGATCAAGTTGAGGATTGAATGTGTGGAAGTCAATAGAATCATTAAATATGCTTAGAGGAAGCGATTTAGAAGGATATGTAGAATATCCCTGATAAGCTGCAAAGATACATTCAATTAGAAATGATCAAGTATACAAGCCAGAATTCAGATCTATAATCAGCAATTTAGTTGCATCATAAATCAAGTCATCTCATTGTTACTCTCTAACCATTATAGCAATAATCTAAATCTCTTAATATGGTTGGCTTAATAGCTATTTGCAAGTCCTCTAACAAGGTGACATTTCTAGATTGAAGTGTCTAAAGACCTCTAACAAGGCCTCTCCTAAAATGGTGATTAAATTCTCAAATAGTGTCATACCTAATAATGTGCTTTGTAACCTTTAATAGTGTTGACTTCTAATAGGGCTCACTTCAAAAGAGTGAAAATTAGTAACTAGTTACAATTGGTGTATTTCCCAAATTGGATTTCCACATTAAATCTTGGTGTCACTTGTGTTCATGATATTTCTTTTATGTGTATGCAACTAAGTTAAGTAAGGTTAATCACAGATAATATCTTAAGATTTTCATGTTAAGAATTTTTTGAGTTACAACATTTACTAGTGTAAACCAAGTGCTTGTGTGTCTATTGAGCATCAGTATTTTCAGTGAAGTTTTGTGTTTTGTGTTGACATCTAAGGGATCTATGATTTATTTTAGTGGTAACTGATTCACCCCTCCCCTCTTATTTACTCCTCTTATATTTCCAACAAAGATATGTGATCTGGGTATGCCCCTTTAACACGTAATAATATTGGACTTGTGTCATGGGTAAGACTGGAGGTTTTCTTCATTGTCTTTCCTACCAGTGCCCATTTGAATGGAGAAGCTGAATTGTATATTTTTATTTAATCTTATATTTATTCAAGGCTTTGGCCTACCAATCAAAAACATAAAAATAAAAATATATTTTATTTATATATTATTTAATTATATGGGTTTATTTTGATAGGAATATCATAGTACACTACTATCTTTGAGAGAACAAACAAGAGGTAACCTCTTCTAACTTGATATTTTTTAGAGTAACTCTTTAGTAGCTAAGAATGATAGTATTTTTTTATGTCATAAAAGGTTGTCTAATGTAAATTTTGAAATCATTTAAGATGGGAAAGAGGAAATGTGTAAGAGGCTTTCCTCCCGCTAGTAAAATTTTCAATGTAATGTGTAAAGACTATCAACTAAGAAAGTTGTTCAGCTCTAGTTTTTCTAGCAATCTATTTGCCTCTAAATGGATTTTAAGGTTAGTATGTATACTAACTTTTGTAGTCCTATTACTACTTTTGTTATATTTTTTTCACTAAAAGTTTTAGTTTAGATTATTAGAATCTGAATTTTACATCAATTTGTTTATTTTTCTATATATGTGTATTATTATTCATTTGTAGGTGATAATGTTAATACTAATGTCTGTTCATAAAAATGTGATAATTTAATTAATGTTCAAAATTAAATAGATGGTTGATCATATTATAATTGTCACTTATGTTATTTTACTTCAATTAAAATATTTTAGATTTTAAGATGTTTAGATAGTCTATTTAAAATCATATAAACAAATTTTTATTTGGTAGATCATTAATATAAAATACATTGAATTTGGTGTAGCTTATACAATTATAGAGATGAAGTCAATTGAGTGAACTCTACATCTTAGCTATTTGAATCTTATTCAATTTTGGTATCTTATTGCTACATCCAAAAGTTTACTTCATCTTGTATCCTACCCATGTAGAACAAATATCTTGTGTGAGGTGTTGTAGTGTCTGCCCTCGTTTACATCTTTTTTGGACATATTGTTGTTATCATTATCAGACTATGTTAGACTAGTTTTATGTTGATGGATTAGTGGTATTATTTTGAGATTATCATACATTGTGTTATGGATTCAGTTGGTATATGATGAGATCATTTAGACTTTACATATAATGTATGCATGATGATCATTACATTGCTTTCAGATACTATTGATGATTAGTTAGATATTTTATTATCTCATGTGTTTTATTATGGATACTTACCCCATACTTGCATGTGTATGGTGTGCATGTTTTCTTATTGTATGGCACTTCTGATGTGGTTAAGGAAGGGAGTCATAGTCACCTGCTTAGTCAGGATCTACACGACGCACCACTTCCTTCCATTGTCTGTTTAGCTTAGCATTATATATATTGTATGTACATGCATGGTTTTTCTGTAGGTTGTAGGTACCAGGTATCGACTTCCCTGAATTGCCAATATGAGTGTACCCTATTATACTATATCAATGATAAGAGAAGGGAGATAAATTCTCAAGTCCAAATCCCAAACCCTTAAACCATTTTTTCTAGTGAGGTAGGACAAGTATCTAGATATTTTACCCACCAAATGTGTCAGATGACATATTTTGTGGTTTTTAACCCTTTAGACTAATATAGTGAGAATTGCTCTATGACAGGTTTTCATATTTTATTTTGGAGGTCTATGGTGAATTTTCTATTAATTAAGTCTTAATAAATAGATTTAATTAATAAATTAATTATTTGAGAAAAATTAATATAAAATATCATGATCTTTGATATTTTAATTATAATTAATTAAATGAGAATTAATTAAGGAAAAGGAATTAAATAAAAGAAAATTAGAAATTAAAATTAATAATAATTATTAAATAATAATAAATTAATAAATTAATAATAATAATATAAGTTATAAAAATTAAAATGAAAGTTATAAAAATTTAAATAGAAATTATATAAAAAGTAAATTGGAGTTATAAGCTTGTCTGGGAGTTAACACACTTTTTCTATTTCTCATATGTCAACAACACGGGGGTTAGTGCATCAATTAAGCACATGGTGTCTACAACCTTATGATTCATCTAGAAGGTTGGAAAAGACACATGCTTAGTTGGCGACACCTTCTAGTTGTCTCTAGAGACATTCTAGGTGTTTCCTGAGAGCTCTTTATATTCAGGCATTCCTAGAAGCTTAGATAGAGCATTGGGAGAGCATTTGGAGCATTGGAGGACTCGGGAACTCTGAAGAAGGGAGGAGCTTGCTCTGCGGGTTTTCTAAGGAAGAGCGATTTAGCATCAGAATTCGGGTAGATTCTTGTGATTTTTATTTATGCTATTTTCGCAACTTGCACTTCTTGTCTTCTTCGTGTCTTCCATATGTCTTCTAAGGATTTTTCCTTTTTTAAATTATATGCATAGATCTAAGAAGAACACGGGGCTAGGGTTTAAATTGTAGCCAAATCTATTAGCAACTTATTGAGTAAATTTGGAGAAGAAAATATTTCATGGTTTCATTTAAATTGAAAGCCTTTAGAAAATTGCATTGTTATGAACATGCTACTTCAGATCTGCAAATATATATATATATATATGTATATTATGCTTAATTTTTGCATATTTATACACACACACACACACACACACACACACACAAACATATATACATACATAAAAAAATTTATATATACATAGGTTTATATATATACATATATATTTTATTGGAGAATCGTATGTCATATTGCTTTACGATTTGCATTTTTCGCAAAATGCTTTAATTAAAACCGAATGTTAATCACATCGCGATTTACGTTTTTAAAGAAAATGTTATAAAATTTTATAAAGAATGAATCACATATTATATGTGGACGGGGAGGGCCGAGCCTGTACCCCCACCTCTGTACCTACGACAATGGCCGGCGGCACTGCTACTGCAGGCTCTGTGACCACTGTCGCAGGCCTACGTCAGTAAGTCCGCATGGCACCCCATTTCTTTTGATGTGTATTTTCATATTTATATGACATTGATATGATATTGTGGGTTAAAAAAAATGTGACACAGTTTGTAATTCTATTTTTATGTGATATCAAATCGAAATTGTTAATTCGATTTTATATTTTGTTTTTTCTTATAAAATGTTAATAATTATTGTTAGAAGTTGTAATCTTTCCTTGGTGTGTTTATAAACCAAGGTTAGACCTCCTTTCTTTATTGTTATAATATATTAGGACATAAGCCAAGGTATCCTAATATATTTCTTTTTTGTCTCTTTTCCACTTCATCTTATTTTGTCCTCTAGTGGAATATGTGAGGACAAATATTTATTGTAATTTGTAATTTAGATTATTCCTCCTTAAGAGGAATCTCACACTTGGCCTCAAAAACTTATGAATGGTGGCATTCATAGACATGGGAGTTACATTCTAACTCCTCTCTCTCATCTCTATTTAAGAGTTGACCCTCCTCTCTCATTTCTAATGAGGTTTCTTCCTCTTCTCAATTTTTGTATGAGCGATTGCTCTCTCTCTCTCTCTCTCTCTCTCTCTCTCTCTCTCTCTCTCTCTCTCTCTCTCTCTCTCTCTAGGCTTTTCATGCCTCATTCATAATGCTCACAAGGGTTTTTCTTTGCTTTCCCCATTTCAAATATCTTGTCTCATGGTGTTGGATCTTGAAGTTTTCTCTCTCCTATATTATAGTAATATCTTTTCATGCATTAACTTGCTTAGATTCTTTCTTGGTATTGCTTATTTACATATTTCTTTTTCCATTTCTAACATGGTATCAGAGCCAACTTAATCTTTTTTTTTTAGTGTTTGCATGAAGGTATGATTCGAAGGAGACTCTTGAGAGAGATTTCACTAATTCCTTTTTAATCTTCTTAAGTTGAAAGAAATTGAATATTTTTTGGATTTGGCTGGTTTACCACCAAACCCGATTAAGTCCTATTTGCTCTAATTTGTGTAGGTTTTGATAAATTGTTGATAAAGAAAATAATATAAATTTAAAGATATCACACTCCTAATTTAATTTTTTTTAAATTCCAGTGCTTGTCCCAGTTTTCACCTTCTGAGTCATTTTTTTTTTCTCTAACCGCAAGTATGTTTCCTGTTCACTTCCTATAGATTGGGTACAGGAATATTAGATGTGTTTCTTCTTTACAACTCTCCACCTATGCTTTCAATATCTTTTCAGTGGTTTAATAAATACATTCCTTAAAACACATTCTTATATTCTTTGGCTTGTGTTTTGGAGTTTTTATTTTCTCTAAGCTCAATTAGGTTTGTCTATCAGTTGTGTTTTATCTAATCTTATTTCAGTTTTGTCTCCTGTTCGCTTTTTGCATATTAGGGATGATTATATTAGTTGCATTCCTCTTCCATGCATCATTAGTGTTCTTCAGTTTGAAGTTTTGAAGGCAGGAACGACAGATTTTGCCTCTCTTTTTTTGGTAACAGTATAACCCATCTCAGAAAACTTGTCCAAATGCTTCGATTAAGTGTTTATAGTCCCATTTGGGTTGTGTTCTTACAGAACTAATAGCTTTTTGCGGATCACACAAATAGTTATGGTTTGCATTAAATAAAATAATTTGTTTGTTTGATTGAAGGATGATTTTGTCTACAAGGGTACGAGTATTAGGAGTTTCTGTTCGAATCTTATATCGAAATGGATTGGTATTCTAGCCAATTTTAGAGGCAAAAATTTGGGCATCCTGTGTCATGATATCGCATAGCTCTGTGTTGCTACTTTGGTTCCGAGGCTTTGATTAAATTTTTTTTAAAAATAATAATAAGGTTAATCATTTCCCTAGTGTGAACAAGTTTAATCATTTCTTTTAGCCTTTCTTCTGCCACGGGTGTCTAATTTGCTATCGTGAAGCTCGTCCAATCTTTTGGCACTTTGCATTTTTTAGAAAGAAGTATGGTAAAGAATTTGTAACTACGGCTTCAAAATAGCGACCAGATTGTGCCATGTGTGGTGTTGGTTGGTGATGCATTTTTGTGTGAATGGACACAGTTTTTAGCCAAAAAGTATTACTTTGATATATGCAGTGAGGCAGAGGTGGACAGGTCAAACACCGGATCGGCCTGGTTGTAGCAATCGTTCCAGGACTGGCAACCACATTCTCTGGAAGAGTTTGAGAAACAACTATGGCTAGGTTTCCTATGTTTTTAGTAGCCATCATTGGAGGGTTTGTTCTAGCATTTTGCATATTCTTATTGTTGCTATTGATCTTTCGGGTTGGAGGTAATTTTTCATTTGGAGCCTCCGCAAGGTCTTCTGTCTTTTCTCTGTTGGACACATTTTATGCTTCCGTTTTTGTGTTGGAAGCTTTTGTGGCTTGAAACTGTCATGCTTGGAAATCTGGATTTGTCAATTCTGATGTACTGGCACATTTTCTTGTCGTGACTATTCTCTATTTTTTCTTTGGCACTTGTTCTGAAGTTTGATGTCAAAGATGGACATATCTACTTGCGTTAATATATTTTCCTCTGCCATTTGACTCAAAGGTTACTTAAACCTTATGAAATGAATTAGCCTAGGTACCTTATGATGAGAAGTAATTCAACTTCTGTATTGAATTGCTCTCATACCAGGTTGAGCTTTACTCAATTGTATTTTGCGGGTTTCATCAACTTCTAAAGAAAATTGTTGCAGGTATTTATGCTGGTATACACTGGACTAGTAGAATCAATGGCATTGCACCTACTCCACGTCGCTGCCTATGTCCAACACGAAGTATTGTTCTGTCGTCGGCATTCCCACTCCTATTTGGGTAAATTGAAATAAATGGATTAGACATTCTTTACCCTCCATTGTTTCTTTACCCTTGTTCAATTTTTGGTGTACCTATTTGTTGAGAGCCTTAACTCGCATTGATTCCCTCTTTAGCCTCCGGATTAGCCTCTGCTGGTAAGTCTGGTTTCTCACCATGAGAGTGTCTCTGTGTAAAATTTGTAGCTTTCATTTGATAGGTGTCATGCTCTCCCCACCCACTCTTCATCCAAGTTATTTCTTTTGTTTCTTATTTCATTGCATTAAATTATCTGGACATGCATTGGATTATTTACATGCATAATTATTATTCTTCCTTTTCTCTTATTTTCTCATTATATTCTTTCTGTTTTTAGTTGTTAACACTTGTTATGCAGGATTGAATGATTTATATTACGTCTCTGATCTATTTGTTGTTTTACTCTAGCTCATACTCTATTATGAGTTTGTTCCATTTTTTTTATTCGTTTTCTGCATTCTCTGTCACTTTTTTCAAAAATCAAATCATTTCAAATCAATTTTTGCAATCTCTTTTCTGGAAAGTTTCTTAACTTTTTTTTAGTATATTCTTATCTCCCTAATCTGAACTCTATCATTTTTCACTAACTTTTTGGTTTATCTTATATATCTTAATTTCCATTAAATTATTATTTTTTTTCAAAAAACCCTATCTTATTATTCTTGCCTATTGTTATAATCCGTAATTTTTAATCTAGACATTTATTGTATTTAAAAATAGGTGCAATATAATGTTTTATATAAAATTTGCGTATCAATTTTTTGTCTCTTTTTCTATTGTGATTCATTATTTCAATTATTCTAATTAAGAAGCTTATAATTAATTGTTGTGTTGTAAGCTTTTTCCTATTAAAACTTTTTATCTAAGTTTAAAAAAAAAAAATTAAATCCTTTTCTCTATTTTTAATCACTAATTCTATAGATTAAATTAAATAATATGAAAAGAAATTCATTTTGATTATTATTTGTAGGAAACATTTTTTTTTGGTGAAGTACTTCAATAGAAGGTTATATTTTATTAGTTTAATTTTACAAAATGAAATTAAATAGTTCAAACTCTCATATTGCATTTATTGTTTGTTTGAAGAACTTGTTAAAGGATTCTACAAATCTGATTTATTTGCTAGATTTTGCACCAAATGTTAAATAGGGTATATTAATTTCATTGTAACTTATACCTTTTCAAGGGGATGATTCATAGCTACAATTTCCATTGATTCTTTGTCTTTCACCAAGTATTGATTAGTGTGTCTCACTATCAATTATACTATGGTTTTACACATCTCTTTCTATATAGAAACGAGACATTTTTTTTAATATATTATTAGTTTATTTGTATGCACATAGTTATATCTTTCTTAATGCTTATTTCAAAAAAAAAAAATTTGAAACACTTCCAATCTTGGAGGCATATGTATGGGAAAAAGGGGAGATTTTTCTAGTCCCATGACTTTATGTTCTTATTACTTTGAGATTATATTTTGGACCAAGGTATTCAACATAAAGGTGATTATTCAAAAAAAAACAAAGGGGGTAATCATTTTTCTAGCATTAAGCTATGATTTAATAATTGTACTGGTGTGATTTCATACCATGGTATTTTTTTTAGGTATATTTATTCAAGTATTTATGGGTGCACACATATATACCAAGATAAATATACAAGCTATTTTGATTGTGATGTGTATGTTCTTGTGTAAAGTAAATATCTTTAATTCTTTCTATCCTTCAAATAGTTTACATACCCATGTTCACCTTTAATGGAGTTTTCTACTTGATATCCATACACTTATCTTGCTTATTTCTCTTCAATGCTATCTCTACATTTTTTTGGGATTATGAGTTATAATACACTTTTTCCTTCAATTTTTACTATGATCTCTTGATTTGCACCTAGGTTGTGCATTTTTATGCTTTTATAGCATCATTCTATGCCCATGTTGGCATTTTATGGTTTTATACCATTGATCTACATGATTTATATGATATTTATTTTTGAGTTGCATAGGGAGCCAATTTTTCAAGGTTAACTATGTAGGTCCCCTCAGTATAACTGATACATAGTTTCCTTATCTGGCCCATGGAGTATCCCTCCATCCTATATTGGTGTGCACTCATTTTTTATGGAGTTTCCCTCCATGTTGTTCCATTTTGTTTCTCAATGCAAGGATGATATTTTATGGGGATTTCCCATTCCAATCTCTTTGTCTCCTTGGTGTGTGCTCCTAGTTGTGATTTATTCATGGTATGACTTCCTACACCTTGCTCATTTTTTGATAGGTGACGAGGCTACAATATCTTGGAGCACTCCAATATTGGAGACTCTATTTGAGAAAGTTTTTTTGACCCATGTTGATCTTTTTCCTCATGGCAATGATGTTGTTTGTCCATGATGGATTTCTTATTTGAAGGCAATATGTTGTTACTCCTCATAAACCCTTCCTTTGGTCCACATCAGAAATTATTCTTGGAAAAAATGTAACTTGAATTATTTGGTGCTTGAGGCACATGTTCTACTTATTTATTTTTGTCTCTCTTATATTTCTTTGATAAATATACAATGTGATAATGTTTTGCATACTTTATTGCCTAGATCGTGGGTCATGTAGGTGATGGAGTCGCCACCCATTCACTTGTAGTGGGATGACTCATTAGTGGACTATCTATATCCAAAACATGTGTTTACATTGTGTATTCTTTATACTATTGTTTTGGGTTTTGGGTTGACTAGTGTTGACCAGTTATAGGACGTCTACCAAAGGCTTGGCGGTTATGTGATTATGATGTCATGATGATGTTTTTAATCTCAATCTTTATAAACCCAACCATAGTTATGTAATGGAATGCTCTATGTAAAGTTTGTAAATTACTGATTGTTATAGTTGAGATTCTTATGTATGAGACACTTGACTTAACCATTTTTAGTTCATCGATCAGTTATCCTTGTTTGTTTTCTAGTCGCCATGATGGGACTGAAATGTGGATTTATTCTTGATGGTGTCATGTTGTGACATGTTTTGACTCAACTATTTTGGAGTCTTCGATCAGTATGATTGAGATATTTTGATTAATGAGAACCAATGGATACTTTTGATTATCAGTGATACTCCAGTTGCCAATAGAGAGCTGTTGTGATCATGATTTTCTATGGATGCTTGCTCATGGATATTTGATGCTTTTATGCATATTTGATGATATTTATTATGGATTATCTTTTGTGATTTTGAGATTTATGATTCCATGAGCTTAGGGCAGGATATCTGCATGTAGTGTCGGGAAGTGGCTTGCAATGGGGGTCAGGGCCCTAAGAGGTTGCCAAGGTAACTCATTATAAGTTGGATTAATAAGTGAAAACATTCACACCTAATACTAACTGAATGAACCTAAAAAGATAAGTGTTTTGTTCTCACCCATGCCTTGAGTACTTGTACAGACTAGGATCGGAGTAGAGAGAATGCATGGTTGCGACCTTGCATTCCATAGTATGCCTCGTCAGTATGAGAGGATACTAGTGGCCGCATGAGATCAGTATGGACCCGTGGAGTTTAGCTAACTGCCAGGGTAACTTGTACATGATATATGCGATGACACTTTCCTGCTTGGATAGTAGGTTCCTACATGTCATTGTGCGCCTCTGGGATTAGATGTCAGTTTTGTGATGGAACCTTTGAGTTAGTATACTTTTAGGATTCCTGGACTTGTAAAGATTTATGCTATGTGTTTTGGATAGCCTGTTTGAGACTTGAGATTATCTCCTTAGCACGGTGGGAGTCGACCACTTAGGTACCACGTGGTCAGGTGGTAGTGTTTTCCCACTCTTATCATTTGAGATCTATTGAGACATCGTGGCTGATGCGTCCTTTGTGAAGATGGATATGTATCCTTTCATTGATGATTAGCATATGTTAGATGATGTTATCTTATGCTTTTATTTGCATGTTAGATTACTTTCTGCATATGATATAGTATATGTTAGGAGTGACATTCCTACTATGTTAATACCGATGATCTCTTCGGTGCTTTGGAATGTTACGCACAGAGGGATGGCTAGGGCCCACGATGGTCTTATGATGCTATTAACGGTTGGGAGGAACGGTGCACTTAGTTTATTATGTTTGTCTTCTATGATGATGTATCATGTATGACATGTGATTATCTTTACTTTGATGAATCATGAATTAGATGATGTACCTTATTTCACATATGTATATTCTTTTAAGCTTTTCATACCCTATGACATGTACAGTGGATGATTGAGCATTTGAAATGTAATCTATAAACATTGGACTTATCATTATTATTTCATATGGTTGTTATATTAGATGGATTCAATAATATTAGTTGACTTAGATGTAATTCAACGTTAAGGGATCCTTTAAGAATGTAATCTGTTATGTATGTTATGTTTACTTTTAGATGGACATTGCCATTGCTTCCGTTATTGTGCATTAGTTATATATGGTATTTACTTTCATGTTTAAAAAAAAAAATGCTACCAAACTTAGTGAAATTCTAGGTTAATTCTTTGGATCCCTTGGTGGGGCATTACAGGTGTGCATTTGTCTAGATGTTACAAGATACTACATGCTTGAAGAATATGACTAATAAAGTCAATCCTTGAGTTATTTATTTATTTATTTCAAAACATATATCAAAAGTAGCTACCTAAATTTCTAAAACATAATCTAATAATAGCAAAACTTAGTTTCAAATAGTGATATAAAACCACTTAAAAATTCCTTAGTATAGAGTTGATATTCTTCCACACTAAATAGAGTTCATTAATAAACATAATTTGGCTAACTTGTTGATCAAATAGTTGACAATAGTATTTTATATTTATTATTCCTTAATGCGGGCAAGAAGTACGGTTTCTATAGTAGCATTAAAAAATGATAAGATTAATAATAGAGATTGGTTTAGATTTTCTTAACAACATATAAAGATTGAACATAAGAAGTTTCATTCATTCTTACAATTACTATTAAGTATGATATATAATGAGATTAAGATATAAATAAAAAAGAAAGAAGATTAGGGATCACTTTTGTTTTCCTTGTACTTTGTGTGGTTATTTTATGGAAATCTTTGATCACTTATTCCTTCATGAAAACCTGACATATTTTCAAACTTTTGAAATCGAACATTGTTTTAGGGAAGTTAATACTATTGCTGATTTTCTAGTGCACAAGGCTATAAATGATGCATCTCCACTCCAAGATGTTGATGTAAACTCTCTTTCACACATGTTATAATTCACTTGTTCATCATGTTAGAGAACATTACTTCTCTTTTTTGTAGTTCACATAGCAGTGCCGGTTGATTTTAAAGACTTATTTGGCTAGCCCTTATTATAGAGATTTTTGTTGTGTTCTGACATGTTCTCTAGGCTAGTGGCCTCTCTAATATTGTGTAGGTATATGCTTGCTTGATTTTTTATCTCGTTGCATCTGAGTGTTACTTCCATATTTATTAGCTCTTTGCTTGGTTGTATTGGAGTACTTGGATTTCCTCGGCTTCTTCATCCTCCAATGTTGTTTTGTACTTTTCTCCTTGGGAATTTCAATACTAAATGTATATTGGTGCCTGGGCGATTCTTTCTCAATCTTGTGCTTATGTGATCTAATATTTTCCAATCTACTAGATATCGTGGTTATGGTTGTGGTTGTAATAAGTTTCTTCTTTTCTGATCTTTCATAAGATCTGGGCGAGACCCAAGGTTTCCTTCCCTTCATTCTTTCCTACCAATACCCTCACTCAATCGAGGTGTAAAATTTGAGTTAATAATATAAATAAACAAATTTTTTGAACTCCGGCCTTTTACTTTAAAAAAGAAGAAGATGAAAGTAACAAATGGATATCAATTTTATTCAAAGATTTTGTATAAGAATAATTATATACACGAAAAAACAAAGAAACTATATATATATATATATAACACTTATATATTTTATTTATTTAAAAAGTCATTCTGAAAATTTAATTGGTTAAATTTTTTTGATTTTGATGAATAGTCTTTTCTATTAATAAAAAAGATATATTGAATATTCAATTAGTTACGCATCTTACTAATTATTGAAAATTATTGGTGATTTGTTATTTAGCTTTTGCTTTCTTTCAAGAAAAAAAGTATTGACAGAAGTCACAAAATACTGCATTCCCTAACACATTCTTCCAAGAAGGAACACGTTCAAACTGTTGTATTCCGTTGGTTCCTTGGGTGACTTGTGATTTATCATTACGCTCTCTAATCGTCTTTCAATGATGCATTTCCAGTGTTTCTTCGTGATTAAGACAATGAAAACACGCTACAAGTAGAAACCTTTATACAATACGTGAATTTGAATTACATTATTCTGCAGGCATGCGGATTTTCAGTGCTGAACAAATCTGAAAATTTATCATCAACTGTAGAATAGGGAGCATTTTGATAATAGCCGTGGCTGCTGCCATTGTAGCCGTGCTTGCGGTAGTTATAGCTGGAATCAAACGTTTGTGTTTCATAATAACGATCGGTGTAAGAAGTGTATTCGGAGTCATAGGGATACGGCCACACCTCTGCCTTCTTCCCACATCCTCTCACGGCCTTCAGAACTCTTTTGCGATCGACATAACCAGTCACCGTTACTTTCTGCATTGCCATGTCGATCTCCACATTATCTACACCTTTAAGAAACAAACAAAGCCAACAAAATAGTAAGAAATTAGAATAATCGAGAATTAATGATTTAGAGTACTACTTAAAAACTATGTTGAAATTAAGAATGATATATAAATTGATGTACCTCGGAGTTGAGAAAGAGCCTTGCGAATTTTTCTTTCGCAGCCACCGCAATCCATATTTACTTGCATCTCCACCATCTGCAATGCCTGCATTATATTAAAGCCATTATCATGTTTCATTAGTGAATCAGATAATAACGCATGAATTTGTAATTTGTAAACAAAACCCTAATTGAAATGCAAACAAAGCAGGTCTTACAATATTCATTGTGTAGCCTCGCCGGGACTGTTCCATCTCAAAACTTTTGAATACAAATGAAAATAAAATTTGAGTTAATTTAGGAAGTGTGACATTGAGATTTCCTTTTATAAGCGAATGTTGGGAGGCGAGGAGGAAAGTGAGAGGAATGAAGAAAACGCGGAGTTCATTGGCGTGCATAGCAAGTTTAACAATTCCGTGGCGGTGATATCAAAGCTATGGCATTCGTTACAAAACAAAAATGAACCTTCTTCCACCGAATAATTTTATGTCTTTCTAAGGAAGCCTTGCTCAATGCAAGCTTTCTCTTCTTGTTTTCTTTGGTTCGGTTTTAATGTAAAAAACCAATTACGTTGTGAAATACTTTTGTTATTCTTTCATTTAACTTGTTGCGAGCTCATAACTTCGTTTGTAAATTTTTATGGACGACTTATATTAATTACCTTGCAACATATCAACACTAAGTCGAGCATATCTATCATGAAAGAATCTAGGGTTCGTTGTAAATGCGTAGGAAAGAAAAGAAAGATAATAACACGAAATTTTTATATTAAAATACTAATAATCTAAATATTATAATAGTCAGTTTAATTATTATTAATTAAAGTGTGTTTTGGTATCAATGAAAAAATAATATTATTTATTTGATGAATCAATAATGTTAATATTTAATTTAAATATTTCTTTTGTTTTGTTTCAATTTCATTTTATTATAACTATATATATACATATGCATATACAAATATATATTATTTAGTAATTGTTTAAATAGTATATCAATGTTAAAGAGTCATTCATTTTTCATCCCTTAAAGTTTGCAATTCATATGTACTATTTAACAGTTTTTCATATTTCAATCAACTTAAGCTTGTATTTGCCTTAATGCATAAAAATTTAATTAAGTATAGTTACAATAAAGAATTAACAATAAACATTACAAAATTCTCATTGCATATATTTAAATTATTTCAAAAAAAGTATATTTATAAAATTTTGAAATTTATAAATATATTTCAAAAGTAATATATCTTTAATATAAAAATATCTATCATTAAAAATAATTTCATTGTATTTGTTAAAACTATATAATATTTAGATATTTTAAAAATAATAGAATTATAGTATAGTTGTATGTTAGTGTATGTTACTACATCATTAAATATTTATAATTTATGTAATACTAGAAAGCAAGAGAACTATATTATATTCATTTATGTATATAAAAATTATATGTGGAATGAAGATTATGTAAAAATTAATTTTTAAATAAAGATTATATTAAAGATATTTATTTTATTATAAAAAAGTGGTTTTTTTTTCCCCCTTTTTAAAAGTGTATAGTTATTTAATATTTTAGTGTTAATAAAATTTTTAAATATAATAGAATCATAGCATAGTTCTATATTAGATTTATGTTAGTGTATTAATAGTTTATTTAATATTTATGAAATAAAAATATTATTAAATATATCTTTTTCATCATATGTTTATATATTTATTATCTAAAATATGATCTTAGAATAGGTAGTGTTTCCTATAAATTCATTCCTATAATCTTAGAAACTAAAACTTTCACATATATACTTTAGAAAAATAAAAAATAAAAATACTTAAATCTAATTGGTGGAAAGAAAAAAGATTAATCATTTGTATTAAATAGAAGTTATTGCATAAAATAATGTAGAAGATAATCTATTATTATATTCTCATCTTATAACGATGCTTTGTGATGAAGAAAAGGACACACTAAGCTTAAGCTATATTATTTAACAAGTGCCACATAGTGGCATGTACTTGCCAAAGAATGTATTGCAATAGAAATAGTAATTAAATATTATAATAATTAAATAATAAAGTAACTGTATTAGAGAAAGATAGATGTATGATAAAATTATTATAGAAATAAGTTTTTCAAATCAACTAATCTAATTTCAAAATTAAAAAGTAGTTAAATAAATAACAGTTTTATAAATAATCTTATCAAAATCCTCACTTTTATTTGTGGAAGTTCAAATCAAACAATAATCTAATAAGTTCAAAATTACCTTGGAAGTCAATGGAATTAATGAAGTGGTAGTTCATTTCCCAGCAAACTCCTAGCATCATTGAATTATATCTACATTTTAATCAATGCTAGTACAAAACTAATCTCATTTGATAAAGAAAGTGGACTATGGAATTGCTAATAAATTTGAATTGGTAGAAGATTCTATTAATTTTTTAATACAAAATAGGCACTCTTAATTTTCCTCAATTTCATTTGAGTTCCACTCTCCTCTAAATTTTTTATTCAAACTAAATAGGGAAACAATCTATAAGGTTTCTTCAATATATCTTATTCTATTTTATTTTAGAACTTGAAAAGTGTAAAAAAACCTATTTCAATATAGAATTGTAAATTTATATGTAAATTAATTTTAGATATATTTTCCAATCAAACAAAGAAAGAACTAGATCTAAAATATTACTTTTAGATGATATATGATTAAATTCACTTTTACTTAAAAATAGATTTTCTTCTCTCTTATAGATATCAATATTTAAAGATTTATTTTAAAAATTACTTCTTATTTAATAATTTGTAATTATAAGATTTCTAAATAATATTTGGAAAGCAAAAATATTTTAGGTAAATATATAAAATTCAATATAAAAATAATATATATAAATATTTAAGTAGGTTTCAAATTTAGTTTCTCCATAAATGTTAAATAAAAAAATCAAATGTAAATTAAATTTAAAAGGTTATGATTGCATTTGAAAAAACTAAATGAATAATTTTTTTTAAAAAATTAAATACTTAATATTTTTGTCAACATAATATAGTTTATTAATTTTTTCCTAAAATTGTGCCGATAAAAATAAGTAATGGAGCTATCTCTGAAAAAAGGGGTCCTATAAGACAAAATCAAAACAACCAATCATAGTGGTGAAAATAAATTTTTAGAATATATAAAATTTATCAATAAATTAAGAAACTTTACAAAGATGTCAATTACATAAAAATTTACATTCATGACTGGTGTAAATTAATTGAAAAATCGGAAGAATTCAATGCAATAGTATATTGCCTATGGCATGTACTATAAGGGTTCGAGTTTCCAAAATTATTTTAATTTACCCTATTAGTAAATAGTAAAGTAAGGGTTCTATTCAATTTCAAGATTCATTTTGGTTAAAGATATTCATTTATTTTAATGTAATATTTTAATTTAATTTAATTTAGTTAGGGTTTATTTTCAATATAATTTAGTTTAGTATTATAATTCAATTTCTAGTAGAATGTTTTTAATTTTTAAAAGCTTTTGATTTATTTTTTAAATGTTAAGTCAAGATACTTAGGAACCAAAAATTATTTTTAAATGATAAATAATTTTATTTTAAAATACTTCAATTTTTTTAAAATATTATGACAATTTTTAAAAATTATAAATTAAATATTACAATTTTTCATTTATTAGATATAACAAAAAATATTAAAATTTTAATTCAATAATGTCAAATATTATCATTACCATCAAATAAATTGATTCTTTTATAATTATCAATAGATTAGATTACATTTAATAAATATTATATCTAATCAAACTATTAAATTAGGGAAAATACAAGACACTATATGACACTTGTTTGTTTCAATATATAGCTCTTTTAAGGTTGTTCCATTATTGTTGTTTTCAAAGAAATTATTACAAACCCTACTAATAATAAAAATCTCTATTAATTTTGGGTTTAGAAAATAATTAAAGATATAGTTTTCACGATCTTGATCTCTCACGAGGAACCATAATGTGAGAAAATGTTTCACCTTCTAAAAAATGTGTATGCGTTATTGGGGGCATAGAAGGCAACCAAAAAAAAAACTCAAAAAATAAAATGGGCCATAGGTTGCCATCCATAAAAATGATTTTAAAAAAGTGCACATGCACTATATCTTGGGATCCATAAGCATTAGAGCATGCACACTACTGAATTTTTTTAGAAAAGAAGATATGTGTCATCTTTTTGGAAACACAACTTGGTGCATTTATCCCATGAGTCAGATAATGAAGTTGTTGTACCTAATGATTATGCTAGGAAGCATATTCAAGAGGTTGAATAAATATTGGATTAGAGAGTTTTAAAAAGAACAAGAGGGAAAGGTTACTATGAATATTTGGTGAAGTGAAAGAATAAATCAATTGAAGATGCTACATGGATTTCTCAATGTGAGTTGGATTCAATTCACATTGTGACATCTCAATGATTTAGAAGAATCATTTGTTTCAACTATGATTGTACAATGCAAGAGCATCCTGGGTTGCCTTGTAATCATGCTCATTTTTATTCATTCTACCAGTTACTACTGTGCCAATTATTGTCAAGTTCCAATTATTTCCAAGTTCTAGTTATTGCTGAGTTGTCTAGTGTTAGTTGAGTGTTCCTTCATATTTGGAGTGAGCCTAATATTTTTTAATAGTTGGTTCCTTCTTTGACTGGGTTTGTTTGTGATTGGTTCTTAGTTTGAGATGACTTATCTATTTAATTTAGATTATGAATTTAATGATAGGACTCTCTCTCTCTCTCTCTCTCTCTCTCTCTCTCTCTCTCTCTCTCTCCTCCTTGGTGTTGTACTTTGTGTTTTCTTCCATTGTGTATATAAGACTTATACTATTATTTATATTTATTTTATTTTATTATTAAATATAAAACTTCACATTTCCAAAAAAATAAATAAATATAACCTAAGCCTCTAAAGTTTATTCTAACAATTAATTAATAGATCTCAAAAGTCTATGTCTTAAAAATATACTTAATTCATTAACAAAGCATAAATACAATTTTATGATATTTTAAAATAATTTTAGTGTATGTTATTTATTCTAATTAATTAATCTTTGAAATTTAAAAGTTGATTGGATAAAATAAAGCTAAAATTATATTATAAATAATTTATAAAATATGATGAACATTCCACTACTAGTCACTACATGACACTTGTTCTACTATATATCTATGTGGTATAAAAGGGTTACATTTTACCGAAAAAGGAAGTCTATTTTGTAAAGTAATATCTATTTTATTACATATCTTTGTGATATATAAAATAATAAATTTTGATACAATAAAGGACTATATTTTGTAAAGTATAGTCTTGAGAAAATGTTGTGGAATTTTAAAAATATGGTCATGATAAAGATATATAAAAGCTTACATTTTTACTAAAAAAAGGAAGTACCTTTGTTATATGAAAAATATTTTTGTAAAGCATTGTCTTGAGGAAAGGTCGTGTAATTTCAAAACAACTTACACGACCTTTCCTCAAGACAATGCTTTACAAAAATATTTTTCATATAACAAAGGTACTTCCTTTTTTTAGTGAAAATGTAAGCTTTTATATATCTTTATCATGACCATATTTTTAAAATTCCACAACATTTTCTCAAGACTATACTTTACAAAATATAGTCCTTTATTGTATCAAAATTTATTATTTTATATATCACAAAGATATGTAATAAAATAGATATTACTTTACAAAATAGACTTCCTTTTTGGTAAAATGTAACCTTTTTATACCACATAGATATATAGTAGAACAAGTGTCATGTAGTGACTAGTAGTGGAATGTTCATCATATTTTATAAATTATTTATAATATAATTTTAGCTTTATTTTATCCAATCAACTTTTAAATTTCAAAGATTAATTAATTAGAATAAATAACATACACTAAAATTATTTTAAAATATCATAAAATTGTATTTATGCTTTGTTAATGAATTAAGTATATTTTTAAGACATAGACTTTTGAGATCTATTAATTAATTGTTAGAATAAACTTTAGAGGCTTAGGTTATATTTATTTATTTTTTTGGAAATGTGAAGTTTTATATTTAATAATAAAATAAAATAAATATAAATAATAGTATAAGTCTCATATACACAATGGAAGAAAACACAAAGTACAACACCAAAGAGGAGAGAGAGAGAGAGAGAGAGAGAGAGAGAGAGAGAGAGAGAGGATCCTATCATTAAATTCATAATCCAAATTAAATAGATAAGTCATCTAAAACTAAGAACCAATCACAAAAAAACTCAGTCAAAGAAGGAACCAACTATTAAAAAATATTAGGCTCACTCCAAATATGAAGGAACACTCAACTAACACTAGACAACTCAGCAATAACTAGAACTTGGAAATAATTGGAACTTGACAATAATTGGCACAGTAGTAACTGGTAGAATGAATAAAAATGAGCATGATTACAAGGCAACCCAGGATGCTCTTGCATTGTACAATCATAGTTGAAACAAATGATTCTTCTAAATCATTGAGATGTCACAATGCGAGTTGAATACAACTCACATTGAGAAATCCATGTAGCATCTTCAATTGGTTTATTCTTCCACTTCACCAAATATTCATAGTAACCTTTCCCTCTTGTTCTTTTTAAAACTCTCTAATCCAATATTTATTGAACCTCTTGAATATGCTTCCTAGCATAATCATCAGGTACAAAAACTTCATTATCTGACTCATGGGATAAATGCACCAAGTTGTGTTGCCAAAAAGATGACACATATCTTCTTTTCTAAAAAAATTCAGTAGTGTGCATGCTCTAAGGCTTATGGATCCCAAGATATAGTGCATGTGCACTTTTTTAAAATCTTTTTTATGGATGGCAACCTATGGCCCATTTTATTTTTTGAGTTTTTTTTCGGTTGCCTTCTATGCCCCCAATAACGCACACACATTTTGTAGAAGATGAAACATTTTCTCACTCTTGTCGTCAAAATGCCTTGTCCTCGTGAGAGATCAAGATTGGGTTCATCAAGTATGTTTTCTATCTTGTTTGAGCATTGTTTTGTATGTTTTTTAGTTTTTCTTCAAGTTTGTTTATTTATTTGAAATGCAATTGGTTTCTTATTAGGAAATGTGAATAATGAACCACCAAATCTATAATCATATCAACAAAAGTCTCCACAAAATCAAAATGAAAACCCTTGTGAGGAAGAGAATGAACCTTTGCAACCTCCACCGATTGAAAAGATATCCTCATGTCACCCAAGACTATGATGAATGAAATAGAAAGAGGGAAAATGAATTAGAAGCAATCATTGTTAGGTTAAAAGCTTGCAAGAAAACTAATCCTATGAGAATACAATTGACATCCTCCCTCGAGTCCATTATGAGCCAGGTAGCTTCTATTAGTGGTTAGTTGGATATTTGACATGTTAAGAGACAAGAGGAAAGAAGAAGTTATGCAAACAAATCATCCCATAAATATGAAAATAAAAAGGACATAACAAATGGTAACATATGTGCATTGTTTAAATATTCAAGAGAACAAGAAACTGTTAAAACTATGTATCTAATTTGTCTCATCATTTGAGAGGTTAGGGACACATCATAACCCTAATGTAGTTAGGACACCTGTTGTCAAGCCATAGGGTGAGCATGTCATTATTCCTTTAGTTGTGAAGGAACATGTAGAGACAAGTCCTCTAAGGACTATCAATGCTTTGACATAAACCCTCATTCATTACACCAGTCCATTAGTTGAGGAGCCTTCTTTACATTGTGGTCACATGTGCACATCATCCAGATCCTTATGCACATTTGGTAGGCATGTTTTAGACACTATGGATGATGGGCTAGTCACTGATGACTTCCTATGTGAGACATTTGGCATTGATACCTAGGTAAATTACAATTACAATAAACTAATTTGATCACATTTTGTATGTACAATGAATGTCTAATAAATTAGCATGTCTTGACATTGTTCAAAATTCAGGGTAAGAGTGTCAATGGCCCTAGTACAGATTCCCTAGCCCCATTTTATGTCTCATCGACGAGTCAAAAGGTATATATTGATTTAATTATTTGAATTAATAAATATATTAATTAATTAATCATAGGAAGGATTGACATAAAAAAATTATCGATGTGCATTAGTTCTCTACTAGACCATCGACATTCACAAGGGACTCTAAGCCTAGGCATGATATGAGCTTCATAGGGGTACATTTGTTTCATGTTACTTTAATCCATTTAATTATATTATATTTTATTAAAAAAATATAAATTGTATTATATAATTTGTAGTTTTTGACGTCAGAGACTCCTCATCTTCGTTAGTTCATTAATTGTGGAGTTGTTGCTACCTAGTTCCAAACCATTGGCCAAGCTATGAAAGAGTTTTCATAATTTTAGTTGGGTATGTGCAAGATCATGGTCAACCAAGCCATGCCATTAAGTGGCAATGAAAAATCAAAAAATTAGGGTCATGTTAACTTGATATACAATTTTAAACTTGTTATAAAATTTCAATCACAAAGTTGTGAGAAATGAATCTGTAGGAAACTGAATTTAGTTCTTGAACTACTAGACCTTATATAAAGAAAGAAAGAAATGATTGGTCAAAACTTTGAATTTTAATATAATAGTGCAAAAAATTTAGGACAAAAATAAGAAGTAGGTGTATAACTAATCACCTTAGACAAAATTGGATGATAATATTTTTTAACAAGATTCTAGATATAAGAAGTAGATGCATGCCCAGATGTGGCACATATTTTTGGGTATCTTTATTCCAAAAAAAATTAATTATCAATTTTCTACTATGGTGTTTTTATAATAATAAAAATTCCCTTGTCTAACCACTTTAACTAATTCAAAACTTTACATAATTCAATTTTTATTTTACATTTCTTATAGTAGGATAAGGATATAATGTGACACATTTTTGGATCTCAAAAGTGTTAAACTATTTGATATTTATATATTTTTTCAACCAATGTGTCAATCAACACTTTATGTATAACTCCATTAGAAAATGAATAATAATTACTTCTTAAACTCATAATTTGATAGACATTACATGAATGGAAAGATAAGAACATGGTTAAGAAACTCTTTTCATCTCATCAAGTTTGGGTTAAAAAAATGTCATCAGACACATCTTTGAAGTAAAAATACACAACAACAGGCCAAAAACATGTTTTCTAGACATTTTTCAAGTTGACCTAATAGGGTTGGTATCCAAAGCAATACTAGGCCTCATAAAGCTATTGATATTTTCTTTTGGTATCAAGATGGGTGGGGAAAAGGTAGAATAGATTTTGAAATGCTTTGAGGCATTTTAAAACTACATAGTTTAGGTTGCCATTTTTTGGCACACCATGATCCTACACATAACTAGTTGTTATTTATAATATTTAGTATTGAAATTTCAAATGGAATTTATAAGTATGATCGACTGATATATTGATTGAATTTTTGTGGGGCTTTGTTACTCCCAATCATCTACGAGCCTTTGAGATGGATGCATAGAGTGACTATTTGATGGTAGTAAGAAAATCATTAATTTTATGTGTAGATATATTTGATTTCAAGGAATAATAATTATTGATTCATATATACTTTGTTTGTATCAGCTCCAGTTACATAGGAGCCTAAATAAGAGGACGAGAAAGTGTGTGAGAAAGACCTCATCATCCCCATCATCTCCCTTCATACAATGATAGAGGACCTCTCGGGATTTGTTTCCTTCGAGAAGATATAGGGATGGAGACAAATGTATAGGCATTAGTGGACATATATCTTAGATTTTATGTTGGTGGACATATTTGACATACATTTGATGTATATATGACATTTTATATTTTATGCATGACATTATTACAACTTACAACTTTGATGCATTGGTTTGTTCATTTATGATATTACCGATTATCATAATAGATATCTTGTTTTTCTTGTTTATGTTCTAAGTATTTCATGTATTTCATTTTAAAGTAATTTGCATCCAAAATAAGGGTAGGAATCATTATAATAAGCTTTGATAGTATCTTTTGACTTGTGAATAAGGATATGATATTAATTTGTACTTAAATTGTACAAGTTATGAGTTCTTTTGATTATGAGTCACTTGTTTGGAGTTTTTGTTGAGATGAAAATAGTGAAACTTGAATTCTTATTACTGTTATACAATTAACATTGAAGTTTGAGCTAGAGTTGGCTGCATTATGTAAATTTCTAAGCTTGAATCTTATTGTAATCATAAATATTTGAAGAGTTTATATTATATGGTTTATCTTCAAAACACAAGAAGACTTGAAATAAAGTTTTTAATTTGTTCATGGAATTTGATATTAATATTGCTTCCTTATCCATCTCTTTGAGAACTTCATTCATGGAAACACATTATATATGTTCTTCTTATGATTCCTATAGCTATAGTTGTTATGTTTTTTCTTGGATATCTTTTATTTTTCATTATCCACTATGAATTAAATACACTATCTTTGATCTCCTTTGTATAGTGATGGATTTATAGCCCTAGGATGTCATCATCAAATTCTTGTATCCTTTTCATTCTTCCAAGTATTGATACACAATATGTAGTGATTCTTAGGGTCAATTTTATCTAGAATCCCTAACAACATTTGAGCACTCAACAGGATGAGAAAATCTTGGGACTAGGGTATACCTAGCCACTTAGAGCTAACAAAGTATAAATTTTGATCCCATAATGAATCATTAGAGAGATTCACCAATTGGTGACTCAAGTTTTAGCATCACCTGAGATGGGGCCACAAAATCAAAAGACAATCCAATCTTCAAAAAGGGAGAGATGTTATTATAGGTGCTAACAACATGATCCTATAGCACTAGACATTGCATCCATACCTTGCACAAGCTTCAAGAAATGCTTTGTCAAAAATCACTACCCTATGGCATTTAGTGACTCTGAGGATCAATTCTATATGGCATGCTCAAGAATTTTCAAGTGGTCAAAAGGAAACGAAAAGCTTGGGAATAGTGTTTACTCAACCACTCAAAGCTAACGGAGAAAATAGTTAGAGAGATTCACCAATTGGAAACTTTGTACTAGCCAACACTACATGTTTCAGCATCACTTGAGATGAGGCCACAAAATCAAAATGGAATCCAATCTCCAAAAAGAGAGAGAGGCTATTGTAGGTGTTGGCAACACAATCCTATAGCACGCATAATTGCATCCATACCTTGCATGAGCTCCAAGATATGAACCTTCAAAGATCGCTTCCCTGTGGCATTTAGTGACTCTTAGGGTCAATTTTGTTCGACATGCCCAAGAGAATTTAAGTGGTCAACAAGATAAGATGATCTTAGGAATAGGATTTATCTAGCTAGTTAGATCTAATTGAGTAGAAATCTTGGTCCCATGATGAATGGTTAGAGAGATTCACTAGTTGGTGACTTTGTACTGTCCAACACTACAAGTTTCAACATCACTCAAGATGTAGTCACAAACTTAAAATGAAATCCAATCTCCAAAAAGAGAGTGAGGTTATTGTAGGTGTTGACAACACAATCTTGTAGCATCCAAAATCATATGCAGACCTCACACAAGCACCAAGATATGTATCGTCAAAGATCAATACCCTATGGCATTTAGTGATTCTTAGGGTCAATTTCATTTGGCATACTCAAGAATGTTTGAGACATCAATGGGATGAGACAAGCTTGGAACTAGGCTTTGCCCAACCACTTAGAGCTAATGGAGCAAACAATTTGGTCTCACAATGAATGATTAGAGAGATTCGCTAGTTAGTGACTTTGTACTGACAAACACTACAAGTTTAAGCGTCACCCGAGATGGGGCCACAAAATCAAAATAGAATCCAATCTACAAAAATTGAGAGAGGTCACTATAGGTGTTGAAAACATGATCCTGTAGCACCCAGATTTACATCCATATCTCGCATGAGCTCTAAGATCTATGCCCTATCAAGGATCGCTGCCCTATGGCATTTAGTGACTCTTAGGGTCAATTCCATTTGGCATGTTTGAGAATTTTCAAGCGGTCAATGAGATGAGATGAGATGATCTTGTGACTAGGGTTTCCATAAACACTAAGAACTAATGGATTAGATAGTTTTTTCCCACAACAACTAGTTAGAGAAATTTACTAGTTGGCGACTTTATACTAGCTAGCACTACAAGTTTCAGCATCTCCCAAGATGGGGCTACAAAATAAAAATAAAATCCAATCTCCAAAAAGTGAGAGATATTATTTTAGGTGTCAAAAATACAATACTTTAGCATCTAGAATTGCATCCATACCTTGCATGAGCTCCATGGTATGCCTCGTTGAAGATCACTTCCCTATGGAAATTAGCAACTCTTAGGGTCAATTCATGTTTGGTGTGCCCAAGAATGTTTGAGTAGTCAATAGGACAAGATAAGCTTGCGACTATGGTTTACCCAACTACTAAGAGCTAATAGAGTAGACATCTTGGTCACACAATGAATGGTTAAAGTTATTTACCAGTTGGTGGCTTTGTATTGGCAAACACTACAAGTTTCAACATCACCCAAGATGAGGTCACAAAATCAAAATGGAATCCAATCTCTAAAAATAAATAGGTTATTGTAGGTTTCCACAATATGATCCTATAGCACCCATAATTGCATCCATACCTCACATGAGCTCTAAGATATGCATTTTCAAAAATCGTTGTCATGTGACATTTAGTGACTCTAAGGGTCAATTCTATTTAGCATGCTCGAGAATGTTCATGTGGTCAATAGGATGAAACAATATTAGGACTAGGATTTACCTTAACCCTTGACCTAAAAAAGCAGACACTTTGGTCCCATGACAAATAGTTAGAGAGATTCACCAGTTGGCAACTTTGTACTAACCAACACTAGAAGTTTTAGCATTACTCGAGATGGGGCAACAAAATCAAAATGAAATCCAATCTCCATAAAGAGAGAGAGGTTATTGTAGGTGTTGAAAACACAATCATGTAGTACCCACAATTGCATCTATACCTCACATAAGCTCCAAGATATGCATTGTTAAAGATCGTTACCCTATGGCATTTAGTGACTCTTAGGGTCAATTTTTTTTGGCATGCCTGAGAATGTTCAAATGATCAACAGGAGGAGATGAGTGTGGGAATAGGTTTTACCCAATCATTTAGAGGTACTAGAGTAGATGGTTTGGTTCAACAACGAATGGTTAGAGAGATACACCAGTTGGTGAGTTTGTACTAGCCAACACTACACATTTTAGCATCACCTGAGATGGGGCCACAAAATGCAAACAAAATCAAATCTCCCAAAAGAGATATTTTATTGTAGGTGTGGACAAAACTATCCTATAGCACCCTGAATTGCATCCATCTCTCGTATGAGTTTTGAGATATGCCCCATCAAAGATTGTTGCCCTATGGCATTTAGTGACTCTTGGGGTTAATCTTGTTTCATTTTCCCAAGGTCATTCAAGCAGTCAATGAGATGAGACAAACTTGGGACTATGGTTTAACTAGCCACTTGAAGCTAACAGAGTAGATAGTTTGGTCCCATGGAGAATGGTTAGAGAGATTCACTAGTTGATGACTTTGTACTAGCCAACACTACAAGTTTCAACATCACCAAAGATGGGGCTGCAAAATCAAAATGGAATCCAATCTCCAAAAAGACAGAGAGGTTATTGTCAGTGTCCACAAAAAACTCATGTAGCACCAAGAATTGCATCCATACCTCGCATGAGCTCAGAGATATGCCCTTTCAAAGTTCACTTCCCTATGGAATTTAGTGACTCGCAAGGTCTCAATTATATAAATCTTACATCAAATTTTTTTATAATTATATTAAATCTAATGAAGTAGCTATATCTACAATAGATTTTAATGTTTCATGTATTGCCTCATGATCTAACTTGCAAACCTTCCAAAGAGTCTTATTATGTGGTTTTCCTCCATTTTTATCAAATAGACATTTGACGCAATAACAATGTTTGAATAATGAAGAATCTTCCTCTCTATTTGCCAATCCTTGAATAACCACAAGTTAGGGTTCTTTATAGAATATCATCTAAGCCATATACAAGTTACACCCACCAAACCTATATGATACTCTAAACCTTCACCATTTGTAGCCATGTGATCTAATTGTTTTTGAGCTACACACAACAATACAATTAAATAATTTGTCCCTTCTTTATTATCTTTAGGTGAAATAACAACAAAAACATGGCCTACAACTTGATAAATGTACATAATGTGGTCATTAATTTAGTAAATACTTAGGTAAAAATTATAAAGTTACATATTGAATTTACAGAGATACATATTACTAGGTTGCACTAGATTAGACAAGTGGTCAAAGTCAATGAATGAATCCATATCTACCATTTTTAGTGCTTGTGGGGGATGACAGGTGTCAATTGGGTTCAAAACTTGTATATCCCATTTGTCCACCCATCTAGTTGACTCACACTCAATCTCAATTTTCCTCTACACATGATGGAGAAAATCATGCCATTTTTTATGTGTGGATACTCCATGAACCTACATTAGAACTTCTAAAAGAGTGCAACTCACTTGATCCTACCAGTGTGCATTAATCCTCATATGGTTCAATATTAGTATTATTTATTAGCCAAAATAATCTATGAACCATAGACTCACCTTCCTTACCTAGACCCAATGTAGCATTATACCACTGGTTGATGGATTTTGCATCTATCAATGTTGCTCTATCTTTATAATTCAATTCTTCACAAGCTAAGGCTCTTTTGATGCATGTGCCTACACCATAATGCTCTCCCTTTCCATGACTAGCCTTTGCGAAATTTCACATATATTGAATTCTATACAACTTGTGCATCCTGCTCAACCAATAGAACATCCATGCATTCTTGAATTGAGATGTACAATTTTTTGACCAAGTAATGTATTGACAATATGGTATGCCCTTGTTAACCAAATCTCTCTCTCTCTCTCTCTCCCTCCCCCACCTCTCCCTCTCCCTCTCTCCCTCCCTCCCTCCATTTCTCCCTACTCTCTCTCATTCGCTACCCTTTCTCCTCTCTCTCCCTATCCATTCTGTCTACTGAAATACAAGGCTTATAAAGTGCATGCACACTATAGTGTGTACATGCTATGTAAGCATTAACTTTAAAAATAATTTAAATATTGTGCACACATTATAGTGTGCATGCGCTATGGTGTGCATGCACTAGTTAAAGCATTGGATTTTACCAAGCCTAAGGCTTGGGTTTTCCTTTGGGATCCAATCCAAAGGTTTGAACTCTCTAAACTAGTCTAAGACATGTTTTGCAACAAGCATAAAAAAAATGATTGATTTTTTTTGTGTGCTCAACTTAAAGTTTCATCATAGTTACATAAAATTAGGTTACATAATATTGTAGATCTCTGTGTTAGCTATATAACCATATATAACCACCTTCGACACATTCCACGATGACATATGTCCTTAGGGGTCCTAAGACCCCTAAGGACATATTAGAATCATTCATATGGGTCGAAGGGGATCACAAGGTCACATATGACCCCCTCTAACACATTCTATGATGACATATGTCCCTAAGCGTCCTAAGACCCCTAGGGAAATATTAGAATCTTTTATATGGTTTGAACCCTATGACCCCCTTCAACACATTACATGATGACATATGTCCCTAGGGGTCCTAGGACTCCTAGGGACATATTAGAATGCTTCATATGGGTCAAAGGGGGTCATAAGTTGACCAATGACCCCATTTTACCCATTAAATGATGATATATGTCCCTAGGGGTCCTAGGACCCATAGGGACATATTAGAATGTTTCATATGGGTCAAAAGGGCTCATAGGGTGACTTGTGACCCCCTTCAACCCATTGCATGATGACATATCTCCCTAGGGGTTCTAGGACACCTAGGGACATATTAGAATCATTCTTATGGGTCAAAAGGGGTACAAAGTTGACGTATGACCCACTTTGACACATTACATGATGACGTATGTTCATAGGGGTCCTAGGACCTCTTAAGACATATTAGAATGCTTCATATGGGTCAAAGGGTGTCATAGGTTGACCTATGACCCCATTCGACCCATTAAATGAATGGCATATGTACTTAGGGGTCCTAGTACCCCTAGAGACATTTTAGAATTGTTCTTATGGGTCAAAGGGGGTCATAGGTTGACCTATAACCCACTCTAACCTGTTACATGATGCAATATGTCCCTAGGGGTCCTAGGATGCCTAGGGACATATTAGAATGCTTGATATGGGTCAAAGGGGTTCATAGGTTGACCTATGACGTCCTTCGACCCATTAAATGATGACATATATCTCTAGGGGTCCTAGGACCCTTAGGGACAGATTACAATGGTTCATATGAGTCAAAGGGGGTCATAGGTTGACCTACGACCCCCTTCGACCCATTACGTGACGACCTATGTCCCCAGGGGTCCTAGGATCCCAAGGGACCTATTAGAATCATTCATATGGGTCAAAGGAGGTCATAAGTTGACCTATGACACCGTTCAACCCATTACATGATGACATATGTCCCTACGGGTCCTAAGATCTTTAGGGACATATTAGAATTGTTCATATGAGTCGAAGGGGGTCATAGGTTGACCAATGACCCCCTTTGACCCATTAAATGATGACATATATCCCTATGGGTCCTAGGACACCTAGGGACATATTAGAATCATTCTTATGGGTCAAAGGGGGTCATAGTTTGACCTATGACCCCCTTCAACCCATTAAATAATGACATATGTCCCTAGGGGTCTTAGGACACCTAAGGACATATTAGAATCGTTCTTATGGGTCAAAGGGGGTCATAGGCCCTTCAACCCATTACATGATGACATGTGTCCCTAGGGGTTTTAAGACCCCTAGAGACATATTAGAATTCTTCTAATGGGTCAAAGGGGGTCATAGGGTAACCCCTTCGACCCATTACCTGATGACATATGCCCATAGGGCTCCTTGGATCCCTAAGGACATATTGAAATGCTTCATATGGGTCAAAGAGGGTCATAGGTTGACCTATGACTGCCTTCCACCCATTAAATGATGACATATCTCCTTAGGGGTCTTAGAAAACCTAGGGACATATTAGAATCGTTCTTATGGCTCAAAGGGGGTCATAGGATGACCTATGACCCCCTTTGACATATTACATGATGACATATGTCCCTAGGGGTCTTAGGACCCCTAGGAGCATATTAGATTTGTTCATATGGGTTAAAGGGGGTCATAGGTTAGCCTATGACCCCCTTAAACCAATTACTTGATGATATATGTCCCTATGGGTACTAGGACTCCTAGGGACCTATTAGAATCATTCTAATGAGTCAAAGGGGGTATTAGTTTGACCTATGACCCACTTTGACCCATTACATCATGACATATGTTTCTAGAGATCCTAGGACCCCTAAGGACATTTTAGAATCATTCATGATGCATTACATGACAACATATGTCCCTAGTATTCTTAAGAACCCTAGGGACATATTAGAATCATTCATATGGGTCAAAGGGGTTCATATGTTGACCAATGACCCCCTTTGACCCATTACATGATGACATATATCCCTAGGGGTCCTAGGACTTCTAGAGATATATTAGAATCGTTCAGATGGGTCCAACGGGGTCATAGGTTGACCTATGACCTCTTTCGACCCATTACATGATGACATATGTCTCAAGTTTTCCTAAGATCCCTAGGGACATATTATAATCATTTTTCTAGGTCAAAAAGGGGTAATAGGTGTACCTATGACCCCATTCGACCCACTACATGATGACATATATCCCCAAGGGTCCTAGGATCCCTAGATACATATTAGAATCATTCATATGCGTCAAAGGGGGTCATAGGTTGACCAATGACCCCCTTTGACCAATTAAATGATGACATATGTCCCTACGGGTCCTAGGACCCCTAGAGACATATTAGAATTCTTCATATGGGTCAAAAGGTTTCATAGCTTGAGCTATGACCCCTTTTAATGCATTAAATGATGAAATATCTCCCTACGGGTCTTAGGACACCTAGGGACATATTAGAATCATTCTTGTGGCTCAAAGGGGGTTGTAGGTTGACTTAGAACCCCCTTCAACATATTACATGATGACATATGTCCCTAGGGGTCCTAGCACCCCTCGAAACATATTATATTTGTTCATATGGGTCAAAGGCAGTCATAGGCTAACCTACGACCCCCTTCGACCTATTAAATGACGACATATGTCCCTAGAGGTTCTAGGACCCCTAGGGATATATTATAATCATTCTTATGGGTCAAAGGGGGTTACAGTGTGACCTATGACCCCCTTTAACCCATTAAATGATGACATATGTCCCTTGGGGTCCTATGACTCTTAGCGACATATAAGAATCATTCTTATGGGTCAAAGGGGGTCGTAGGTTGACCTATGACCCCCTTTAACCCATTAAATGATGACATATATCCCTAGGGGTCTTAGAACCCCTAGGGACATATTAGAATCATTCATATAGGTCAAAGTGGGTCAAAGGTTGATTGATGACCCACTTCGACCCATTACATGATGACATAGGTCCCCAAGGGTCCTAGTTACCCTAGGGACATATTTGAATCATTCATAAGGGTAAAAGTGGATCATAAGTTGACCTATGACCCTATTCAATCTATTACATGATGACATATGTCCCCAAGGTCCTAGGATCCCTAGGGATATATTAGAATCATTTATATGTGTCAAAGGGGGTCATACGTTGACCAATGACCCCCTTTGACCCTTTAAATGATGACATATGTCCCTACGGGTCCTAGAACCCATAGAGACATATTAGAATCATTCTTATGGATCAAATGGGCTCATAGGTTAATCTATGACCCCCTTTAACCCATTAAATGATGACATATTACCCTAGGGGTCCTAGGACCCCTAAGGATACCTCATCAAAGGGGTCAAAGGGGGTCATAAGTTGACCTATGGCCCCTTTCGACCCATTACATGATGACATATGTCCCTAGGGGTCCTAAGACCCTTAGGGAAATATTAGAATCCTTCTAATGGGTCAAAGGGGGTGATAGGGTGACCTATGACCCACTTTAACTCATAAGAACAATTCTAATATGTCCCTAGGTGTGCTATGACTCCTAGTGACATATGTTATAATTTAATGGGTTGAACGGGGTCATAGGTTGACCTATGACCCCCTTTAATCCATAGAATGATTCTAATATGTCCCTAGGGGTCCTAGGACCACTAGGGCTATATGTCATCATTTAATGGGTCAAAGGGTGTCATAGGTCACCTTATGACCCCCTTTGACCCATAAAAATGACTCTAATATGTTCCTAGGGGTCCTAGAGTCATATGTCATCATCTAAAGGGTCAAAAGGGGTGATAGGTCAACCTATAACACTCTTTGCCCTATAAGAATAATTCTAATATGTCCCTAGGGGTCCTAAGATCCCTTTTGACATATGTCATCATGTAATGGGTCGAAGGAGGTCATAGGTCAACCTATGACACCTTTTGACACATAAGAAGCACTCTAATATGTCCCTAGGGGTCCTAGGACCCCTAGGGACATATGACATCATGCAATGGGTCAAAGGGGGTGATAGGTCAACCTATGACCCCCTTATACCCATAAGAATGATTCTAATATGTCCCTAAGGTTCTGAGGACTCCTAGGGACATATGTCATCATTTGATAAGTCAAAATGGGTCATAGGTCAACCTATGACTACCTTTGACCCATAAAAATGATTCTAATATTTTTTTAATGGTCCTAAGACCCCTAAAGACATATGTCATCATGTAATGCATCGAAGGGGGTCATATGTCAACCTATGACCCCCTATGACTCATAAGAACGATTCTTATATGTCCATAGGGGTCCTAGGGACATATGTTGTCATGTAATACGTCAAAGGAGGTCATAGGTCAACCTATGACCCCCTTTGAGCCATATGAACAATTCTAATATGTCCTTAGGGGTCCTTAGATCCGTAGGGAGATATGTCATCATTTAATAGATCAAAAGGGATCATACGACAACCTATGAGCCCCTTCCACCCATATGAATGGTTCTAATATGTCTCAAGCGGTCCTAAGATGCCTAGGGACATATGTTGTCATGTAATGTGTCGAAAGGGTTCATAGGTCGACCTATGACCCCCTTTGACCTATAAGAATGATTCTCATATGTCCCTAGGGGTCCTAGAGACATATGTCATCATGTAGTGGGTAAAAAGGGGTCATAGGTCAACCTATGACCCCCTTTGACCCATATGAACAATTCTAATATGTACCCAGGGGTCTAAGGATCACTAAGAACATATATCATCATTTAATGGGTCGAAGGTAGTCATAGGTCAACCTATGATCACCTTTGACCCGTATGAACAATTCTAATATGTCCCTAGGGGTCCAAGGACCCTTAGGGACATATGTCATCATTTAATGGGTCTAACGGTGTCATAGGTCAACTTATGACCCCCTTTGGTCAATATGAACAATTCTAATATGTCCCTAAGTGTCCTATGACCTCTAAGAACATATGTCATCATGTAATGGATTGAAGGTGGTCATAGGTTGACCTATGACCCCCTTTGACCCATAAGAAATATTTAAATATGTCCTTAGGGGTCCTAGGACCCATAGGGACATATGTTGTCATGTCGTGTTGAAGGGTGTCATAGGTCACCCTATAATGCCCTTTGACCTAGAAGAATGATTCTAATATGTCCCTAGGGGTCCTAGGACCCCTTTGGACATATGTCATCATGTAATGGGTCAAAGGGTGCCATAGGTCAACCTATCACCTCCTTTGACCCATAAGAATAATTCTAATATGACCCTAGGGGTAGTAAGACCCCTTTGGACATATGTCATCATGTAATCAGTCGAAGGGGGACCTATGGCCCCCTTTGACCGATAAGAAGCATTCTAATATGTCCCTAGGGGTTCTAGGACCCCTAGGGACATATGTCATTATGTAAAAGGTCAAAGGGGGTCATAGGTCAACCTATGACCCCCTTAGACTCATAATAATTATTTTAATATGTGCGTAGGGTTTTGAGGACCCCCAGGGACATATGTCATCTTGTAATAGTTCGAAACAGGTCATAGGTCAACCTATGACTACTTTTGAAACATAATAATTACTCTAATATTTTCTTAGGGGTCCTAGGACACCTAGGAACATATGTCACCATGTAATACGACAAATGGGGTCATAGGTCAACCTATGATACCCTTTGACCCATAAGAACGGTTCTCATATGTCCTTAGGGGTCCTAGGGACATATGTCATCATGTAATGCATCAATGGGGGTCATAGGTCAAAATATGACCCCCTTTGACCCATATAAACAATTCTAATATGTCCCTAGGGGTCCTACAACCCCTAGGAGCATATGTCATCATTTAATGAGTTAAAGAGAATCATAGGTCAACCTATGAACCCCTTCAACCCATATGAATGATTCTAATATGTCCCTAGGTGTCCTAAGATGCCTAGGGACATATATCATCATGTAATGTGTCAAAGAGGATCATAAGTCAGCCTATGACACCATTTGACACATAAGAATAATTCTCATATATCCCTAGGGGTCCTTGGGACATATGTCATCATTTAATGGGTCAAACGGGGTCATAGGTCAACCTATGACCCCCTTTGACCCATATGAAAGATTCTAATATGTCCCTAAGGGTCCTAAGACCCCTAGGGACATATGTCATCATTTAATGGGTCGAAGGGTATCATAGGTCAACCTATGACCTCCTTTCACCCATATGAACAATTCTAATATGTCTTTAGAGGTCCTAGGACCCCTCAAGACATATGTCATCATTTAATGGGTCGAAGGGGAACATATGTCAACCTATTACCCCCTTTGATCCATATGAACAATTCTGATATGTCCCTAGGTGTCCTATGACCCTAGGGACATATGTCATCATGTAATGGGTCGAAGGTTGTCATAGGTCACCCTATGACCCCCTTTGACCCATAAGAATGATTCTAATATGTCCCTAGGGGTCCCAGGACCCCTAGGGACATATGTCATCATGTAAAGTGTCAAAGGAGGTTATAGGTCAACCTATGACCCCATTTGACCCATAAGAATGATTCTAATATATCCCTAGGGGTCCTATGACCCCTTTGAACATATGTTATCATGTAATGGGTCGAAAGGGGTCATAGGTCAACCTATGACCCCCTTTGACCAATAAGAAACATTCAAATATGTCCCTAGGGGTTCTAGGACCCCTAAGGACATATGTCATCATGTAATATGTTAAAGGGGGTCATAGGTCAACCTATGACCCCTTTAGACACATAAGAATGATTCTAATATGTCGCTAGGGTTTCGAGGATCGGTAGTGACATATGTCGGCAATGTAATGGGTTGAAGCGGGTCATAGGTCAACCTATGACCACCTTTGACCTATAAGAACGATTCTAATATTTCTCTAGGAGTCCTAGAACCCCTAGGGACATATGTTGTCATGTAATGCGTCGAAAGGGGTTATAAGTTTGACACATAAGAACGATTCTTATATGTCCTTAGGTGTCTTAGGGACATATGTCATTATCTAATGGGTCAAATGGGGTCATAGGTCAACCTATTACCCCCTTTGACCCATATGAACAATTCTAATATGTCCCTAGGGGTCCTAGGACCCCTAGGGACATATGTCATCATGTAATGTTTCGAAGGGGTCATAAGTCAACCTATGACCCCCTTTGACCCATAAGAATGATTCACATATGTGCCGAGGGGTCCAAGGGATATATGTCATCATGTAATGGGTCAAAGAGGGTCATAGGTCAACCTATGACCCCCTTTGACCAATACAAACAATTCTAATATGTCCCTAGGGGTCTTAGGACCCCTAGGGACATATGTCGTCATTTAATGGATTGAAGGGGGTCATAGGTCAACCTATGACCTCCTTTGACCCATATGAATAATTCTAATATGTACCTAGCTATCCTATGACCCCTAGGGACATATGTCATCATTTAATGGATCAAAAAGGGTCATAAGTCAACCTATGACCCCCTGTGACCCATATGAACAATTCTAATATGTGTATGTCATCATTTAATGGGTTGAACGGGGTCATAGGTCACCCTATTACCCCCTTTGACCCATATGAATGATTCTAATATGTCGGTAGGGGTCCTAGGACCCCTAGGGACATATGTCTTTATGTAATGGGTCAAAGGGGGTCATAGGTCAATCTATGACCCCCTTTGACCCATATGAACAATTCTAATATGTGTATGTCATCATTTAATGGGTTGAAGGGGGTCATAGGTCACCCTATGATCCCCTTTGACCCATATGAATGATTCTAATATGTTCCTAGGTTTCGTAGGACCCCTAGGGACATATGTCTTCATGTAATGGGTCGAAGGGGGTCATAGGTCAATCTAGGACCCCTTTTGACCAATATGAATTATTCTAATATGTCCCTAAGGGTCCTTGAACCTCTAGGGACATATGTCATTATGTAATTGGTCGAAGGGGATTATAAGTCAACCTATGACCCCCTTCGACCCACATGAACGATTCTTATGTGTCCCTATGGGTGCTAGGACCCATAGGGACATATGTCATCATGCAATGGGTTAGAGACGGTCATAGGTCAACATATGACACCCTTTGACCCTTATGAATGATTTTAATATGTCCCTCGGGGTCCTAGGACCCCTAGGGACATATGTAATCATTTAATGGGTCAAAGATCTATGACCCCCTTTGACTCATAAGAACAATTCTAATATGTCTTTAGGGGTCCTAAACCCCTAGGGATATACACCATCATTTAATGGGTTGAAGGGGGTCATAGTTCAACCTATGAACCCCTTTGACCCATAAGAATGATTCTAATATGTCCCTAGGGGTCCTAGGACCCCTAGAGAAATATGTCGTCATGTAATGTGTCAAAGGGGGTCATAGGTCAACCTATGACCTCCTTCTACCTATAAGAATGATTCTAATATGTCACTAGGGGTCCTAGGACCCCTAGGGACATATGTCATTATGTAATGGGTCGAAGGGTGTCATAGGTCAACCTATGACCTATGACCCCCTTTGACTCATATATATTAATAATATACATATTTATTAATAACATACATATTAATAACATATATATTACGTTATTATATATATATATATATATATTTACATAGTAATATAAAAAAATTAATTTATAAATCATAAGCTATAACTCTTAAATCCGATTTTCTTTCCAAAATATGGAATCGTACCCTTTTGTTGTCTTAGTTAATCCAAGAACAAAATCCATGCTGATGTCACTCCAAGGTTTTTCAGGAATAGAAATAGGTGTACATACAATGTAGTATTCTAACTTGCTCCATTTGCAATTTGCGAAATTCCACAACTCCTTACAAACTTCTAAATATTCTTATATAGATGTGGCCAATAATACTCATTCTTAAGAAAAATCAATGTCTTGTTAATTCCAAAATGTCTAGCGAAACCACCAAAATTCTTTTTCTTAATAAAATTAACTATCATATAACTTCCTAGTATACAAAATTGAATTGTGTTGAACAACATACCTTCTTGAATGAAATACTCATCAAACTTACTCATTTCATTTGATAGATTTTGTACTATTCACTCTCTCCATGCCTCACAAAAATTGGAATCAGTATCATACAACTCCTTCATCTCATCAAAACCAAGAACTTTAACCTTCACCTCAACCAAGAAAGAATGCCTTCTACTCAATGATTCTGCAACTCAGTTAGTGGCTCCACATTTATGCTTTATCACAAATGTGAAACTTTGCAAGTAATCAACCCACTTCACATATCTCTAGTTCAATTTATGTTTACTTCCCAAATACTATAAAGCTTTATGATCTATATACAACACAAACTCCTTAGGAATCAAATATTGTCTCTACTTATAAGTAGGAGATATTTTCCACAACAAGTCAAATTGTGATATTGATATCAAGATTTAACTATGTAGTTTTTCAGTCAAAATCATTGACCCATATATCATGAGTAGTGATTCACACATGAATCCATCTTTGATGAGAATAAATGGAACACTTAGCACTCATTGGATCTAGGTGATGCTCACAGAAGTGAAGCGTCAAGACTTCCTGAGAGGTCACTATTGTCACTAAGGTTTGCACCCTTGTCCAAAGCCTATGCATGAGGACAACCTAGTGAAACATGGAAACAACCTCCAAGCTGTGGGACTTGAACTATGAGGTTAAGTCTCCAGAGAAGGCTGACTTCCTCTTACTATCAGAGCACACCTAACTACTCTTGGAGAGGAAAAGGGAGAAGGAGAGTGTGAAAGCAAATCTACCTAATCTAATCTAAAGAGGTGATGCACCAAAATAGAGTGTTCAGACCAATTTTTGCCCATATATGCACTTTTGGATTATGATGACACCAAAAATATACACATTCAGAACTATATTAATCTAACAAACACATGTAGATCAGAAGACCAAGATGAATGACATAAGGAAAGAGAGATTCACTTATATTATCATTCATAGGCTAAGGAGATACAGTCATGCAAATCATAGATCTCTACAAAACACTAGTAAGAGGCAAAGAGTTCTTGCATTTTCATACCAATGGCTGAAAGAGATAAGGCAGAAAATCATGTATTTCAGAGGCACAGGGGAATTTACACTAAGAATCTGTAGAGCAAATAACAGAGAAAATAGAGAAAGGTCCCCTTCAAAAATTTTAGACGTTGCCTTTATAGCTTAGGCATAATTGAGATGTCCTCCAACTGAAGTTACTCCCCAACCACTACATTGAAGTCCTACAGAGAACAATCATGGGGATTCAGAAGAAAATTCGATCTGAATATAGCTTTTTGGTAGCATAAAATCTGATTTTTAACTAAAATAGGGCCTCAAAAAGATAGAAATGGTGCCATTACTGTGCTCTAACCAGGTAGATAGGTTGGATCGAGGGGTAGAGTGTTCCTCTTTGTTTCATATTTACTCCAGGGTGGTTGGAATTGATCATAAGATTGAATTATGGAAAAAACCTCGGTATCCCTTATTCCTAGTTCATGAACCAGCATGGTTAGTAGGTCAACATAACCCTGGCACCAAAATGAGCCATTTGCACCAATGATCTCTTTTCACTTTGCCACCCCACAAGGACTTCCCGGGGTTGACCAATATTTCTTTACTAACTACACCAATTCCTCAAACTCCAACTGTGACGGTCACATTAACGACCAGCACATCTAACCATTACTGCCTCCACTGGACCCACTAGGACATGTGTCACCAAGGTGCTATGTCACTATGTGTATCCTTCAAGCAACTTCTCATAGCGAGATAGCACCCACCGTGGATTTAGACTGATTTGATGATCGTGAAGACTCACCATATTACTGTGCTATCTCCTTAAAAGAAACTTGAAAACTTGGGCCCACGAACCACTTGGCATCTTCATCTTGGTGTGACCTAGCCTTATCGATCGACATGGTACAATGGTGCTATGTTGCTATGGTTAATATCCTCATAGTTTTTCATAGCGAGATAGCGCCCACCATCAATTTTCCTTAGATCTATGGTGATCAGCAAAAATGCACGACTGCACACTGAGTTGGCTAAGTGGACCAATGAAATATCACCACTGTACTATGACCCACCTAACAACTGCCACCTAGAACGAGTTGTAATATTACTTTGTAGAAGGGCGGGCCCATGATGTCATTTGTGCCATGCATTGCTAAGGCGCTATGTCGCTATGGATAATAGCCTCGTAGCTTTTCATAGTGAGATAACGCCCACCATTGATCTAGACTAATCTAAGGGTGAGGAAATCTTCATGCATTCGAAAGAGGCATGGGTCTAGGTAACTGCTGACATCAATGAACTGCCCAGCTAGTGATGAATCAAAGCCTCGTTCCAAGCATAGTCATCCTTCCACGTTGCTTGAGGTCCCATCGTGTGTGCCAAATTTCATCACTGATATTTGACGAGGAATTTTTGAGACCCACCTTCCTTCTGATGTTGCCACAGTATCATTTTCCGTATGGGCACTATGTCGTTAACGATGAGGAACACAGATTTTTTGATAGCGCCAAAGCGCCCACTGTGGATCTTTCAAAACCCGACGCTAGAAAAACAACAAGGAAAAGGAGGACCCACCAGCCACGCGGCCAAAAGGTGCTATGTTGCTATGGATAATATCCTCACACTATTCCATAGCGAGATAGCGTCGTCCATGGATATTTCAAGATTTGACGATGGGGACTTGCAGACCTGCAAAAATAAACCTAGGAAATAAGGAATATCATAAGGTTCGATCATTTAATCTTTTTGATATTCCTGGGATGTTTAAAATAACATTAAACTAGGAAGTGACCATTGGGCAGGAAAGTATTTAAAATTCAAATATTTGGCAGGGAACACAATATGTAATAGTCACCTATTCTAGTACTACTCTAGTTTGAGCATGCTTAACTACATAGTTCCCTTCATTGTTTATTCCACTCTACTTGCAACCCAATTTGCAAAACTTCACCAAGTGTTGTGCCTTAGGAACTATTCATTAGAAACCCCTTATGCTCATCAATTGACACCCGACCAAAAAAAATTGTTAATATTGAATCTGAACACAATTAAAATGCTGAGTTAAGGATTTGTTAATATTGAATTTGAACACCATTAAAATGCTTTGATTTTGTTCATATTAGTTTGTTCAATAGTAGTGTTGATGCAATTCAAGAATCTTTTAATTAAAAAATCACCTTAATACATTAGTAGTGATCTTGGCTGGTCACAAGGAAGTGCACAAATTTGATGTCAATTTAATGTATAATTAGCCAAAACACATGAAAGTAGAAGTTTGACTATCACCCCTGCATGTCATATAGATTTCTTTGATGGTTTGGTCATTTCGATGTCTTTATCAATTCTTTTAATATATGAATAATTTAATTAAAATTTATTAACAAAATAAAATTTCAATAAAACTTGTACTATATAATAAATATAAGAAATATATTTAAAATTAAAATATCTAATATTCTAATCGAAGGAAAAAAAATCATTTCAAAATGAAGATCACAATCTTTGTTTCCATATGTAGATTCTAAAATTCTAATGTTTTCTAATTTATTTAAAACAATTTTAAACATAATAATAAACATAAGTACAAATTAGTTATATAATTAAATAATTTATTATAATAACATAACAATTCATATATTTCATTTTAAAAATATTAAATCAATGAGTACAAACAAGTTTATCAATTTATATGCTTTATATAAAAATATTCTAATTTTTTTAATAATGAATTATGCCTAAAAGAATATAAGTATAAATATATAATAAATAATATAAAATATGTATCAACAATTACATAATAATATTATTTAGTAGTAAAATTAGTTGGTAAAATATATACATGTTTTATAATCTAAATCATTATTAATATACATAATTTATAGATATATATCTATATTAAGAAATTAGAAATATATATATTTATATTATTTTTTATAGTTTATATATATATATATATATATATATATATATATATATATATATATATATATATATATATATATATATATGTATCATATTTTTTGTATTTAAAAATATATCTATATTAGTAAATAAATATTATATTATCTTTATAATAGATTCTGATGCTTTATTAAGAAATTTAAGTGTCAAACTTATATTGCATTTATGATAGCATTTGATATTGTATTAGTGATCTCTTGAAACAAGAGTTGGTGCTCTTTATAGTTGGATGCAATGATTTGGTTCTCCTTGAATTAATAAATATACAAATTTAGAGTGGGTTTTCTCCATGTGACAAAACCATATAATTTGTGAGGGTTTTCCACTCAACACAAAAATATATGATATATATTGTCTTTTTTTTTACTCAAATCTTCATATTTTGATGCATTTTCAGTTTTATCTGCATGCTCTTATACATTGTAGTATTTTATATTTTCATTTTCAATCTACTCTATTCATGCTATAGTTAGCAAGGGCATATTTTTCAAACATATGTCTAAAGTGGTAATGTTTCAGTTAAATGAAAAATAGTAAAGCACATTGAAATGTAGCATTGAATGATCATCCAAACACTTTGTTGAAAAATTCCTTTTTATTATCAAATTAAGCATTTCTTCCATGTACATAGATTCTAATCTCCCATATGAAGTTCCAAAATTTCATGTTTTTAAATATTAAGATCACTCTGCTTCACTCCCAACCCTCCCCCCACCCCCCACCATCCCCAACACCTCACCCCCACTCAGAGTGATTCCACTTGCAACAAGTGATATCAGAGCATAGTATCCCTATATATAGGTCTACCTTGGGATTGATTGTGGTTATTTGGAAGTGTCTATGGCTTAGGTTGAAGGTGTCCCTACCTTGATCAAAATGATAATGAAGATAGGTCTAAATAGATCCCTCGAAATAAAGCTTGGAATTTTGACAAAAAATTATGTACATGATCATGGTATGCAAAATAGACCCTTAAGCGACAATAAAAATTCATAAAAATCAAGATTTGGTAAGCTAACATATAAATTTGAACATTTTATTGATCTTATATAAAATATATATGCAAGAAAAGAATCCTTAGAAAAATGAGTTTGGATTCCAATCTAATAGCTTCTTTCTAGGAAAAAAATTAACTTCTTCTATATGGTGGAAATTTTGAATTTCAATGCAATAATATGAATATTTCAAAAAAAAAAAGTCGAAATATGTTTAACCACGTTAAACGTGATCAAATGATGATATGTTTTTAAAATATTATAGAATTTTTACTAGACACATGTCCAGATAAGACACACATCTTTTTGTATTTTTTCCAAGTAAATAATTAATTATGAATATTTTGTTTCAACTTTTTCAAGATATAATAACCCTCATGTTTATGCTAGTACATTTTGATTCTATTTTCAACCTAAATTTTTGATGACAAACCAACTCAAATTATGAAATTCACTTTTTTTTAATATGATCTTGATAATGTCAAAATTTCAACGATGCTTTATTTTTTTGTCAAAATTTCAACAATACTTAAGCTCTTTAGTCAAAATTTTGATGACACTAAAGTGTATTGTATAAATTTCAACATTGTCAGTACATAAATAAATAAATAAAAGTGAAACTTCATTTCATTTTCATGCAAAAAATTGTGGGTGAGAGGGTTCAACATCATTCCTAGGCCAAGAGAAACATCTTCCTCGGGTGCAAGGTAATCTTCAATGGGTTTGTTGACTCGAGAGAATGGTAGGGAAGCTAAAAGTTGTTAAAATTTTATTGATTTTCTTATAACATATTCCCACCTAAATTTATATATTTTCTCTTAAGAGTAGTAAAATCAAGTATCTATTAACAATGGACAATTGAAGCTTTTGGGGGAAAGGAAATATATAGGAAGAATCCTTCAATGATGACATAGTTGTTCTTGGTTCACCCTAGACTAAGACATAACTATATTTCATCATTTAAATCCCATAGGGAATAATTTTAGTTCTATATTTTTATTGGTGAAGTAATAACTATACATAGGGTTTTCTATTAAAAAATCTCTGCGGTGATCTTTTTCAATGGATAAGTAAGAAAATGAAAAGGAAATGGAAGGGTTTTGTATACACAATGTAATACATTTGGCTTACATACAACCACATTTAGGGCCTATGGGAGTAGCAAGAGGCTAGGTCAATCAGTATAAGTAGCTTGAGGTAGTATAAGTAGCTAGACTTCTTGGAGAAATTCATAACACCCTAGATGGATGGTACTTTTGGAAGGAATGGGTTTAAGTATAATAACAACTAGGGTGGGGAAATCAACATAAATGTTGCCTAGGATTCGAGTGTTGATCTTGGGTTAGGTGTGTATAATGATCATCACTTCTATTTTAGGTACTTCTTCTATATAATTGCAGTGCTTGCCAAGCTTTACCCCAATTAGGCTAGGAGGGAAAAACCCATAGAGTATTCCATTGTAAAGGATTTCACGCCTATTAATCCATTTTGAAGGATTTCACCACTATTAATCCATTGTGAAGGTATGGTGTACCCTTGTCAGAGGAATTTTGATATATAGAATATATATTCTTGGGTGGGTGGGCTCGTAGAATTCATAGATGGTAGAAACTAGGAGAGCATGAGTGAGAATACATACTATTCTACAATATTGTTAGGTTTGGTTTATGGAGACACAAATTTGATTGGAATTGGGTCTACCTTTGCTGTATTCTAGATGTGGTTTGTCAAGGCCTGATAGCATGTTCCATTGAAGAACATTGTTTATGAGCTTGACTTTGTGCAAAAGAACCACATTATGATTATCTTGTGGAAAAATAAGATTATCTTTTGGAATTATATATTTTTTTAAATAAGTCCATTTGTTTCCTTCTAATACAATAGCCCATATATTTTTTGTTATCAGATCTTTACTTGCAAGTTTTGGTTACCAAAAAAATGTTTTCTTTGAGTATAAATCATTGGTTTTATGCTTCCTTTTTTATGGATGTTTTATTATGATGCAGTTAAGGTCATATTTTTCATGACCCCTTAATTTTTCTTAAACCTTAATGTTTTTTTGTTCAATGTAAGTTTTTCATCTCTATTTTGGAAGGATAGGTTTTCATTTATTATAAGTTTGTAGTCAAGATTAACATTTCTTTAAGTTGTTTAATATAATTTTGATATGGGTAGTAATATCTTTTTTCTTTCTTTTCACTCTATCTCTCTAGTGTAGTTGTGTACCATTACTTGATTATGGATTTGAAGTTTAATCATAGATTCTACATCATACTTTCTTTTTATTCTTCCACACTGTCTAGGATACATTTCTTGGTCATGTAGGATTTTTTGATGGATGTTAAATGTGGTAATTGTATATATCCCATGGTCTTTAGTCTAATCAATGGTAGAGGAGGTTTGGACATGGCTTATTAATAGAAATAATCTCACACTATGTTTGGAAGGGTGATTTTGTTGATGGTTTTTTGTCTTTGTTCATTAAGTTTGGTTACATATCAAAAGTTTGAGAAAATCCCTTTCTTCCCTTGACGTTTTAGACAACTTCCTTCATTTTACTTGGTTCTTTATTTCCTTCATTCACATTTCATCTTCTAGTATTTCTATACTTGTTGTTTATAGTTTACAATTATTTGTAACACTCTTCAAAAATATTGTAATGACTTTTACAAATTTTAAAATATTTGGAAGATCTTTCCATTCACTATGCTTTCTCAATATGTGTCATTCTATTTGTTTTGATTGTACATATCATCTTATTTCTTCTCTTTTTTTGGTATTTTATAGCATTTCTATTTTATTTTTAATGCATTTCAATCAAAGAGATTAGAGGGCCTTAGAGAGAGAGAGAGAGAGAGAGAGAGAGAGAGAGAGAGAGAGAGAGAGAGAGAGAGAGAGAGAGAGAGAGAGAGAGAGAGAGAGAGAGAGAGATAATAAGATTAGAGGTAGTTGCATAAGAGGTTTGTAGTGTAATTAGAGGTACAAGTAAGAAAGAGAAATGGCAAATCATTAGGATGAATGCTAGGCTTTCAAGCATAGATATCGGAAAATGGAACAAAAAAATGTTGTAATGGTACAAATTCTCATCCAAATGATGTAGAATATGATTAATGATAATCAAACTTATCAGCCTACCAATTCTATGAATATTTTTGCAACTATTGTTGTCCTAGAGACAACTTCTAATTGAGAACTTATGTCAAACACTTGTCACTTATTCTCAATTTTTCCACATTTTTGATATATTTTCACAAGAATATTTGCAACTAGGACATGACACTTAAATATTCTCCTTATTTTGTGTTCATGGAATCCCACACCCCATTCTCGACATGATAATCTCATAGATACCAAAATAATACTAGAAAAGGTGAACTGATTAGGTTCAAAATCCATCAACTATATTTGATGAAATAGTATGAATACCTCTTTAGACAACCCTTATTTGCAAGAGCTACAATAATAACAGTCTAGGAGAAAATATCTCTTTCAAAAATTTCTCAAACACTTTGTGAGTGTCAACCAAATTTCTACACTTAACATACATATTGATAAGTGTGTTTCACAAGACCCTTTCTATTGAAAATTTTCTTTCATTGATGTGGGTGTGAATCAATTTTCCACCGATTGAACATTTTTTCTAAATTTTTCTTCTAAATAAATGAATATAAGAAGAAGATGTAGTATTATAGAATGTTGTGTGCCATCAACTGAACATCATAAGTTAGATTCATAAGAAGTGGAAAACTTGCATTGTATATGGAATATGAACCCGACTAAGCACATGAGTTGGACCATTTTGTATGAAACCGAAAGAGAGAAAAAAAGACATTGAATGAGTTTATACTATAGTTATATAGTGATGCATTGATACAGTTGAGACACCATCTCTTCAATGTTGTAGGTTTTGAAATTCTTTAGAGTAACTAAGGGGGATGAATAAGTTATTCAAGGTCTTGATGTACAAATAAAACTTTTCATAGCTTAGTGAAGCCATAAAACATATATCATTATGCATGCATCAATAAGATTATGCAATTGTTAGAATTCTTTAGAATAACTGAGAGTCGGGGGGGGGGGGGGGGGGGGGGGGGGGGGCAGTGAATCAATTATCCAAGGTCCAAATGCCCTAATAATACTTTTTCACTTCTTTTAATGAATTCATACACTTTTCATCCATCCAAACTTAAATCAACCATCTTAGCAAGTTACAACAAATCAACATGCAGCAATAAAACATGAAAGATTAACACATGACACAATCATTTACATGGAAACCAAATTTGATAAAAACCACGAGTAACATGCTACTTGATTTTCACTCTTCTAAAGTGATGCCATGTTAAAAGCCTACCCTGGTAAAGGCTTACAACACACTGCTAAATGTGACCTTGTTAGAGGATTTCACCAAACTATTAGGAATGGGCCTGATCAAAGGACTTTAGAACATTCACTTGGAATGTCACCCTGTTAAAGGATTTACCTCATGGCTATTAAACCAACCTAAGTCCATAGGATTTAAACTATCTGTTACAATTGCTAGAGAGTAACAATAATGGATTATTGATCTGATACAACTTACAACATACTTTGCAGATTTTAGATCACTGTTCAGTTCAGTCCTTTTGCTTGGCTTTTAATCACTTTAGTTCTTACAGCTTGTCATCTCAAGCTTTGTCTCCTTGAGTTTTCTTACTCATCATACCAATGCAATCATGCTTGTGGTTGTCTATCCAAACAGAGTTTCTATGCTTTCTTCTCCTTAGCACCTTCTTCAGCACTTCATGCTTTTATGCTTGACCACCTTCTCCTCTCTTTGCTTCATGACCTTATGATTTCTTTAAATAGAAATCTATTTTGCCTTTTTCGCTCAATTCTCCTTCTCCAATTTTAGGGTTTCAAATGGATTAGGTAGGATACAATGTATCTACCCCATATCTTGCTCTTATCTAGAAAACTTCATCTAGAGTCTAGTTGTATTATCCAAAAATGTTCTACATGGTGTTCTGTGCCACTAGCTCATCATTCTTATCTTCCATTTAATTCATAGATTTCTAGATAACAACCTTGTCAGCTTAGATTTGGTGAATCTTCAATTTTTGAAAAATAATGCAGCAACTCGGCATTATTGATTTACTGATGCTCAGCATCTCTGTGTTACTTGGCACTATTGGTTTTCTGATGCTCGGCATCTATTTTTTCTTGGCACTAGTATCTACTCGGCACTTGATTTTACTTGGCATCTAAAGTTCACTCAGCATCTGAAGTTCACTTGACACTTGAAGTTCATTCAACATCTGAAGTTGAACTTGCTCGGCTTCAACTAGGAATCTATTCGGAACCTACTAGCTTGCTCAGCTAACTCTCTCTAATGAATTTTAGTTAGGCTTTATAGATATCTTAGCTAAAACCTTACATCTTTGATATGTTTTGGTGTACCCATTCTCTATGTCTTAGAGTATGTCATCAATACACTTTTTCATCAATGGCTTAGCTAATCATTCTACTTCATTCCAACATCATAACTTCAACCTTTCTCTAGGTGTTCTAGTTACATCTTATTGATTGCCTCCTCCTTTTCAATCAACCACTTGATAGTATTTGGATCACTAAAGCAATTGTCATTCCTGCAAGTAGCAAGTTTGATATCAATGACAAAACAATGATTGAGAATATTCTTTTCTAGTTTCATATGATCATTCCAACAATTTTCCTCATGATCTTTTCAATCATTTCCAATAATCTCCCTCTTTGGCTTTGATGGCAAAACCAAACTGATCAATTGATTAACTTAGTTACCACCAAGATTGTATACATTGTCTGCTACTTGTCTTGGTTGCTGCATCTTTACTACTGATCTCATATATCTCCCTCTTTCATACATATCTCCCTCTTGCTTTGTATTGATCAGGTTTCTACATATTTCTCCCTCTTTGACATAAATGCCTAAGATGTAGCATCTTTATCATGCAAAATATAAGCTTTGGCTTCTTGATGTCTTCTCCCTCTGTCACCATGCTTGTGACTGATTTGGAGTTTTTACTCATATTGTCATCGTCTGCATCATTTTTCTGATATTTCAATGATTTGTTGTTGTTGATGCAGGGAAGCATCCTTGTTTCTTTAAACTGCTTGAGTTAGGGGTATTACCCCCAACTTTCCTCTAAGATATTCATAAGTATCCTTGGGCAATGGTTTAGTGAAGATATCTATAGTTTATTCCTTTGTGTGAATGTATTCCAACTTTACTTATTTGTCTTCTACCAATTCTCTGACATAGTGATACTCGATTGCAATGTGCTTAGTTTTTGCATGCATTACTAGATTTTTGGATATGTTTATAGCACTTGTATTATCACAATACAATACCATAGGTTTTGTTACCTCTTCTTTCATTCCTCTCAATAGATTTGTGAGCCACACAATGTTTTTACAATTGACTACTGCTGCCACATACTATGATTCTGTAGTGGACTGGGATGCGCATGTTTGTTTCTTGCTAGTCCAAGTAACTATCCTTTTACTTAAAAATAATGTACCTCCACTTGTGTTTTTTCTATCATCAATGTTCCCTCCCCAATCTACATCTGTATATGCATTGAGTTCAAACTTTCCATTCTTTTTGTAATATAGACCAAAGTTATCAGTTCCTTTAAGATATCTCATTTTTTTTTTTACTGCTATGAGATGATTTTCTTTAGGATTAGTAGAGAATCTAGACACTATTCCAACTACTAATTCTATGTCTAGTCTACTTTGTACAACATATTGTAGTTTTTGAATCATGGATCTGTACATCTTTTGATTGACTTCAGCTAATTCATCATTTTTGGATAGCTTATTTCCTGTCGCCATTGGTGTGTTGACTAGTTTGGACTCCTCTAATCCAAATGTTTTAAGTATCTCTTTGATGTACTTTGATTGTGTCATAAATATGCCATGTTTTAGTTTATGTACTTGCAATCCAACAAAAAATTTGATCTCTACAAAAATAGACATTTCAAACTCATGTTTCATTTTGTTAGCAAAGCCTTTGCAAAGCACTTCCTTTTGTCCAAACACTATGTCATCCACAAAGATTTCAGATAGAATAATATCCTTACCTTCTTCTGCTTTGATGTACATGTTGTTGTTATCATCTTTTCTTTCGAATCCTATTTGCACTAGATACTTGTGAAGTCTCTCATACCATGCTCTAGGTGCTTGTTTCAGACCATAGAGTGCTTTATGTAGTTTACAAACCATATCCCTATTGTTCTCATCAAAAAATCCCTTTGGTTGTTCAATGTAGACTTCTTCTTCTAGTATACCATTTAGAAAAGCAGACTTTACATCCATCTGATAAACTTTGAAATCTTTATATGCAGCATATGCTAGTAAAGTTCTTACTCCTTCCATTCTAGCAACAGGGGCAAATGTTTCCCCATAGTCTAGTCCTTCTTCTTGAGCATAACCCTTGCATACTAGTCTAGCTTTGTTTCTAGTAATCTCACCATTATCATCTAGCTTGTTCCTAAATACCCACTTGGTGTCAATCACATTTTTGTCAACTGGTCTTGGAACTAAACTCCAAGTTTTGTTCTTCTTTATTTGATCAATCTCTTCTTCCATAGCTTTATACCAGTCATCATCTTGTAATGCACCATATACTGTTTTATGTTCAAATTTACTAATCAGACATGATTCATATTTGAGTTTGTTCCTTGTCATTGGTCTTGCATCTTTGTCACCAATTATTTGTTCAGCAGGATGATGTCTTTTTACATATTTGGATAATCTTGGTTTTGTCCTTGTTTCCATGTTTGATCTTCCTAATTCAGTGTCACTATGTACTGAGTTGTCAGGTTGTTCTCCATCTATTTCATGTGTACTGACTTCAAAATTAGATTGTGCATTTCCTTCATTTTGCAACTCGGCTTTTGAATGCAACTCGGCATTCAGTGGTTGTGACTTAGCTGAAACTAAAATTTTTTGTTGAGTATCAATTTGGTTGACAACATCCTCATCAACAGTCATTCCTTCATGAGAATACACAAAAGTTCTCTATTCATTCATTCTCTTTGGTTCTTTAGCTTGGACTTCTGTATGCTCATCAAAGTTTACATTCGCACTTTCCACAATTTTGTTAGTGTTAGTATTCAAACACTTATATGCTTTTCTTCTAGTGGAGTAACCAAGGAATATGCCTTCATCACTTTTTGCATCAAATTTTCCATTTCTAACATCTTTAAGGATAAAGCACTTGCAACCAAACACTTTGAAATGTTTTACATTGGGTGAGTGACCATACCATAATACAAAAGGTGTTGTACTTGAACCTTTCTTGACTTGTACTCGGTTCAGTGTATGAATAGCTACAGTTATAGCTTCTCTCCAGTATTCTAGAGCAACAGTCTTTTCCATCATTAATGTTCTGGCACAGTCAATCACAGATCTATTTCTTCTTTCAGCAATTCCATTCTTGTGGGGGAGTTCTAGATGCTGACATTTCTCTTTTGATTCCTTTATCATTACAAAATATCTCGAATTCTTTTGATGTGAATTCACCACCTCTGTCTGATCTCAAGCATTTCAAGCTTTTTCCTGTTTCCTTTTCAACTCTAGCCACATACCACTTAAACATTTGAAAGGCATCAGATTTTTTTCTTAAGAATATAATAGTCATCATCTTGGAATAGTCATCAACAAAAAACATTATGTACTTATCTCCTCTATAGCTTTGTACTTCCATTGGGCCACATTAGTCAGTATGAACTAACTCAAGTACTTATTTAGATGTATAGTTTTTTCTTTTGAAACTTGACTTTGTCATCTTTCCTATCTGACATTGTTTGCACAAGGTATTATCAAGCTTCTTCAATTTTGGTAAACCTTTGACTTTCTTCATTTTACTAATATTGACCAGATTGTCAAAGTTGACATGACATAGCCTTTTGTGCCATAATCATTCATCATCAAATTTTGCAACAAAACAAGATACATCATCCATATCAAGGTAAAATAGATTACTCCTTGTTTGATCTCCTTTTCCTATTAGTTTACCATCAGTATCATAGATTTTTGCAGTTTTGTTTCCAAATTCTACTTTGCATCCTATATTGCCTAACTGTGAGACACTTAGAAAATTGTAGTTTAATCCTTCAACATAGTATGCATTATCACATGAAATTTTTTCTGTAAGCTTAATGGAACCTTTTCCTTTTATTTGACATGGAGCATCATTACCAAATCTAACACTATTTCCATCATACTGAGTAAAGTTAACAAACTTACTTTTGTCTCCTGTCATGTGATGTGAGCATCCACTGTCCATGATCCATCTGTCATTTTTGTTCATACATGTTACAAGTGTTGTAGGTTCTTCTTCATCATACTGGTCCTTCATGGCTACATAAACAACTTCATCATCATTATCATCAGAATTTTCTTCAACAATATAACACTTCTTGCCTTTGTCTTTGTAATCTGTCTTTTCATCATCTCTTCTAAATTTGTATTTGTTGCCTTCCTTGTAATCCTTCTTTTGTGTACACCTTGCAGCAATATGTCCTACTTCATTACAATTGAAACAAATGATAGGCATCTTACCTTTGAATTTTTATTTGCCTCTGTGAAATCTTCTAGCAAGTAGTGCTTGCAATTGTTCCACATCTTCCTCATCAGTGCTACTATCACTGGATACATATTTCATATTTCTTCCTTTCTTTGATTTCACTTGTTCAGCATCTTTTAGTGATAGCTTGGCCTTAAAAGCCGATTCAACATTCTTAGGTCTGTAGTTGTCAAAGTTAGATAACTCAAATGCAGTGAGTCTACCCACTATACCTTCAAAACTTAGATTGTTTCCTGGTACACATCTTAGTTCTTATATTGCAGATACTCTAATAGCATAGATATAGAGCAAGGTTCTTAAGAACTTACTATTAATAGTATCTTCATCCAATTGACCACTCAAACATCTTATTGCACTTACCACTTCCTTTATTCTTGTGTCATACTAAGCATCATTCTTATTTTACTCCATTTTCATATCATCAAACTTTCCTATGAGGCTTTCTCTTTTTTCTCTTTGGACATTCCGATATCTTCCATAGATGTCTGATAGAGCTTTCCACATTTTGAATGTAGTGTCACATCCTTTGATATCATCAAATTCAGCATAGTTGAGTGCAAAAGCAATCTCCAACATTGTCTGATTATGTTCCTGTTTGTTTTTTATATCTTCTGTAGTAAGAGTACGAGTTGGATCAACATGTTCAGTAACAATTGAATTTTGGGCATGATCTCCTATGCATCCAAGATGTACCTTCATCAAACTTTTCCATGCAACAAAGTTGCCTTTGTTGAGCTTGGGGACTTCTCTCTTAGGCATTTTGATCTTTCCTACTTATAGTCCCTTTAAACTAAATTAGCAGTTTGGCTCTGATACCAATTGTTAGAATTCTTTAGAATAACTGAGAGGGGGGGGGGGGGGGGGGGGTTGGGGGGTGAATTAGTTATCCAAGGTCCAAATGCACTAATAATACTTTTTCACTTCTTTTAATGAATTCATACACTTTTCATCCATCCAAACTTAAATCAACTATCTTAGCAAGTTACAGCAAATCAACATGCAGTAATAAAACATGCAAGATTAACACATGACAATGATTTATGTGGAAACCCAATTTGGGAAAAACCACCAATAACATGCTACTTGATTTTCACTCTTCTAAAGTGATGCCCTGTTAAAAGTCTGCCCTATTAAAGGCTTACAACACACTGTTAAATGTGACCTTGTTAGAGGATTTCACCAAACTGTTAGGAATGGGCCTGATCAAAGGACTTTAGAACATTCACTTGGAATGTCACCCTGTTAAAGGATTTACCTCATAGCTATTAAAGCAACCTAAGTCCATAGGATTTAAACTATCTGTTACAATTGCTAGAGAGTAACAATAATGGATTGTTGATCTGATACAACTTACAATATACTTTGCAAATTTTAGATCACTATTTAGTTCAGTCCTTTTGCTTGGATTTTAATTACTTTAGTTCTTACAACTTGTCATCTCAAGCTTCATCTCCTTGAGTATTCTTATTCATCATACCAATGCAATCATCCTTGTGGTCGCCTATCCAAATAGAGTTGTTGTGCTTTCTTCTCCTTAGCACCTTCTTCAGCACTTCATGCTTTTATGCTTGACCACCTTCTCCTCTCTTTGCTTCATGACCTTATGACTTCTTTAAATAGAAATTTGGTTTTCCTTTTTTTCTCAATTCTCCCTCTCCAATTTTAGGGTTTCAAATGGATTAGGTAGGATATAATGTATCTACCTCATATCTTGCTCTTATCTAGAAAACTTTGTTTAGATTCCAGTTGTATTCTCCAAAAAAATTCTACATGGTGTTCTGTGCCACCGGCTCATCATTCTTATCTTCCATTTAATTCACAGATTTCTAGATAACAACCTTGTCGGCTTAGATTTGTCGAATCTTCAATTTTCAAAATAATGCAGCAACTCGACATTATGATTTACTGATGCTCAGCATCTCTGTGTTACTTGACACTATTGGTTTTTTGATGCTCAGCATTTGTTTTTGCTCAGCACTTATATCTGCTCGGCACTTGATTTTACTCAGCATCTAAAAATTCACTCAGCATCTGAAGTTCACTCGGCATCTAAAGTTCACTCAGCACTTGAAGTTCGCTCGGCATCTAAAATTGAACTTGCTCAGCTTCAACTAAGAATATGTGTGGCACCTACTAGCTTGCTCGGCTCCCTCTCTCTAATGAATTTTAGTTAGGCTTTACAGATGTCTTAGCTAAAACCTTACATCTTTGATATGTTTCAGTGTGCCCATTCTCTATGTCTTAGAGTATGTCATCAATACACTTTTTCATCAATGGCTTAGCTGATCCTTCTACTTCATTCCAACATCATAACTTCAACCTTTCTCTAGGTGTTCTAATTACATCTTATTGATTTCCTCCTCCTTGTCAATCAATCACTTGATAGTATTTGGATCACTAAAGAAATTTTCATTCCTACAAGTAGCAAGTTTGACATCAATGACAAAACAATGATTGAGAACATTCTTTTCCAGTTCCATATGATCATTCCAACAATTTTCCTCATGATCTTTTCAATCATTTCTAGCAGCAATCACTTAAAACTTGTAGGTTGCTATCAAATCAATTTGCAAAAATATAAACATGAAACATAATAGGTTCAATAATACACTTGACACAATGATTTGCATGGAAACCCAATTTGGGAAAAACCACCAACAACATGCTACACTTTCTCACTCGTCTGATGTGATTCCTTGTGAAAGGCCAACCCTATTAAAGGTTACAAAGCACACTATTAAGTGTGACTTGGTTAAAATATTTTAATCACCTTGTTAGGAGTGAGCCTCATTAGAGGACCTTAGACCATTCACTTGGAATATCACTCAATTAAAGGATTTATAAATGAATAGGTAGGATTCAATGAATGTACCCCTCATTCCATTCCATTTCTAGAAACTTCTCCTTCAAACCTCTTTGAACTTTCCTCAAAATGGTTTCCTATGAATCATGTTCCACTAGCTCATCAATCTTATCTTCCATTGGGTTCACACAATCCAAGAAAATAAACTTGTTGAGTCAAATCCATCAAATTCATGATCTTTCTAATAATGATGACACTTGAAATTAACTTGCTTTTGATGCTTGACACAAACTATGTTTCTTGACATCTCTGTAAAATCACTCAGTAGGGACTAAGGTTTACTAGTGCTCAACATTAACTAAACTTTACTTAACATATGCTAAAATAGATTTTCAGATAGCTCAAACTAATTTTTTTCTTGGCTTACACTATCTTTTCTCAGCACCTACTTTCCATTCTATCAAGTTTGGCAGACAAACTTTGATTAACTTGTTCTATATAGCTTTCTTAGTGTAACCAACCTTTGCAACCTTAAGTAGATTATCAATATACAATGGTATCATTGTCTTAGTTGATTCTTGTACTCATTTTCATATCATAACTCAAATTTTCCTCTAGGTAATATTGTTACATCATTTGATCAAATCCTCTTCATCAATCAAATAAGTGATAGTACTTAAATCATATTAGAAGTTGTCTTACCAACAAATAGCAAGTTTGACATCAATGAAAAAATATGATTGAAACACATTTATCATACTTGTGTCAATCCATTTTCAACAATCTCCCTCTATGGCATTGATTTTAAACCAAATACATGAACCAAACTGACTCGGTTTAGATAGTAAGACCAACACAATACCAAAAAGAATTTAATTCCTTGTATTGAAATCACTCCTTCTATCAAAAAATTTCATCCTCTAAATAAGTTAAAAAATTATGTTTTATAGAGATCAACAGATAATCAACTCATCCTTATGACTTCATCTAAATTATTTCCTATATCTCCCTCTACATTATCTTCCTCTTACTAGGTAGATGTAATGAGAAGATACACTTTCTTTCTCAGTAGTCAAAATTTCTCCCTCATACTATGTGTTAGGATTTTTCCCTTATCCTGTATATATCTCTGTCTTTGATAAAAATGCCAAAGACTTGTCATCCTAAGATGTAGATATGAACTTCTTCTATTTCTCCCTTTTTCACCTTACTTGTAATTGATTTGTAGTTTTAGCTCTTTGATTACTTTAGGTAGATCCTAAAATAAGATCCACTACATCAATGTGTCATATATGTCAATCAACTTGTTTGATGCAAGGCACTCCTCTTGTTCATTAGATAGCCTTTGATAGGGGTATCACCCCTAGTTTACCTCTTAGATACTCATGAACATCCTTAGGTAATGCTTTTGTGAAGATACTAACGATTTCCTCTTTTGTGTTAACATATTCCATCTTCACCTCTTTATCTTGAACTAATTCTTTCAAGTAATGATACTTGATTTCAATGTGCTTAGTCTTTGTGTGCATCATAGGATTCTTTCACATATTTATAGCACATTTTTATCACAATAAAGTATCACTAGTTTAGTGATATCTTCCTTTATTTCTTTGAGTAGTTGTTTGATCCATAAAATGTTTTTACAACTTACACTAGTAGCAACATATTCAGCTTTAGCAATAGATTGTGAATGCAATTTTGTTTCTTGCTAGTCCATGCAACCAACCTCTTGCCTTAGAAAAATGCTCCTCCATGAGTGTTATTTCTATCATCAATGTTTCTAGCCCAATTAGCATTAGTAAGGCTCTTAATTCAAATTTCTCTTTTTTCTTATAGTATAGACCATATTCCTCTATTCCTTTCAAATATCTCATTATTCTCTTTATATTTATAAAATGATTCTTCCTAGGATTAGCAGAGAATCTTGCAACTATCCCTATAGATAATGCAATATTAGGTCTACTATGTACTACATATTGTAATTTTTCAATCATAGACCTATATAATGTTTGATTCACCTTAGCTGAATCATCATTCTTTGACAATTTATGTCCTATCGCCATAGATGTACTTACTAGCTTGAAATCCTCCAATCCAAAAAAATTTAGTATCTCCTTGATAGACTTTGATTGAGTGATGTATATACCATATTTCATTTGATTTCCTTGCAAACCCACAAAGAACTTGATCACTCCAAACATAGAAATCTTAGATTCTTGCTTCATTTCATTTGAAAAAGCCTTACGTAAAGTATCTTGACCTCCAAATATGATATCATCAACAAAAAATTTAGATAGAAAAATACATTTTTTCTTTCTCTATCTTCAAGTATAGATTTTTGTTATTATTAATCCTTTCAAATCCAATCTTCACAAGATAATGATGAAGTCTCTCATACCATGCTCTTGGTGATTAATTCAAACCATATAAATCTTAGTGTAATCTACATACCATATTTTTATTGTTAACATCAACAAATTATTTTGGCTATTCTATGTAAACTTCTTCCTCTAATATACCATTCAAAAATGCAGATTTAACATCCATTTGATAAACTTTGATACCTTTGTATGTAGAATAAGCAAGCAAAGTTATTACTCCTTCCAATATAGCAATAGGGGAAAATTTTCCTTCATAGTCAATTCCTTCTTCTTATGGATATCCTTTGTAGACTAATCTTGCCTTGTTCCTTCTAACTTCACCATTTTCATCTAGCTTGTTTCTATATACCCACTTTGTCCCAATCACATTTTTGTCTTTTGGTCTAGGAACTAGAGTCAATGCCTTATTTTTCTCAATTTTTTCAATCTCTTCTTCAATGGTTTTAATCTAGTACAATCCATATATTCTAAGTCATCTTTCACTATTTTGGGTTCTTTAATGCTTAGCAAACATGTATCTTTTCTTAGCTTGTTCCTTGTCATTGGTCTAGCATCTTTATCTCCAATGATTTGTGCATCAAGATGATGTCTCTTGACATATTTAGACAATCTTGGTTTAGCTTTGGTTTCTTCATTGTAGAGGAGGCCTAAGGCCATACACCAATTCATGCACCAATTATCTAGTAATTACTTTGAAAACCAAACCCAATGTGACCTTGTTAGGTCTATGTACTTTACATGGGTTAGGTACCACATGAATGGAATTGGGAATCTGGTCTTTGGAGTCTTAAATATATTCTAAAAGGGTGTTTGAATCTACCCATAGAATAGTTAGATTTCAACCTTAGAGGAATTTAAGTCCAGAAAATCAGAGTAGGAGACCTACAGAAAATTCTATGATAGTCAATATTTTGTACTATATGACAATTTGAGGATTAAACCAAGAGTTGATTCTCAATTAGTTCAACATAAGGAAGGTGTCCCAATAGAAACCTAGGGTTGGTGAAGCCATTGGTGAAGAGTTATAGTTATATGCTTGGAATAGGGCTAGTGTCCCTAAAGCAAAAAGGTGCAAGATCTTGATTGGAGAAGTACTCACCTTGGAGGGGTTCACAAATGACCCTATCACTTTGGATAGGCCACAAAAGTGATATCCTAAAGGAGTAAGATATTAGGAAGGTCACAAGTTTATTTTGGTAGATTAGGAAGAAGAAAGTTCTTAAACATCACTTCTTGCTCAACATCTCTGCATTAGTGAGGGGGAGATAAAGAGGATAGATGGCTACATAGATATGGAAAAAATAGGAATATAAAGAGGGGGGGAATAAGAGAGAGTGAGATACAAGGATAGAGAGATATGAAAAAAATTTATATAGATAGATAGAGATAGAGAAGTAGGGAAATATAATTATAAAGGGAGAAGGAGAGAGGGAGAGAAGGAAAGATGCATAGAGATAGAGGGAAATAAAAGAAGGTGTAGGTAGACATGAAGATTGAAGGAAATAAAAAGATAGTGATAAATGAATAGAGATATAAGAAGAGGATGAATGTGAGAAAAAATAGAGAGAGTTAGGGAGACACAAAGAGACATCTAGATGGTGATATAGATTCATAGAGATCATCATATTAATACTTAGTTTTCTCTAATTCAAAAAATATTGAAGATATCATGCTAGAACTCTCTTATTGATTTTGTATCGACTTCATACTTAATTTGTCTTCTTTAGGTCATCCTTTTTAGGTTTAAGTGTATGTGCATACATTAATTATTATTAGCAATTGTAAAACTTGATCTTCATCTTATGTAACAATATTTATATGCTTAGATTAATACACTATTTATTTGATTATATATCTATAAAATTGGTCTGTACAATGAAGGCCAGGCATCTACAAACGAAGTCTTTAATTAAGCTAACAAATGGAGAGCTTCTTATGCTACTAATTTCTATAATGGAATTCCTAATAAATCTCAAGTTTCCCATTTAGGTGATCAACTACCAAGAGGTCCATGAATAGACCCATTGATTTTCCACTTTTGGTGTTGGAAGGTCTTGGAACATCAAAACCCACTTTGTTACCTTGTGGGAAGAAGGTCATTGCTGATCCAATAAGGGGAAGTTAGATTCTTGTCTCCCTTGGGTAAGTCGAGTTCATAACTTGTTGGAAAGTTGTATTATCTATGTTGTATTCATTTGGAAGTGAGTCATAACCCCTGTTTAGTCCTTGTGGAGTTAGGATAATTTGGCTAGTAGGTTGATTTGTTTGGTGCTTCCTTGTGCATACTCTGCATCATCCCCAATCTTGAGTCCTTTCTATGACATGCAAGGGAAATCTTACATAGTCCAATTTTAACTTTTTTAAATATTTAAATTATTGATTAATACTCTTCTCTCGTAGCAATTTTAGAATTGACTTAATCCATGTTTGTGCAATAATTGGTTATATGTTGGTAATACGATATATTAATTTGATAATATTTAAGATTAACTTGAATAATTAAATTTACAATTTTTTTACATATAAAGAATCATTTATAAACATTGCATTGTACTAAAATGAATCTAATCTACACATTAATCTAGGACACCTACATTGTTGATTATTATTTGTATGAATACAAAGTTGGTGTAGTTGAAGAATTTGACCTTGGATAACACAAGATAACACAACTCTTGCAATCTAGTGATCCCTCCCAAGGTATTTTCCATACCACTAATCCTAATAGAAAACTTAAGACATAAAATATATGGGTGAAATAGAGGGTAGGAGCATAGTTATAATAGCATTTTGTGCATTGGGTTAATACTATAAAGGGTAGGATTGGTGCAATCCTGATTTGTAGGTAATACCATTATAGATCTTGCATTGTTACTATGCTTATTGGAGCTTGTATTATATTATCAGCTATTTTATCTAATGCTCAGTGTATTTTGAATTTGATAGCTTCAATTTAGAATAAACTGGTAGTAGATATTACTTTTGTTAAGGGAAGTGTTAGGTATATTATAGTAATGGATTTATTTCTAGGGTATTTGATCCTTTTGTGACTACCTCAAAAAAAAGTCAAGCTATGAAGCAATGCCTCTTAAACTTTGTGAGATCGATCTTGAATGATAAAGTTTATTTCCAATCAATATTGTATCAAAAATTCAAACTAATTAGGTATTGAATTAAACTTGATAAACAAATGACAAAGAAGGATAATTTGAAACATGAAAAAGATTATAAATCATATCACGATGACATAATGGAAATGATTAACTTACGCTTAAATAGTGATAAAGTTTATTGTTAATCAATATTCTATCAAAGTTTCAAACAGATTAGGTATTGAATTTAATGTCATACATGAACAAACATATAATATAAAATGATAACCAACAATGTCACATGTACATTAACAAACACATAATATATTATGATAACCAATAATGTCATAAGTTCAATAATGTCATACATCAAATATAAAATGTCATATATACATCAAATGTGTATTGAATATGTCCATTGATGCCTATATGCATGTCTATCAACTATGTCTTTTCCTTCCCATGAGGGGAAGGAAACAAATCTCTTGGGAGATGGTGGAGATGATGGGGTCCTCCTAAAATGCTCACTCGTCCTCTTGTTGAGGCTCTTCTCTAACTTGAGCAGATATAAAAAAAGTAGATATGAATCAATATTTATTATACATTGAAATCAAATATATGTACACACAATTCAACAATTCAATCAGGTGTGATGAGACCCTACAACAATTCAATCAATATAATCACTTATAAATAACATTAGAATTTTTGATACTAAATATTATAAACAAAAACTAAAACAAAGAAAATTCTTTCATACCTTAGTCAATGGCTATGAGCTACCCATAGCTATGGCCACTCCATGATCGATGAACTATCAGAGATGAGGAGTATCCGACATCATGAGGTACATGTCATGCAATACACATTACATGTAACATGAAACATGAAACAAATATACCTGTACGTAGCTCGTATGATGTCTATGCCTTGAGTCTATAGTAAATGTTGACAGTCTTGTAGAGAACTAATGCACATGTATAATTTTTTTTCATCAATCCTTAATATGATTACTTAATAAATATATGTATTAATTTAAATGATTAAATTGATACATACCTTTGGACTCGTGGATGGGACAAAAAATGGGGTCGAAGGATCACTGCTAGGGCCACCAACACTTTGACCCTGAATTTTGAACAATGTCAATAGATGCTAATTAATTAAGCATTCACTATACATATGAAATGTGATCAAATTAGTAAATTATAATTGTAATTTACTTGTGTGTCAATGCCAAATGTGTCATTTAGGAACTGATCAATGATGATCCCATCATCCTCACCATCTCCAGCATGAGTGCGAAATGTGCACAAGGATCTGCATGAAGTGCAGATGTGATCATGATGCATAGAAGGCTCCCCCTCAACTAATGGGCTCATGGAATGGATGAGGGTCTACCTCAAAGCATTAATGGTCCCTAGAGCACTGGCCTCTACATGTTCCTTCACAACTAAAGGAATATTCGCATGCTCATGCTATGGCTTGACTAGAGGTGCCCTAACTACATTAAGGTCATGACGTGCTCTCAGCCTCTCAAATGATGATCCCCCACCTCTACCCTGCAAGTCTAATATATCAAAATAATTAGGGATCTCCTCAAGGAAAAACTCACAATACAATTTTTTCAAAAATACATGGGGACATCGTGATTGTTGCAAGGAGGGTCATCAAAAACCATCCATCATCTATCACAAAAATTATTTTTAATAGCATCATGTATGCACCAATGGATGGGGAATTGTTTAGTAACCTCTCTAATAGTATTTTTCTCATCGAGTTTTCTAAATAATGCACATATTCTACCTTTTGGTATTTCTTTTTTTTTAACATCTTCATATGACAATTTATTTGCATAAAATCTTTTTTGTTCATCCCTCTTAACCCACCAAATATCTAACTAACCACTAACTAAAGCTATTTGGATCTTAATGGATTTTAGGGATGATGCCAATTGAGCCCTCATTAGATTGGTTTGTCCATATTCTTTCAACCAACCAATGGGTTCTCCTAATTCAGTTTTCCCTCTTTCTATTTTATTTATTATATTTTCTTGTGTGCTAGGCGGAGGTCTTGCAATTGGTTTAGGTTGCAAAATTTGTTGTTCTTCTTGGGGAGGGTTTTGGTTTTGAGGTTCTTGAGGGTTTTGAGGTTCTTGTGGATTTGCCAATTGATTATTGACATTTCTTGATAAAAAATCAATTGAAATCTAAATAAATAAACAAATATAAATAAAAATTGTAAAATCCCTACAAAAAAATATAAAAAACCTACAAAAAATAATGAAAAACATATCAAACAATGCAAACTAAAGTTTAGATCACATACGACATTGGCGTGGGTGTGCTTGTGATCTCGAATTTCACCAACGAAGAGGCATATCAGCAAGGCAGGTGGTGAAAAGTGTTTTTTTATGCAACTCGTATATGTGCTACTATTGGAAGAAGCTAAAAAAATGAGATAAAATAAATGGGCTGCGGGTATGCAGCCCATTTATAAAATTTTACTTTTTTAAAAGTGTGCATGCTCTATTCAAAAATGGAAAAAAAAAAAGGTTATCACCTTTTTGACACCACAACTTGGTACATATACCCTTGGACATCTTAATTATTGCTACCTTCAACAACTCAACAATAAGGATATGGTCATTGGTCTACCTATAGTCAAGTATTCAGAGGGTGTATGTCTAGGTTGTGAAGTAGGCAAGCATCTCGAAGAGAAATATGACAAAGGGAAGTCTTGAAAGGAAACTATTATTCTTGATTTGGTTCATACTGATGTAGCTAGCCCATTTCTAGTACCATCATTTGGTATGGCCTACTATATTCTCACATTTATTGATGACTTTTCATGGTACACTTGGATGTTTTTTCTTGCTCATAAGAGTGAAGTATTTGATAACTTCATCACCTTCAAAACTCAAGTTGAGAAAAAATCTAAGAAAGCCATCAAGATCCTACAAATAGATAATGGCAGAGAATATGTCAATAGTAGGCTTATAGAATTTTTTACACATGAGGGTATTGATATTCAACATTTAGTTGCATACATGCCACAGAAAAATGGTTTTTCTAAAAGAAAGAATAGAACCCTTAAAGAAATGACCACTTGTATGCTTCAACATAAGTCTCTAGATCAAGTGTTTTGGGCAGAAGCCATGTGTTGTGCCAACTACATCCAAAATGGAAGTCCCCATAAGGCTTTAGATGGAATTACACCTTTTTAGGCATGGTGTAGAAGAAAACCTAGTGTAAAGCACTTCAAATTTTTTGGTTGTCTAGCATGGGCAAGGATACCTCCATAAAAGTGAAAGGAATTAGAACTACAAAGAAAACCATGTATATTTGTTGGATATCCTAATTGTCTTAAGGCATACAAACTAATGAATCCAAATACTCATGAAATATTTTATGAGAGGAGTGTTCACTTTGAAGAAACTTGTCTAAGTTTTGCTTCTTCAACTCTTCCTTCTTCCTCCTTCGTGGACAATGATCATAGTGATGACAGTGACTCAAAAGATGAGATTCCTTCAATTTGACTCACAGGACACCACCCTTGAAAGATCCACAAATAGTTGAGGACATTCCTTCTTCTTCCACTAAACCTCGTTGGGTACAATAAACCCTTGATGCAGCAGGTTCATTGGTTAGGAATCCTTTAGACACTCGGAGGACAAGGTAACAGGACAAGTCATTTCCACATGAACATATAGCCATTGCTTTAGATCCACATTCATATAAGGAAGCATCAAGGATTCCAGAATGGGACAAGGCTATGGAGGAAGAATATAACTCTTTGATGAAAAACAACACATGGGACTTAGTTCCCCTTCCTAAGGGAAGAAAGATGGTTTGATTTCAGTGGATCTATCAAACCAAATTTGTAGTAGATGGAAGTGTGGATAAGCATAAGGCTAGACTATTTGCCAAAGGTTTCTCATAGGTTCCAAGTATTGACTATATAGAGACTTTTGCACTAGTCACTAAGATGAACTCCATTCTCCTAACACTAGCTATTACTATAGCTCATGGTTGGGTTGTACACCAGATGGATGTTAAGAGTGCTTTTTTGAATGGTAATCTTCACAGGGAGATTTATATAGAGAAACCATAGGGGTTTGTATAGGATACTAATATGATTTTTAAATTGAAGAAGTCTATTTATGGTCTTAAGTAGGCTCCTTGAGCTTGGTATGCCAAAATGGACTCCTTCATTCTCTCAGTAGGATTGACTAGGTGTCATTTTGATTCAAATGTCTACATTCTTCATAAGGATGACTCAAACCTGATACTAATGCTTTATGTAGATGAATTGATCATTACAAGGTGCACTTCATACATCATTGCTAGTGTCAAGACCTCTCTATAGGACAAATTTGCTATGACAGACTTGGGTTTGGTACATTACTTGGCATTAAGATCACATAGTCTTCAATAGGGATCACATTCTCTCAACCCAAGTATGTTCTTGACTTTATTTCTCAGTTTCACATGAGTGACTGCATGCTTGCTACTACTCCCTTTCTATCAGGTGTCAAGTTACAGGCCAAGTGTACCACTGCACTTGTTGCTACTAAATTGTATAGATAGTTAGTTGGGAGATTTATCTACTTGACACATACACACCCTCATATAGCTTTTGTAGTTGGCATGGTTGCACACTTCATGCAAGAATCACATGAGCTTCATTGGAAGGCCGCCCAACACATTTTTCACTACATAAAGGGTACACATACAAATGGGATACATTATTCAACAGGTATAGGACTTCAGCTGGTTGGATAGACAGACTCTGACTATGTAGGAGACTTAGATTCTCACAAGTCCATTTTAGGTTAGATATTTCACCTTGGTTTTAGCCCTATTTGTTGGTAGCATAAGAAGAAAAATATTTTTTCTCTTTCTTCCATAGAGGCTGAGTATCGAGGCACTGTTAATGTAGCTACAGAGGCTCTTTGGTTATAGCACATCTTGAAGGATTTTGGATTTGATCTACCTAAACCTATAGTTATTCATTGTGACAATCAAAGTGCTATTGAGATCTCTAAGCATCTAGTTTAGCATCAGTGGACCAAGCACATTGAGTTTCATATGCACTACATCATAGAGCTTATACATGAGTAGATCATTGCACTACAGTATTGTCCTACAACAGAGTAGGTCATTGATATCTTCACCAAACCCTTCACTGAGGTCAAGTATACTCACTTGCGAGATCTCTTGGGGGTGTAGGATGTTGTAGAAATGGGAGTCCCTTGACTTCTCTCTTCTTTCTTTTGGGAGGGATTTTTACCTCATCTAAGGTCTTCTTCTCTCTCATCTTCTTTATTATACTTATCTCTCTTTTTGGAGGAGGGTTTTTCCCATGAGGTTTTCCCTCTTTCTCCGCTTTATGAGAGATTGTATTGTATATTAGTATGTAGAGCATTGCTTTGTATATTGGTACCTAACATGCCTCATATCTATGACCCATCATGCATTTGTAAGCTTAAGTGCATTCCCTTGAGTTGCACTTAAGGGGGAACTGTGTCGGTGTAAATAGATATTCACTATTTACACTTTATTTAAGTTTACTTAGGTTAGTGCATTATTTTATTATTTTGCATTATATTATTATTTATTTTTATGAGACACTTAGGAGTTTGTGTACTTTTATGAGTTGTCATGTTGACAGCACAAAAGTATGCAACTCTAATTATGCACATGGTGTCTACAACACAGCAGTTTGCATTATTCCCTAAGTTGTCATGTAGAAAACACAATTATTCACACTCCTAATTTAGCACATGGTGTCTACAACATAAATTTATGTGTTACACCATTGTAGGCTTATCCTCTCATCATCACACTTACTTCTATGCTTAATGGAGGATAACCCATATCTATTGGACATGTGTATGGTTATATGACTTATCATGATGTTGATTCTTAGGAAATAAAGATGCATCTTAGATGCCTCTATATACAGGCACTCCTAGTGTACCTGTACGTTGAATTGAACACTATATAGTTATTCTAATCATACTCTGGTCTATTTTGTGCTTGTGTTTGAGTTCCTTGGTCTTTGGTGAATTTTGAGCTAAGACAAATTCTTACAAATACCTTGATTTTGAAAGACCAAAATTAATGGAGGAGGAAGTACTAACTTCTTAGTAGATGAAGTGTTGGTCACTTATGTCAATGAAATAATGAGTTGAATAGGTGTGAGGATTGGTTGAGTGCTTGAGTCTACAATGTTTGACATAACCAACTTGGTAGTAGCTTTTTTTGAGCTAGATGTCTTCAATATTTCACTCAGAGAATGAGGAAGTGAGGCCATTATTGTTGTTGCAATCTTCTCATGGTCAAATTCCTCAATACTCTAAATCTTTTGGGATATTCCCCTCATTAGCTTCCTATTCTTGTTCCTCGTCATTAATATTATTATAATTGTTTTCTTCTTCATCAAATTTATCCTCTTCCCTTTCATCTTCACCATCATCTTCCTTATTACTAAAATTAACAACAAAGTCACTTTTCTTATAAAGATTATATATGTTCTTCCATGTGTTGGTTGCATTCCTTACCACATGCTCAATGTCATTGATAAATATCAGACAAGTGTGAAATCTCAAAGTAAGTTTTTCTTCATTCTTCTTGATGGAATCTTTTACTTCTTTGTCATTTAAGCTCAACATGAGTTGCCTCAAGGTCTTCTCATAAATATCTTTTGTAGTTTTCTTTTCATGCTCCCATCTTGGCTTAATTTTCTCCATTAAATCATTGGGAATCTACTATAGAAGTTGATCTAGAGAGTATTTCCCTTTACCTAGCTTTGACACTATCATGTCTTCAACTTGCTACTTCTCCTCTATAGTTATGGGTTCATACCTCAATGATCTAAAATTTGTTATGTTGACAACCAATTCTATTTCTTTCAATATTTTCTAAAATGTTGGTGGAGGCATTTTGAAAATTACATCCTCTACTTCTTCACCCAACTTCAATTTCTTTTTAGATGTTTTCCTTGTAAATACTGCAGTAGATGTCTTGGCAGGTTTGGTTATAATAACCTTACCTTTCTTCATTATTGGCTCTTATTCTTCTGACTTCTCTTCATCTTTTGCATCATCTTCTTCAATGTCATCTCCTTTACCTTCTATCAATAGGAGAACAAAGCTTGTTCGTTTCAATTTTGCAATCCTCTTCTTCCCTTTGTTGATAGCCTAATGGAGTTTTATCTCTAGTTCAATTCTTTCTTTAGCTTCATCATAAGTGCCAAAACAAGTAGTGTTAGGATCAATAGATTCATTTAACAATGATTAAATGGTGTCCTTAGTTTCATCAATATTGACCTCATAACCTAGAGGTTTAAACCATACAATTCTTGGTCTGACTACTTGTATATACACTTTATCACAATCAACCATAAAACAAATATCATCTTTGTAGTCTTCGACAAGTTTCTTAGGTATCCTAAATGTGTTGTTCATCCTATCCTTAAATGCATCAAAATAGTTGTCCATTATACTAACATCTGATATATACTCATTGATTTGGTAAAGAACAGGTATGTCTTTTCTCCATACAACTATACCTTTTGATGGGAAGAACTTTTGAACAAAGAAAAATAAATAGGTTAAGAGTGAACCAAACTTACAAGGATTATTCTTTGAAGTTTTGACACTTTCCATATTTTTGTTAAACTAGTTAAACATCAAGTTGATAAGGTCAAAGGACATATTGTTCTTGACCACTTTAAATGTGAGATCCATAGCTTCACATGATACATTGTTTAGTCAAGTGGAGCTATATATCTTATGTGTGATTACATGTATTCTAAATTTGAAATCCATATCAGTAACACAACTGATCTTCATACCCCTTCCATCCTCTTCAGTAAGGGTCTTCTTCTCTAGTTCCACTTGACTTAGGGTTTTGGTGGTTTTTTCCTTTGCCAACATGGGAAGACCTATGACCCTGTGAATCATTTTCTTCATTATCAAAATAGGTTACTTAGCCATAACTTTCCATTATGCACATGATTGAGGATAAATCTCATCCACTTTATTCAAAAATCTCGATGCATGTGTGAAATGTGGGTCAAACCCTTTGCGTCAAAGTGTTGATGTTCTGGTTTCAACATGTCATTCACACACAATTCTTTCAAAGATTCATGAATTTCTATGATTCTTATATCTTGGATAGAACATAAAAAATGCATGTGGATATTGTTAATCAACAGTATCTTAGCATGAATTTTAAATTGAGCTCCAGTTGGATCTAGGGTTTTCGTAATAGCTGGACTAAGCTTGAAATCTGGTGCTCTCTATTCAATGCCTCGAAGTAGCATCTTTGACCCTTTATTTTTCTTTTTATAAGAGGATTCCATCACTTGGTAGGATTTTAAAAATAATGAAAAATTCAACAAAAATTCACATAGATCATTTGGATGCACTAAAATCACTCTGCACAAACAGCTCTTGAAAATTGATGGTGATAAATGAATTCAATTTTGCCCTTTTTTCAAATTTCATCATTCAATCACCATAAATATTTGGTATGATTTCTTGCTGAATGATAGACTATCTCCCACTTGGATTGCATTGATTTCTCAGTAGAGCCATCGATGATTCGGTGCCCACACAATAATTTTAGTAACTCATGACTTTTCTCCGCAACATCTTGCAACTTGACCATGCTCAGTAATGGCTAGCATTTTCTATGATACTTGGTGGTCCCTTTTCATCTTGAATATTGATATGGATATTTTCTTTTTGCTAACAAGAACTAATTTGAGATTTTAGCTTCAGAGTCCTAGTTCTAGCTCTCCCAGTGGGAGATCTAGTAGAAATGCTTGAGTCACCCAATTCTTGAGTGACATGTTCTTCATTGCTCAGACTTGCATCCTTAGAAGATTTTAGAATCTATTGTTGTCTCATCTACTTTCTAATGTTATCAGCCTTGGCTTTCTTTTCATCTTCAATTCTTCTAGTATTCATATAGTTCTTGGCAAGATGACCAAGTTCTGTACGAATAAAACATCTTCCTATGGTGTCTCTTGTCCTCATATAATGTTTTACATAATTCATTATAATGTGTCCAAATTCTCCACAATAATTACATCTACACCAAGTGTTATAGAGCCAACCAAATATAGCTTTTACAATCTATTCTACTAGATTCAATATCTTAGGTTTTCATTCAAAAGATTTGGGCCCATGCTTCTTGCATTTGTGACATTTGCCTTCAAATCTTGGTTTATGTTTGCATTTATTAGCTTTATGACCATGTTGATTGTAATTGTAGCATTATCCATTGAATTTAACTTTATCATTACTCAAATATTTGTTTGTTGTATGACCTAACTTACAACAGTGACTGCAAGTAGGTCTTTGATTCTTTTGAGCTCCTTGCTAGGATGATTCACCTTCTTCTCTATATCCAATTATTACTTTTCCTTTCTATCTATATTGGCTTTTCTCATTTAATTGATTCATGTTTCCTTGAAATTTCATCATCGTTTCATTGGTTTTCTTTCCAGTGTTTAGATCATTCTACAATCTTTCATTCTCTAATCTTAGATTCATGATTTCTTTATTTGTATTAGTAAGTTGATCAATGAGGTCTATCTATTGAAGGGATAGATGTTGAATTTCATTATTCTTTCCTTCTAACTCTTCTTTTATCTTTTTTTTTCTCTTTCATGACTTGACACAATCTTATTGATTAAATTTCTTGCTCTCTTTTCAGCCTTCTTACTTCTTCTTGAAGTGTGCCATTCTTTTCTGATAGTTCTCTGATTGTTTCATTAATTTCATCTGAATTACTTTCTAAATGAATGTCTTCAATTCTTTCTTCAATTTAGATCTTTTCATTCATCTGATCTACAAGGTTTTTTCTTCTTTTCACGGATTGTGAGAGTTTCTCCCTTTCTTTCTTAAGTTTCCCAATAGCCAATTCCAAATATAGCTTTTCATTGTCAATAGCCTTATCAAGTTTGAATACCTACATTGCCTTTGATCTTTGCTCAAGATTTCAAACTTCTTCTCTGAGAACTACAAAGCTTTGATACCAATTTTTGACAATGTATATGATAGGCTAAGTTACTGAGAGGGTAAGTGTGAATGAGTAACCAATAAAACTTAATCTTATTTCACCAATTAATCCTTCATGTGTATTTTGATCTAATTTCACACATGAAAAGCCGAAAGCATTAAAACATTCATAACACTTTGACACACAATATGGTGACCCAAAAACCTTTCAAATAGAAAGTAAAACTAGAGTGGGGATGATACCCAAAAGCTTTAGTACTATAGTATAAAGTTGACCTGTTAAGGCTTACAATGATCACTTCTAATGATCTGCCCTATTGGGAGCAATAAGGACTGCTAGGTCCATCTTCTAAAAGGATAAACATACAATGAAGTATGCACTCAATAAAGAGATATATAAAATACTATTAAGTCTACCTTGTGAAAGGATTTAATTGGTTCACCTACTAGGATGAACTAGTGGTTGATCTCTAATCTGCAACTATGATTTTTTGAATGAGATTCCCTTTGAGTGTAATTATCACTTTAGTATAATAGATAAATCTTTGCTACTCTTTATACTACTTGTAGACTTGTACTTCACACTTCTACTTCTTTATTCTTGTTACATTACATCTTGCATACATATTGGATGTGATACAATATATTATATATATATACCAATCCAATTTACAATTCAACAAAGTCGGCTACAATACAAGTTTCCAAAAAATACACCAAGTTGGCCCAACTATAGGAACTTGGGTTATGAGGACAAACTCGATGAGGTTCTAATAATCAGTAACCATTGTCAACACTCAACATCATCATGCACTTAATAAACATTGAAGCACGATCCATACTGATCACTTCCAAGTAGTTTGAACTAGGTCCACACTGGTGACTTAGTGAACACTATGAAACTCAGCGTATAGGTTGAGTTACTTGGTTAACACTAGATAGGTTAGTCAATGCTATCACTATGAGCTCGGTATAAACTAAATCACTTGGTTGACACTGCATAGCTTGGTCAACACTAGATTCACATCACTAAAACTATGAACTCAATAAACACTGTAGAACTCAGTTTGCACTAAGAAACTTAGTAAACCTTATGAAACTTGGTTTACACTGATAGTCACCAACTTGGTAGAAACTACTCGGTGTAAACTAAATAATGTTCCTAAAACTCGATAGCAAATGTAGAACTCAATAATGTCAGAAATATTTGGTTAACACTATTAACTGTAAAAAGCTTGGTAGATACTTACTAATTGAATAAGTGTGTGTATGTGTATGTGTGTGTGTGTGTGCACACATGCATGCATGTGTGCGCATGTGTGTGTTACTAATAAATAAACTTGACTACAATTTCAACAAAAATAACTTTGCAAATATGTAAACATGAAACATAATAGATTCAATAACATATTTCACACAAGGATTTTATGTCGAAACCCAATTTGGGAAAAACTAATAGTGACATGCTCTACTAATTCTCACTCTTTTGAAGTGATTCTTTGTGAAAGGAAAAAATTATTAAAGGTTATAATACACACTATTAAATGTGGCCTAGTTAGAGGATTTCAATCACCATGTTAGGAGTGACCCATGTTAGAGGACTTTAGATCATTCACTTGGAATGTCTCCTACTTTAATGTTTTACAAAATACTGTTAGGTTAACCTTAATCCAAAGAATTTACCCCAGACTAATACAATTATAAGAAAGTAATAGTAAGGCTTGATCTAATAACAAATTAAAAATCACTTGAAGATTATAGATCTTTGTTTCAATCCTCCATTCTACTTGGGTTTCACACACTTTAGCTTTGATAACTTCTTCACCTTTCAAGAATTCATACTCTTAATCCTTCTTGCTTTACATGTTAATTGCAGTCTCTTCTATTTAGTCACTAAATGAAGTAACACCTAGACTCCTTTTTTTCCTTAGGTTCTCGCACATGACAACCTTTTCTTCTAACCAACTCTCTCTATAAATAGAGATTTAATATCTTTTGTTGCTTAACCACAACTATGCATTTTAGGGTTAGGTAGGATTACATAGGATACAATGAATCTACCCACTTTTATATTTAGTTCCTCCAAAAATTTCTTCTACGATCTTCCTTTAATTCACCTCAAAATGGTTTACCTTTAATTTTGTGCCACCAGATCATCATAGCAACCTTCAACATGCTTCACATAATTCAAGAAAATAAAATAGTTGACTCAAATTCATTAAATGTATGATTTAACACCAACACTAGCACTTAGCATCAATATGTTGTCACTCAACTTCCTTACTATTCTTTCACTCAGCCAACACTAGTTCACTTGGCAAGCACTAAAGTTTACTGATGCTTGGCATCAACTAAAGTTTACTTGGCTTACACTATGTTCACTTGGCATACATTGAATCTTCACTTTTCTTGGATCCAACTAATTTTCCTCTTGGCTTCCACTAAATTTTCTCAGCACCTACTATGCACTTGGTCAAGCTTGGCAGACACAATTATTCTTACTTGTTCTTCTAGACTTAATCAGTATATCAATTTTTCGCAGCCTTAAGTAGATAAGCAATACACTATATCATCATTGTCTTAACTTATCTTTGTACTCCTTTTTCATACCATAACTCAACCTTTCCCCTAGGTGCTCTTCTTTTCTCATTTAATCAAATCCTCTTCATCAATCAATCAGATGATAGTATTCAAATCAATAAGTAGTTATCTTTATAGCAAGTAGCAGGTTTGATATGAGAGATAAAATAATGATTGAAACACATCCTCATACTTGTATCAATATTTTCTCAACAATCTCCAATTTTGGCACACATGGAAAACCAATACCAACAACAATACAAAAAATAAATAATTCCATGTATTGAGATCTCTCCCTCTATTAGTAGCTTTCATCTTCTATATAGACTAAAAAATTCTATTTTGTTCAATAGGCAATCAACTCTTCATTATGACTCCCTTCATATGTCATCTTGCAAGGCTTCTCCTTCTAACGTATATCTTCCTTGGTACTTTGTCCCTCTTACTAGATAGATGTATGTATTTATTTTAGTCATTTCTCCCTCATTTGTAAGCATTTGGTACACTATCTCCCTCTGAGTAGATATTTTATATTTCTTTCTCCTTTTGACTTATATAGACCCCTCTTTCTCACTATGTTTGGTATTCTTTAATTTCTCCCTCTTGGAAATAAATGACAAAGACTTGACATCTCAATGTGCAAATGTTAACAATTTTACTTTCTCCCTCTATCACCTAACTTATGACTATAAATCTTCTAATTTAGTTCTTACTTTAGGAAGATCCTAAAGTAATATCCACTACATCAATGTGTAACATATGTTATTCATATTTGTTGATGTAGGGTGATAGGCCAACACTGGGGCAAATAATTAGAAATATTTAATATAAATTAAGATGACTTTTAGTTTGGTTTATTCGTGTCAATCTGGGGGCATAATCTTGTGAAAGGTGTCTGGGTAATATACCATTGAGGGGTGTAAGTTGTGAGTTGAGTGATTATGAATGCATCTAGAACACACAAAAATAAATCTACAACAAACTGAAATAATTTTTTGCGACTAGAACTGTCACTTCCTAGTGATAGGAACTATAATTTTTTGACAATAACAATTTTAATAGATGTAATAAATCTGAAAAATAAACTCACAAATTAAAATAAAACTAATCTATAGACTATAAACATGAACAAGGTATGAATAATGAATTTGATAAAATAATTCCTTAATTCACAATTGGTTTAACTCTCTATTTTTGTAATTAAAATGCTATATGAACTACACAAAAATTAAGACAAATTCTATAGCAAAAAATTATATCATTAACATGAAAAATAAAAATAAATATTTAGCATACAAAAAATATAGAAATATTATAAACTTCAATCAACTAACAACAATATGAAAGTGTATGTTAAGTTTAATAACAAGGGAAAAATACTCTATGAAAATGACAAATTTGAACATGAAATTTGCGAGAAATCTAGGCCAAATATGGAGGCATCAAAATCGAAAGAAACATCCCAAAGACCCCCATAGGAGAGACTGCTCCATAGCTAACCACAACGAAATTCATAACAAGCTTGGGAAAGTGGATGCTAGATTTGAGGTTCTGATAGCCAATAGGTTTCCAGTCTTGTAACAACATACAGGAGGAAATCAAAGCCAATACCAGGAAGGAGGGCGTCAAGTAAACATTGTAGAAGCCTCTTCTGACTCCTCAAATAGATATGAATCCTATGCACATTTCCCAGTTTTCACCATCGAATAGTTAGATGATCAAATTTGAGTTTTCAATCTGACTAGGTATGCATAGCCCAAGCTTATAAATCCTCTATCTCATCCAATGATTAAATCACAAGTGGCCACGACCCTAGCCGCTAAGATTCCCTTCAAGCCTTTTTCCCCTTCTTCCTACATTCCCCCTCATCATAGACAAATCAATAACAACCAGTCATCTAACCCTAAAATAACTTCAGGATTTCCCCCTAAGAAACCCCAAGATAATCCTATTTAGATTTCCATTGAAGCAATAGACAACTCCTGGTATGATTGTCTTAAGAAGGGGGTTTTTTCTATTTGGAATGGCCCGCTAGAAGAAATCTTGCTTTTAATAGAGTGGCTAAAAGACAACTGTTAGGAACAGGTGAGTATTTTTCACCATTTAGACAATATATTGTTCTTAAAATGTGAGGAAGAATTTGTTAAGAAAGAACTCATTTCTATTTCTAAATGTTTTTTTAGAGGTTATTGTGTCAAATTTTAGAATGGTTCCATAATTTTCACTTAGAAATGGTCAATTGCATGACATGTTTTTCCTTGATTACTCTCCCTCTGGAGTTGTACAATATAGATATTATTTATTCTTTAGGTTCTGCAATTGGTGAAGTCATAGCTATTGGTGCATCTTTTTTCTATTGTAATAATATTAGAATCCTCATTAATGTTAACATTAAACATCCTTCAAAAATCCAAAAGAGAGTTGAAATAGGTAAAGCTTCTTATGACATTAAATTTCAATTGTATAAAGGGAAAATCATTAACATCCTGAGATCTGATGAGTTACACAAAATTAGACCCAAGATCCTTCCCCTTACCTCAGATTTTACAAGTAAATTCCCCAGTGTGAGCTCTATAATAAACAACAAGAACTAGGAACAAGGTAAGGAGATCTTTTATTCAGAGAATTAGAATGATCAGAATGCTCAGAATAGGCCGAGGAGCTCTTTAAAAAGAATCATAATAGGAAAAGTAATAGATTCCTCACCAACCCCAAGATCAGATTTCACTGCAAAAACTAAAGAGGGGAAGGTTGGGAGATCCTCAAAGAGATAAAAAAAACATAAGAAAAAAGCAACAAATGTAATCAGAAAGGATACTATAAAAAGTTGATATGAATCTACCAAACCTCAGCAAAAAAACAACAAGGAGAATACTGCTAAAACTTGAGAAGAACCTACTTTTGTACATATCAAAGATACTATCAATGATAAAGAGCAAGGAAAGTGCCTAGTTTTAGCTCTAGCAGAGTTGGAAAATTAGAATGTCAGTACCAATAAGGAAGATTGGGGTGGCCCAGATCATCTTAATATAGAACTAGATAAAATTGTAAGAAATTTTGAGAAGGAAGTATAGAAAGATATAGATAAGAATGATAAGGAAGGCCTAGTACTAACTAAACTTACAATAGGAAGCAACAAAGAAGAAGAAGGTCTCTCTAAAATGCTTTTTTGGAGAATAGGAGAGTTATTTAGAAGCAAAGAGGTATTTGGAATTGATCGAACAGAGATAGAAATAAGAATTTAAATCTAAACATATTAGAAAAAGAAAACACTCTTCTATTCTCTGTAGCGGAGATGGGAAGGAACAACACCTCCATTATAGTAGAGAATCAAGAGGTCCAGGAGTGGTTACATTCACAAAGAGAGGTTGAACCAAAGACAGTAAAACCCAGCAGTAAGAGAATCAAAGGAGTATCCAAATTTTGCTAGACCTCGAATGAGTACCCATCTTCTCCCTTCACTTTAGAGAAGGATCAACCAAATATATGGGACAAAGAGAGGGAAAGAATAGAATCAAATAGTTCAAAGAATTATTATCCTCATAAGGAAGAAGTTTCTACTCTATACCAAATAGGCCACCTAGAGGATAATGAAGAAAGTCTTTTACAAGAAAGAGAAAATCTGTTGATGGTTACCTCAGGTAGAACAAGCAACAATAAAGAGCCACAAAAGGACACAAACACCTCTCTATCAACTCGGCCCCTGGCTTTAGTCAACATGGTGAATCCACCTGGAACATTTAGTAAATTCTAGCAGACTCCCCTCGCTAGCATCAGCTCACCATTTACTCCTAACAGCCTGGATCAGCAGACACACAAGGGAGAGATCCAAGCAAAACATCTACCAATATTGAAGTTTCAATAATTTCTGAATGAGGAATGTATCTTGGATTATTTATATAAAGAAGATATGGCAAAGGAGGACACTGTAATGATCGATCAGCTTATTGAGGAGCTGGTCCAAGTTTTTAGTCCAAAAAATCTTGATAAGTCTTCAGTAACACAGAAGCAGGAACTCATTCAGAGGGTCCTCAAATTGGGAGGTGAAAACTATTTAGGTGAAAATTTCAGAAGAGATATATTGAACATTCAAAGGAAAGAATCAGCCTCAGCATTTTCTAAACAATCTGAAATAGATAACCAGATTACTGAAGATAATAACTCAGAGCAATAGGAAAAATTGCTAGCAAGAAAGATTGACATAGTACAGGTAGCAGAGATGAACATTGGACAACTTGGGATTCATATGACACAAATTGGGCCTAACTCTCCTTGTTGTGGTAAAACAAAAGGCAAAAGAGGGAGAAAGTCACTAAAGGAACTCAGAGAAACAGAGAGTCTCAACAAGGATCAAAAGAAAATAGATCAACTATTTCACAACGGGAAGGGGAAGTGCCTTCCTGCTCAGGTATGAAACTCACCAAACAAAATGCTAGGGGCCTCAATGCCCCTAGCAAAAAGAGGTTAGTTAAGCATAACCTCAAATCCTTTAATTCTAATATTATTCTCATTCAAGAATCTAAATTAAATTCAATAGAATTAGATAAATTTAGCAAAATGCTTGGAGTATGGTGTTCTGTGTTTAAAGAATCGGTAGGGCCCTCGGGAGGTTTGGGCATCCTCTAGGATCCTAGGAAGGTCAATATTAATATTCATAACAATAATAGAAACTAGATTAGTGGCAAAGTACAAATTTTAAAATCTAATTTAAATTTTACAATTATTAATCTGTATGGTCCTATTAATAATACAAATAAACTACTAGTTTGGAATGAGATTGGTCAAATCTTTGATAGTCTAGATAACAAACTCTATATATTAGGGGGTGACTTCAATATGATACTAGATTTTAAGGAAAATATAGGAGGTTCACAAGTGCTTTCACAAGAATCTAGAGACTTTAAAGAATGTTGCACTCTGTACAATTTAATTGATGTTCCTACTAGTAATGGGACCTATACATGGAACAACAGGAGAAAGGACTTTGCCTATATCACAGAGAAGGTTGATAGATTTATAATCAAAGGTGAATTAGACATTAACAACTTAAATTTGCAGTCTTCAATTCTTCCCATTGCTGGATCAGACCACTTACCAGTCAGATTTGAATTTACTGAGCTTCTCAAGCCTTCTAGAAACCCCTTCAAATGTGAAAAGATGTGGTTTCTAGACCCAAACTTCCTCCATAATGTCAAATTATGGTGGGACCAAGACAGTTGTGTAGGATCAAAAATGTTTATCTTTATCCAAAAATTAAAGATGCTAAAAGAGTGCATCCTTAAATGGAATAGAGAACAATTTAATAACATATTTAAAGAAAAGATGGATATAGAAAATCAACTTAGAAATTTAAATTCATAGGTCATTAGAAAAGGCATGGATAATAATAGCTATCTCCTCGAAAAGGAATTACTAGCAAAGCAAGAGTCAATCTTATCCAAAGAAGAAACCTTTTGGAGATAGAAATCAAGAGAAAAATGGTTGGTTGAGGGTGATTGCAATACAATTTTTTTTCACAATTCTACCTTATATAACAAAGCCAAGAGCAAAATCACACGCATTAAAGACTGATTAGGAAACTATTCTAAAAATCTTGTAGAAATTGTAGACACCTTTGTTGATTTCTTTCAGGATCTACTAAATAACCAGCTTTGCTCAAATTATACTGCGCAATCTAGTCTTTTAAAAGTTATTCCTAAAATTGTTACCCAAGATGACAATAAAAACCTTAATAGACCCATTACTTTAGAAGAAGTCAAGAGAGTGGTTTTTGACATGAACCCGGATAAATCACTGGGCCCAGATAGATTCCAGGCCTTCTTCTTCCAAAAGTGCTGGGATATTATAGGTCAGGATCTCTGGAAAGCTATCAAAGCTTCTAGAAATGGTGGCTCCATCCTTGCTAAAATCAATCATTCCTTCATTACTCTGATTTGAAAGAAATGTGACCCTAAATCTCCAAGCAATTTCAAACCAATAGCCTTGTGCAATACTATCTATAAAATCTTCTCAAAATTTCCAGTGAATAGGCTTAAAGAGATTCTCCCCAAGATTATCTCTGAGGAACAAAGTGGTTTCATGCAAGGAAGATCCATCCTCAATGGCATCATCACCATTCAAGAGATGATTCACTCTACAAGCCTCAATAAGGAAGCATGTATGCTCATGAAATTGGATATACAAAAATCCTATGATATGGTGGATTGGATATTCCTATGCAAGATGTTAGAAGCACTTGGATTCTCTTGTCAATGGGTTAACTTAATCTTCAAATTCATACCGACACCTAAGATCTCGATCCTTGTCAATGGTACACCTGAAGGCTATTTTGATATTTTGAGAGGCATCTAGCAAGGGGATCCTCTTTCTCCCTCTCTTTTCATCATAATGGTAGAAGCATTTGGGAGAGTGGTGATAGATGCTTATAATAAGTAGAGAATATCGAGTATCACTGTCACGAAAAACATGCCTAATATTACACATCAGTAATTCGTTGATGACACCATTCTCCCAAGCAAGAGTAAGATCTCTAAAGCTTGCTCCCTTAAAGGTATCTTGGATTTATATATGGAAGCCTCAGGACAAAAGTTCAATGCTCTAAAATCAAAAATTTTCTTCTTAAATACCTCTCCAAATATGGAATCTCATATTTGTAGGATTATGAGTTTCAAGAAAGGAACCTTCCCATGTAAATATCTGGGTATAACTCTAGAAAAAGGTTCAAAATCAAGAAAGGTTTTGGATAACACTCTTGTAAAACTAGATTCAAAGTTATGCTCATGGAAATATAGATGGCTCGCCAAGGCTGGAAAATGCACTAAAATCTATGCAGTGCTTTCAGCCATCTCGACTCACCCTCTGTCTTGCCTCCCTATATTGAATCAAAATCATAAAAAACTTAGTTCCAAGATGAGGAACTTTCTTTGGAATGATCAGGACAATGACGATAAATTAGTTGTTATCAAGTGGGAAAATATTTGCAAACCTAAGACCCTTAGGGGTTTAGGGATCAAAAACCTACAGTGGAAAAATGAAGCCTCAGGGGCAAAACTCATTTGGAGGCTATATCACGAATACAACCATAAATGGGCTAAGATCCTCTATAATAAATATCTTATCACTGAGGACCTACTCTCAATTTTTAGAATTAGCTCCCCTCCTAAAGGGTTTAAATGTTGGAACTTTATGCTAAAGTGTTGCCATTTGCTCAATAAATGCCTAACTTGGGATGTTGGATTTGGGGAAGAAGCATTATTCTGGGAAGATTCCTAAGAAGGTAAACCTCCACTCTCCTCCTACAAAGTACCCCTAACTCTTAAGAATAGGCTAACTAAACTTTGGGGCAACAAAGTGAGAAACTATTGCTGTCTGGTGGACTCTGAAGGCTCTCCATCATGGAATTGGAAATCTCTCAGAGGTCTAGATGTTGGTGAAGAATAAATCTACCAATTTGAGAAGTTTGTGGAAGGTAGGAAACCTATATAGCCTAATAAAAGAGACTCCCTTACATGGGCAACATCTAATAATGGGAAATAAAATGTCAAAGATGGATACAAGGCCATTCTAGAAGCTTATAAACTAATATCCGTGGACATACCACTTAATCTTTGTTGGGACCCCTCCAGCCTTCTAAAAGTTGGATTCTTTCTTTGGCTTGCCATTCAAAATAGGATCCTCACTATGGATAGATTAAATGTTGTAGGTATTCAAGGCCCTTCAAGATGTACTCTCTGCCACCAAAATTTAGAGAACGTGGATCATCTTCTTTATCTTTGCCCCTATTCCCAAAAATGTTGGGAATGGCTTAGACAGCTGCTGGGGTGGTCAGCCCCCTTTCCTATATCATTTACTGATTTAATTTGGGTATGACCATCTTTTAGTGGCATAGGTGTCTATAGTAAACTTTGGAACATTTTGCCTTCCATCATGATTTGGGAAATCTGGAAGGAAAGGAATTGCCGCATCTTTCGCAATCTCGATCTCAAACCTAAGATTCTTATATCCAAAATAGAAGCTTGCATAGTAGAAACTATTAACACATACTTAAGAAAAGTGAGCCTAGAAGAAGGATCATTCTCCAATTGGGATGGCCTCATGAAGAAAACTTGGCCTAATCTAATTAAACCCCCTCTATATTACTCTAATGTTAATAAAGAGGCCAAGAAGAATTGTAAATGGGAGCCACCTCCCCCTGGATGGGTTAAACTAAAGTTTGATGGGGCATCTTAGGGAAATCCAGGCATAGCCAGGATTGGATGTATCATTCATAATGAGGATGGGCCATGGATAGCCAAAAAAGCTTAGTTGACTCTACCAACATCCAATAATATAGCTGGACTTGAGGCCCTCCTCCAAGGAATCTAGTTATGTCTTCAGCTTAATTTACCTAAAGTTTTTATTGAAGGTGATTCTCAGATTATTGTGAATGCTATAAGGAAATGGTCCACTCCCAATTGGTCACTCAATTCTCAACTAGAAGTGGCTCTATCCCTTATAGACAAGCTTGTTGACTTTAGGATCAGTCATATCTATAGGGAAAGTAATCAACTTGCAGATCATCTTGAAAACTTAGGAGCATATGGAATTAACTCCTTGCTTATAAATGACGATTACTTCCTAGCTCCTTAGCATTCTAATTTTCTATTTTACCCATATTTAAGGTAGACTTTTCTTTGAGCCCATTTAATTCTCATCTGACCCTTTTTAACTATCTTTAAAATCTTCTTCTAGACTATGTCCCTACAGATTGAGTACTATTCTATCTATATTAATTTATTCTATTTTTATCTATTTTATATATTTTATACCATGTGGCTTACATTAATAATCATTAGTCAAGATGGATGATTGCGGTACCATTCACATCATCTCAGCACCAGCTTCGTATGTGTGATTGTCAAGAGAATCGTATAATTATCTTCCTCATCATGGCCGATCACAAGCTCTGGCTCAGCATTTATTTATCATTGTTTATCTTCTTCTTCACATATTTCCCTATAATTTAACTGTTGCCTTCCAAAATTTTCCCTTCACATCTCATGAGTGTTATTAGTCAGACTCAGCTCTTCTCTGTCATCGTTGAGCATGGAATCCAATATAGCTCTCTTCCATACTTTAGAGAAGCACACTATGGCCTTTTGTGGAGTAGTGAAACCCGAAAGATGGAATCAAATTCTACACCCAGTGGATGACATGACATGGTTTGCTATCAAAAAAGCCCTGGGTGAAGGGGTTATTGACTATGAACACACTTGGAGAACAAATAGTGACATCATTGGGTTGTTCATTAGTTATCTGGTAAGAGCCAAAATTCAAGCTGATAGCATAGTTAGGCTTTGTCATGACCTATTTGTCCCTTCTTGGAGAAAGGGGCTTAAACAAGCGGTCTATAGTATAGACAAAAAATTTTGGATTCCTTTCCCCGAGAAATATATGAATCTTCCACTTGGCAATCTTCTTGACACAACTTCCCACTGCCAATCTCTACTCATACAATAGAACTTTACATTTTATCGTGAGTGGACAAAGATGGAGGCCAGTCTAAATTTTCTTCTTCGCTGGAGGGAAATCATTCCTAAAGATAATGTGGAATGGCTAATTAATTATCTCCATCTCTTCAATGCCTACATCTAGCCCGAGGTGACATTTGAGAATCTGAATGATTTAGACTTCAACACACCAAATGCAGAAAGAACGAGCAAAAGGAAAGTTGAGTGTGAGATCCTACTGAATTACTAGGTGGAATACTTTAGCGACATCGAGGATGTAATCACGGTCCAGTGGAAGGAAGGCAAAGGTCTAGTCGAAGTATGGTTTTCTCTTAGGACTAGTATCATATTAGTAAGGTTTTATACAAAGTAAGCAATTTTGTTAGTATGCTTTTGACTCTCTAGTTAAATATCTTAGTATGATACATATGTACAGATGTTATATCATAACTTTTCTCTCTTAGCTTTGTGTATAAGAACCTCTCAATTTGATATATAATATATGGCTACTATTTAGGATAATCATAATTTAGGGTTGTGGAGATCCTGCTTTATTTTAAGAATTCATTCTATGCATACTCTAAATGTCAGTAGTTTGAATAATTATGCTTGAGAAATGATCAAGTTGCCTCACACCTCTTGATTTAGGTCTCTTTATGTATATGGTTTGCTTATCTAGTTTTTACTTTGAAAATGTGTTGATAAGACTTTGGCATATGCCCTCTGATCGCAATTTCTCTCTTTGTTTAAAGTAGTTAGTTTTCATGCCACAGATATGTCTTCTTAACAGGTCTCTGTATACATATCGTTTAGGTTAATTTCTTACAAATTAATATATGGTCCCTAATTAGGGATGAAAGCATTCATTTTTTTCTGATAATTTATGTAGTCTTTAGCTTGTTAGTTTATACTTATTCTCTTATGTGTTGTTATGGTGTTAGATGCTAGAGTTTCCTTACCTTAATAGAAGTAATTTAGAAGGTTCTTTTCTCAAAATACATGGATTGTATGGATTCCTTCATTGGATTAAGTTTTTATTTTTAAGGAGAGGGTTGTCCAATTGAACTCCTCTTGTCGATAAGAGTTCTATGTTAAGTGTGGATTCTTGCTTTGGTCCTGTGGCCTTCTCTCATCTTCTTAAAAGCTACTAGATTCTGGGATAGGAGTAATGTCATTTCAGAATCTTTCATTATGCTATTGTATGATATTTTTGCATGGTTTCCATTCGATTCTCGCATGATCTCTCATAGTTTGGTTGTGTTTCTCTTGGTAGAAAGGGTTTGGAGCAAACTTTTAGTCTTGTTTTGAGCTTCTCATCTATCCATCTTGTACCTTCCCTGTGATTCTCTCTTCATGCAATATTACTTTTATTTCCTTGGTTATCAGTGTCCTTTGCCCTCTGGTTTTATTTCTCCCCTTTTGGTAACCATTATATTGCTAGCCTTAGTGTAGGTTTTCTTCTTGCTCTATTTTGAGCAAGGTGTCATTACATTCTCTTCAGGAGGAATTCCCAAGAGGTGGTCAGGTAGCTACATCTAGATGTTTTGAGTCCAGATAGCCTTAGAGTGTAGGAGGCCTGGCTTAATCTAGCTTCTCCCCTTTTCCCTAGTCTGAGAATTTTTTTGAGCTCTTGGATATTGGAGTTTATGATTATTTGTAGAGAGTTTCTACTGTAACTTTAAATATTTTTTCTGGATTCTTTTCTTTTCAGCTTTGGTATGATCAGGCTATGGTAGTCATGACCCAATCTGAGTATCCTAGGCCAGGAACTTGTTTATCTCTTTTCATAGTTTTCCTTCTTCAGTTTATGTGTAATTTTAGTAAGGTAGAGGATCAAACATAGGAATAATTTGGCTTCTGTTTGTTAATTTGTTCTCTTTTTATCTAATTTTGGTTTCTTTATTGATATGTGGGTGTTGTTTAGAGCTTATTTCTAACTCTGACAAGAGAGTATTATTGTTTGTTATGGGTCTCTTTTTTTTGAAATTATTTGATTTAGTACTAGATAGAAATGCTCAGAGATTATATAAGGATTACTACTAACCACTTCAATGGCAAGGCAATCAAACAAGGATGCAAGCTTTTGATCACTTCGCCTAGATTAAAGATTACCAAAATCTCACTAAAAGGAGCTATTGGATTCATAAAGCATTGTATAGTATTTTTAATGTAAATAATTATCAAATGTGAAGTTTAATCAAGATATTCTAACTGGGGTATGCCCCTTTTTATGTGTAATAATATAGGACTGAGGTCCCAGGCTAGACTAGAGGTTTTCTTTCCTTGTTCTTTCCTACCAGTGCTTGTTTGAACAAAGGAATGCTATTGTAACTATATATATATATCATAATGGACTTGGTTGTTTTATCGATAAAAAAAAAAAACAATATGAAAGTGTATGTAACATGAATATATAAAACACAACAACAACTTACAGAGGTATACAAATATATTTATGTATATTCCGTAGTTGAGGAGTGGGTGCCTTTCTTCCCAGCAACTAATTAAAATGGATCACTCAAACAATTTTTAGAATCAAATCCAAATAAAAATTATATTGTTATATTTTTCTCCTCCCTTGTCGAATACATAAGCTATCTTATGTAGCTCTTCAACATATGAAAATAGAATACCTATTTTCTATCTACAATTCATGGACTTATGGATCATTTATTAATCAATTTTAGAAATGAATAGAATGGATTGCAACCATTCTTTGAAAACCAAATTCAAACAATATACTATAATTAAAAGATAGGAAATCACAATATTTGGTAGAATAATATCCACCTCCACTTTCATGATTGGATGCAAAGTAGTTTATATTCAAAATATAATATTTACTTGAGTGCTAATAGCATATCATTTGGCTATGTTGAATCAAATTATTTTGATAATATAGCTTCAATATTAGTGGCCATTATGTGATGATGCTTGTTCATATAATTTGGATAAGTTATTTCATAACCATACCCTATTATAGATTTAAACAATTTAGAGTATCTATTCTTTGTTGGCATAGAAATAATAGGAAACAACTATATCACATGTTCTTATAGATTAGGTGTCAGGAGGATCTAGAAGGCGAAGGGAAGTTTGTGTCTATTTGACATGCAATAGGAAGTTTGAGTTTGTCTAATAGGCAATAGGAAGTTTGACTCTAGCTAATATGTGACAAAAAAGTCAATGTTTATCTAACAAGTGACAAGAAGAGAAGAACATTCCTCTAGCAGAATATTCTTGTAATCTTTATGTTGGAAGCTTGATTTTCCAAAAACTTAAGATTATAATTAGTAAAACTATATATATATATATATATATATATATATATATATATATATATATATATTCCATATTTTAATCCCAAAACCATATTAAATACTACTTACATATATTAAACCACATGAAACATAAAATGGAAAAATGAGGTGAATTAGAATAGAAATAAAACATGGAAGTGAGTATGAGGCTACATGAAATGGATTAAAATATGGCATGAAAATGGATTAGAAATTGCTCGCATCACAGGGCACTACACATTCTTCTTAATTAGCTTTGGATAGGGGTATCACCCCTAGTTTACCTCTTAGATACTCATGAGCATCCTTAGGTAAAGCTTTTGTGAAGATATTAGCTATCTATTCTTTTGTATTTACATATTCCATCCTCACTTTTTTGACTTGAGCTAACTATCTCAAATAATGATACTTGATTGTAATGTGCTTAGTCTTTGTGTGCATCACATGGTTCTTGGATATTTATAGCACTTGTATTATCACAATAAAGTACCAGAAGTTTAGTGATTTCTTCCTTCACACCTTTGAGTAGTTGTTTGATCGATACAATGTTTCTACAATTTACTGCAGCTGCCACATATTCAACTTCAATAGTAGATTAAGATATGAAATTTTGTTTCTTGTTGGTCCAGCTGACCAACCTCTTTCCTAAGAAAAATTCTCCTCGACTAGGGCTCTTTTTGTCATCAATGTTTCAGCCCAATCAACATCAGTGTAGGCTCTCAACTCATTTTTTTCATTTTTCTTATAGTTTAGAACATAGTCTTATGTTCTTTTTAGATATCTCATAAGTATCTTAATAGCCATCAAATGATTATCCCTAGGATTAGCAAAGAATCTTGCAACTATCCCAATAGATAATGCAATGCCAGGCCTTTTATGCACTGCATATTGTAATTTTATAATCATAGACCTGCACAATGTTTGATTCGCATTAGCCGAATCATCATTCCTTGGCAATTTGTGTCCTATCACCATAGGTGTGCTAACTATTTTTAAATCTTCTTATCCAAAAAATTTCAATATTTCCTTTACATACTTAGACTAAGTGATGTATATACCATATTTCATCTAATATACTTGCAAACCAACAAAGAACTTGATCTCTCCAAATATAAACATCTCAAATTCTTTCTTTATTTCATTTGCAAATGCCCTACCTAATCCATCTTGACCTCCAAATATGATATCATCAAAAACAAATTCAGTTAGTAAAATTCCTTTACCTCCTCTTATCTTCAAGTATAGATTGGTGTTATCATCAGTCCTCTCAAATCCAATCTTCACAAGATAAGTGTGTAATCTCTGACACCATGCTCTTGGGGCTTGCTTTAAACCATATAAATATTTTTTTAGTCTACATACCATGTTCTTTTTGTTAGCATCAACAAATCCTTTTAGCTTTTATATATGAACCTCTTCTTCTAATATACAATTTAGAAATGTTGACTTCATAGCCATTTGATAAACTTTGAAACCTTTGTATGCAGAGTAAGCATGCAAAGTTCTTACTCCTTCCAATCTTGCAATAGGGGAAAATGTTTCTCCATAGTCTATTCCTTCTTCTTGTCCATACCCCTTCAAACTAATCTTTCCTTAGTTCTTTTGACTTTACCATTTTCATCTAGCTTGTTTTTGTACACCCAATTGGTTCCAATCACATGTTCTTATCCTCTATTCTTAGAGGTAGATTCCATGTCTTGTTCTTCTCAATCTACTCAATCTCTTCTTTCTTTGCTTCACTCTAGTCCTCATTTGCTAAGGCATCTTTTACTATCTTAGGTTCATGCATGCTTAGGAAACATGTATCATTCCTCATCGTGTTTCTTGTCATTGGTCTTGCATCTTTGTCTCCAATAATTTTCTTAGTAGGATGATGTATTTTGACATACTTTGACAATTCCTCATTAGGTTTGTCAACTTCTAAATCACAATACACTTCTCTATTATGTAATTCAACATCTCTTTCATTTACACTAATCATAGAATAAAAATTTGCCTCACTTTTTGTCTGCAACTTGGTTCCTAAATGAAACTTGGTATTCATTGTATGTGAGTCAATAATCATCAAAACTTGTTGTTGACTTGTAACATAGTTTACAACATCTTCATCACTAGGCACACCTTCATAAAAGTATAGAAAATATTTTTATTCTTCTAGTTCCTACATAGTTTCAGCCTCATGTACCTCTATATATTCATCAAATTTCACATTTGCACTTTCCACAACTTTATTAGTGTTAGCATTTGAACACTTATAAGCTTTACTTCTTGTGAAATAGCCAAGGAATATACCTTCTTCACATTTAGTATCTAGTCTACCATAACTAAAATCTTTAACAATATAGCACTTTCTTTTAAATACCTTAAAATATTTTACATTAGGTGAGTATCCATACCATAGTTCAAAAGGTGTTGAATGAGTACCTTTCTTGACTTAGACATAGTTCAAGGTATAGATAGTTGTAGTTATAGCTTCTCTCCACTATTTCAAAGAAACATTCTACTCCATCATGAGTGTCCTAATAAAATCTATTATAGATCTATTCCTCCTTTCAGAAATTCCATTTTGTGGAGGGGTCCTAGGTGCATATGTCTTTCTTTTGATTCCTCTATCATTATAGAACATCTCAAACTCATTTAATATAAATTCTCCTCCTCTATTAGATCTCAAAAATTTCAAACCTTTTCCTATCTTCTAGTCAACTCTTGCTTAGTACCACTTAAACATTTGAAAATCATCAGATTTATGTTTGAGAAACATAACTATCATTATCCTAGAATAATCATCAACAATTAGTATAATGTACTTATCACCCTTGTAGCCTTACACATTAATTAGTCCACACAAGTTAGTATGAACAATCTCAATAACTTTGTTAGAGGAATGGGTCTTACTTTTAAAACTAGACTTTGTCATTTTCCCTAACTGACATTATTTGTAAATTATATTGTCAAGTTTCTTCAATTTAGGCAAACCTCTGACTCTTTTTATGTTACTCGTACTAACCAAGTTATTAAAGTTAACATGGAATAACCTCTTGTGCCATAACCACACATCATCACATTCTAAAACAAGACAAGTATCATCATTCATATCAAGATAAAATAAATTACCTCTAGTTTGAACACCTTTCTCAATTATTTTCCCATCAGTATCTTGGATATTACCTATCTTATTCTCAAACTCAACTTTGCAATTTGAGCTATTCAGTTGTAACATAGTCAACAAATTATAGTTAAGTCCTTCAACATAATAAGCATTATCACACAAGATCTGTCCTATGAATTTGATAGATCATTTACTATTTATTAGATAGAGTACATCATTACCAAACCTTAGACTATTTCCATCACAACAATTTAGGGTAATGAACTTACTTCTATCTCTAGTCATGTGATGTAAACACCTCGTATCAGTGATCCATTTGTCACTCTTCTTCACATAAGATAGTAGTGCAGTTGCCACATCCTCATCAAAATCATCCTTCATTACAACATACACCACTTCATCATCATGGTCATTAGATCCATCTTTGGTTTCCTCTTCTACAGTGTAGCAAGACTTTATGTCTTTGTCTTTGTAATCTTTATTGTCCCTATCTCTTCTACTTCTAGATTTGTCTCATTTTCTATAATTCTCCTTCTTTGGACATTTAGCAGCAATATGACCAACCTCATTTCAATTAAAAAACATGATAGGTAATTTACTTTTAAATTTTCTTTTGCCTCTATGAAATTTCCTTACTAGTAGTGCTTCAAGTTGTTCTACATCCTCATCATTTTATGTCACTATCAAGTCTAGAGACATATTTAACCTTTTTCTTCTACTCTTTAGGTTCTTTTAATGATAGCTTAGCTTTGAAAGCAGATTCAACATTGTCATATTTGAAGTGATCAAAATTAAAGAGCTGAAAGGAAGTGGTCCTACCTACCAAACCTTCTAGAGTTAGATTAGAACCTAGTATACATCTCAATTCTTGTATGGTAGAAACTCTAATAGCATAGATTAATAGTAGTGTTCTCAGTACTTTTCTTAATACAATTTCATCATCTATCTTACTAGTAGCTCCTCTTATAGCATTAACAACATCTTTTATTCTATAGCAATATTGAGCAACATTCTCACCTTCTTGCATTCTCCTATCATCAAACTTACCTCTAAGACTTTTAAATTTGTCTCTTAAAACATTTGCATCTCCTCCATAAAAGGTGTGAAGAGCATCCCACATCTTTTTTGCAGAATCATTGATATCATCAAACCTAGCATAACTCAAGGCAGAGGCAATCTCCAACATTACTTGATTGTGTTCTTTGTTCTTTATTAGATTATTAGTAGTCATGGCTCTAGCAGGATTAACATGCTTAGTGGAGATGGTAGATTGTGCATGGTCTCCTAGGCCTCCTAGGTGTAGCATCATCAAACCTTTCCATGCACAAATGTTCTTGTTGTTAAGATTGGATACCTCCATTTTTGACATCTTGATCTTTTACTTCTAGTACCTTCAAACTAGTCATGTTAAACACTATGGCTCTAATACCAATTTTTGGAATTCTTTACAATAACTTTGGGGGGCGAGGGGGTTTAAATATAAAAATAAAATTTTTTATAGATTAATGAACCCATATCCATAAAACATTATTATGCATGCATCCATTAGATCATACAACACTTAAACTTTGTAAGTTATTATCCTAGGTCAAAATAACTTTGCAGAAATATAAACATGAAACATAACAGATTGAATAATAGATTTGACACAAGGATTTTAAACCACATGAAACATAAAATTCAAAAATGAGATGAATTAGAATAGAAATAAAAGATGGAAGTGAGTATGATGGTACATGAAATAGATTAAAATATGGCATAAAAATGGATTAGAAATTGCTCTCATCACAGGGCACTACTCATGCTTATTAAGAAATTTTAGATAGGGGTACCACCCCTAGCTTACCTCTTAGATACTCATGATTATCCTTAGGTAAATATTTTTTGAATTTATCAGCTATCTGTTGTTTTGTATTTACATATTCTATCCTCACTTCTTTGACTTGAACTCTCTCAAATAATAATACTTGAGTGCAATGTGCTTAGCCATTGTGTGCATCACAAGGTTCTTAGGTATATTTATATCACTTTTATTATCACAATAAAGTATCACAAGTTTAGTAATTTCCTCCTTCATACGTTTGAGTAGTTGTTTGATACATACAATGTTTGTACAATTTACTACTGCTACTACATATTCAACTTCAACAGTAGATTGAGATATGCAATTTTGTTTCTTCTTGGTCTAGGTGACCAACCTCTTTCCTAACAATATTTCTCCTCCACTGCTACTCTTTTTGTCATCAATGTTTCCAACCCAGTCAGCATCAATGTAGGCTCTCAACTCAATCTTTTCATTTTTCTTATAGTATAGACCATAGTCTTCTATTCTCTTCAGATATCTGATAATTATCTTAATAGCCATCAAATGATTCTCCTTGGCATTAGTACAAAATCTTGCAACTATCCCAATAGATAATGAAATGTTAGGTCTTTTATGCACTACGTCTTGCAAGTTTCTAATCATAAACCTATAGAATGTTTGATTCACATTAGTTGAATCATCATTCTTTGATAATTTGTGTCCTTTCATCATAGGTGTGCTAACTAGTTTTAAATCTTCTAATCCAAAAGTTTTCAATATTTCCTTTACATACTTAGAATAAGTGATTTATACACCATATTTCATCTGATATACTTGCAAACCAACAAAGAACTTGATCTCTCCAAATATAAATGTCTCAAATTATTTCTTCATTTCATTTGCAAATGACTTACTTAATCCATCTCAACCTCCAAATATGATATCATCAACAAAAATTTCAGTTAGTAAAATACCTTTACCTCCTTCCATCTTTAAGTATAGATTATTGTTATCATCAATCGTCTCAAATCCAATCTTCACCAGATAAGTATGTAATTTCTCATACCATGCTCTTGGGGATTACTTTAAATCATATAAAGATTTGTGTAGTCTACATACTATGTTCTTTTTGTTAGCATCAACAAATCCTTTTGGCTTTTCTATATAAACCTCTTCTTCTAATATACCATTCAGAAATGTTGACTTTACATCCATTTTATAAAATTTGAAATCTTTGTATGTAGAGTAAGCAAGGAGAGTTCTTACTCCTTCCAATTTTGCAATAGAGGCAAATGTTTCTCCATAGTCTATTCCTTCCTCTTGTGTGTAACCCTTGCAAACTAATCTTTCCTTATTTCTTGTTTCTGTACACCCACTTGGTTCCAATCACATGTTATTATCCTTTGGTCTAGAAACTAGAGTCCATGTCTTGTTCTTCTCAATCTACTCAATCTCATTTTTCATAGCTTTACTCCAGTCCTCATTTGCTAAAGCATCTTTCACTATCATAGGTTCATGCATTCTTAGGAAACATGTATCACTCCTCATCTTGTTTCTTGTCATTGGTCTTCCATCTCTATATCCAATAATTTATTCAAGAAGATAATGTATTTTGACATACTTTGATAATCTTGATTCTTCTCTACCTTTGTCATTAGGTTTGTCAACTTCTAAATCACTATACACTTCTTTATTAGGTAATTTAACATTTTTTTCATGTACACTAATCTTAAAATAAAATATTTCCTTGGCTTCTCTCTATAACTCAATTCCTAAATAAAACTCGGTATTCCTTGTATGTGACTTGGCCGTCACTAAAACTTGCTATTTTGTAACATGGTTTACAACATCTTCATCACTAGGTACACCTTCGTAAAAGTATACAAAAGATTTATATTCCTCTAGCTCCTTGATAGGTTCAACCTCTTGTACCTCTATATATTCATCAAATTTCACATTTGCACTTTCCACAACTTTGTTAGTGTTAGTATTTAAACACTTATAAGCTTTACTTCTTGTGGAATAGCCATGGAATATACCTTCTTCACATTTAGTATCTAATCTACCATACCTAAATTCTTTAAGAATGTAGCACTTTCTTCCAAATACTTTAAAATATTTTACATTGGGTGAGTATCCATACCATAGTTCAAAAGGTATTGAATGAGTACCTTTCTTGACTTGCACACAATTCGAGGTATAGATAGTTGTAGTTATATCTTATCTCTAGTATTTCAAAGACATACTCTACTCCATCATGAGTTTCCTAGTATAGTATATTATAGATCTATTCCTCCTTCAGTAATTCTTTTTTATGGAGGAGTCCTAGGTGCAAATGTCTTTCTTTTGATTCCTCTATCATTATATAAAATCTCAAATTCATTTGATGTAAATTCTCCTCCTCTATCAGATCTTAGACATTTCAAGCTTTCACCTATCTCCTTCTCAACTCTTTCTAAGTACTACTTAAACATTTAAAAATTATCATATTTATGTTTTAGAAGCATAAATGTCATCATCCTAGAATAATCATGAACAATTAGTATAATGTACTTGTCACCCTTGTAGCTTTGTACATTAATTGGTCCACACAAGTCAGTATGAACAATTCAACAATTTCGTTAGAGGAATAATTCTTACTTTTAAAACTAGACTTTGTCATTCTACCTAACTAGCATTTTTTTGTAAATTATATTTTCAAGTTTTTTCAATTTAGGAAAACCTAAACTCTTTTCATGTTACTGATACTAACCAAGTTATCAAAGTTAACATGACATAAACTCTTGTGGAATAACCACACATTATCACATTCTACAACAAGATAAGTAGCATGATTCATATCAAGATAGAATAGATTACCTCTAGTTTGATCACCTTTCCCAATTAGTTTTCCATCAATATCCTAGATATTAGCAATCTTGTTCTCAAACTCAGTTTTGCAACCTGAGCTATTCAGTTGTGACACAGTCAACAAATTATAGTTAAGTCCTTCAATATAATAAGCATTGTCACACAAGACTTTTCCTATGACTTTGATAAATCATTTTCCTTTTATTAGATATAGTGCATCATTTCCAAACCTTACACTATTTCCATCATAACAATTCAAGGTAATGTACTTACTTTTATCTTAAGTTATGTGATGTAAACATTGAGTATCAATGATCCCTCTATCACTCTTGTTCACATAAGACACTAGTGCAGTTGCCTCATCCTCATATGAATCATCCTTCATTGCAACATACACCACTTTATCATCATGGTCATCAGGACCATCTTTGGTTTCCTCTTCTACAATGTAGCAAGACTTTTTGTCTTTGTCTTTGTAATCTTTATTGTCCCCATCTCTTTTACTTCTATAGTTGTCTCCACTTCTATAGTTCTTCTTCTCTAGACATCTAGTAGCAATATGACCAACCTCATTTCAATTAAAACACATGATAGGTAATTTACCTTTGAATTTGCCATTGCCTCTGTGAGATCTCCTTGCTAGCAGTGCTTCAAGTTGTTCTACATCCTCCTCATTTGTGTCACTATCACTAGAGACATGTTTTACCTTTTTCTTCTACTCTTTAGTTTCTTTTAATGATAGCTTAGCTTTTAAAGCAAATTCAACATTGTCATATTTGAAGTTATCAAAATCGGAGAGCTCAAAGGAAATGAGCCTACCTACCATACCTTCCAAAATTAGATTAGAACCTAGTATACATCTTAGTTCTTGTATGGTAGAAAATTTAATAGCATAGATGGGCAGCAATTTTCTTAGTACTTTGCTTAATACAATATCATCATCTATCTTACTAGTAGCTTCTCCTATAGCATTAACAAAATCTTTTATTCTATAGCAATATTGAGTAACATTCTCACCTTCTTGCATTCTCCTATCATCAAACTTACCTCTAAGACTTTTACATTTGGCTCTTAAAATATTTACATCTCCTCCATAAATGGTGTGAAGAGCATTCCACATATTCTTTTTAGAATCACAACCCTTGATACCATTGAACTTAGCATAACTCAAGGCAAAGGCAATCTCTAACATTTCTTGATTATGTTCTTTTTTCTTTATCATATCATCATCACTTAGGGCTCTGGCAGGATTGACATGCTCAGTGGAGATGGTAGACTGTGCATGGTTTGCAAGACCTCCTAGGTGTAGCTTCATCAGAGTTTTCTATGCACAGAAGCTCTTCTTGTTAAGATCGGGCACCTCTCTTTTTGACATCTTGATCTTTTACTTCTAGTAGCTTTAAACTAGTCCTCTTAAATTCTATGGCTCTAATATTAATTGTTCAATCTTTTTAGAATAACTGAGAAGGGGCATAAATGAATTATCCAAGGTCTAAATATACAAATAAAACTTTTTGCATCTTAGTGAACCCATATCCATAAAATATTATTATGCATGCATCCATTAGAACATACAACATGTAAACTTTGTAACTTATTGTCCTAGGTCAAAACAACTTTGCAGAAATATAAACATGAAACATAAAAGATTGAATAACACATTTGACACAAGGATTTTAGGTGGAAACCCAATTTGGATAAAAACTACCAGTAACATGCTACTAATCCTCACTCTTTTGATGTGATGCCCTATGAAAGGCCAACCTTGTTAAAGGTTACAATACACACAATTAAATGTAACCTAGTTAGAGGATTTCAATCACCCTATTAGGAGTGAGCCTTGTTAGAGGACTTTAGATCATTCACTTGGAATGTCACCTAGTTAAAGGATTTACAAATGACTATTAGGTCAACCATAATGTAAAGGATTTAACCTAAATTGATACAATGATTAGAAAGTAATAGTAAGGCTTGGCTTAATAATAAATTACGACTCACTTTCATATTATAAATCTTTTTTTTAGTCCTCTATTCTACTTGGCTTACACAATCTTCAGCTCTAATAGCTTGTTCACCCTTCAAAAATTTAGACTCTTAAACTTTATTTCTTTGCATGCCAATTGTAGTCTCTTCTATTTAGCCATTGAATGAAGCAATACCCTAAACTCCTTGTTTTCCTTAGGTTCTCACACATGAAAACCTTTGCTTCTGACTAACTCTCTCTATAAATAGAGATTTAAGATCTTTTGTCAGTTAAACCACAATTGTACATTTTAGGATTAGGTAGGATTAGGTAGGATACAATGAATCTACCCACTTTTCCATTTGGTTCCTCTAGAAACTTCGTCTATAATCTTTCTTGAATTCACCTCAAAATAACTTACATTGAATTATGTGCCACCAACTCATCATACTTTTCTTCGACATGCTTCACACAATTCAAGAAAATAAAATAGTCTCTCATATTCATCAAATCTATGATTTAACATGAATACTAGCACTGGGCATCAATATGTTATTACTCAGCTTCCATATTGTTCTTTAACTCAGCTAACACCAGTTCACTCGACAAGCAATAAAGTTTACTAATGTTAGACATCAATTAAACTTTTCTCGGCTTACACAATGTTCAATCAGCATACACTAAATCTTCACTTTACTTGGCTCCAACTAATTTTTTACTTAGCTTGCAATAACTTTACTTGGCACCTACTATGCACTTGGTCAAGCTTGGCAAACATAATTCTTCTTACTTGTTCTTCTAGACTTAGTTATTGTACATCCAATCTTTTCAACCTTAAATAGATAAACAATACACTATATCATCACTTTCTTAACTGATCTTTGTACTCCTTTTTCATACCATAACTCAACCATTCATCTCAGTGCTCTTGTTATCTCATTTGATCAAATCCTCTTCATCAATCAAACAAATGATAGTACTCAAATCAACTAAGTAGTTGTCTTACTAGCAAGTAGTAGGTTTGACATTAGTGACAAAATAATAATTGAAACAAATCCTTATACCTGTATCAATCTTTTCTCAACAAAGGGTTCCAATTTTTTTTAGATCCATGTACAAAACTATCATTGCAAATTGAACTATCATCAAAAACTAATATTCAATTAGTCATATTCATGTAATTATGAAAGATGGCACATTCAAAGACTATTCAACTCTAAAAATTAAAAAAATATATAGTTAATGGAAGAAAAAAATAAAAATATGATATTGTTGATTTATAATGCAATTATGATTCACAACAATGAAAAAATTATAATCTATAGTGCTTATAAAATGGTAGACAATTAAAATGAGTTTCATTTATATGAAACATTTTATTAGTAGAAATTGAATTATTTTTATTGAAGAAAGTAAATATCATATTATTTGAAGTATGAATATTCCATTTTATTTTTTCTTTGCATACTACTTTGTATAGAAGTTACAAAGTATTCTTAGATGGTGGTAGATTCTTATATGTCGGTAGACTAATGAAGAAATAATAGGAGTCTAACTAGAAATAGACAAAATAGTTTTCCATAAAATTACAAAGTATAGAGATGTGTACCTGAGGTTTTATTTTCAAAAAGCTCAGTTAAAAAGCTAAGCCTAGACCATATTTGGTATGATGAGTAGCATGCTACTTAAGGACTCTCTAGTTGAAAAGTTCAACACATATTTCAACAAATATACAATGAAATAAGAAAAAGGAGTAGATAAAGAAGGGTAAGCTATATAAAGAATAGGTAAACAAAGGGAAGGAAAACTCACTAAATAGTTATTATGAAATCTATATTATTATATAATACAATTAATTCATATTCTTAAATCTGAACTAAGATGTACTTGTTGATTCTCTTTTTTTATATATCACATTAAATTAAATTTTGACTATAGCACATATCAAATAAAAATATTGTATCTATTATATTTTAAATAGCAATAATTAAAAGTAATATATATAAGTACATAAATTTTTAATACAGTTTAAATGACTAAATCTATCGTTATTATTTAGATTACTAATTATATAAAATTTAAATAATATAATTTTATTATATTTTCAAATGTAGACTAAAAGAAAATATTTAGATTTCTTCTTTTTCTTTTAAAGATACCTCTACCACCTACATTTAACAACTATTCATTTATACATTGATTAGGACGCCATCATAATAAAGAACTTGAACACTAGAGAATATATCAACTATCTATTAAAATGATCAAATAAAAAATCCATATCAATTGATGGATAAACTAGGATGCTCTTTGGAGGCCTTAAATACTTAACTCTGCTTAAATGGACCGTTTTATCCACACAAAAATAAACCTTGTCTTGCTACAATATGAAATAGACTAAAATGTAAAAGATCAATAGGGCTGAATGTTCCACAAACTATTTTTAATCCGTAATATTACATGTCTATAGTTCTTATTTCCCATCGGAAAAGCCCACCACACTTTTAAACCATGCAACTTATGATGCATACCATAATTTCAACTATCGAAAGACACACCTGCAAATTTCTCAATGAATATTGTAGGATTTTTCTCTTTGGAGCCCATATGATTGAAATAACTATGCCTGTATTGGGAGTATGTAAAAGGCCTATAATTTCTTGGGTGATGCTCATCCACAAGCTTCTCTGGAGCCCTTATTTCCTTGTCCCAGGGAAAGTGTACAAACCATGGTATACTTAGGCGACCTGTCCAACCTTTGTAAATAACACGATGCTCTGCACTGCGGTATCTACCATTGCTCCATGCCTGAGTTCAGTAAGTGTATTGGTTTTTAAATTGGGTGTGATTTGAAATTTTTATTTAGAATATTTTAAAAAAAAATTAAGATACTCAACTTCTAGATCATCTTATTAAACTAAGATATTCAACTCCTAGATCATCTCTCCTAATAAATGATAAGGCATAAGTTCCGATTAGAAATCCATACCTTAAGACAGTCACCTACATTGACAAGAAAGGAAGAAGGGATGGGCTTGACATTCAACCATTCCCCTTGTTTGGATCGGATCTGAAGGCCCCCATTATTGTCTTGGTGAAGGATTGTAAAGCAAACGATATCAGTATGTGCATATAGAGCCTCTTCATCCTCTTTGGTTTCGCTATTAGGGAAATAATGAACTATGCGCATGTAAGCTAGTAAGTCCTCAAAATCAGAAAGATAGAAAGTTTTCACATCCAATCCCAGGCTCGCAAGAATGATTTTACTGATCTTCTGTTGGAGATCTGCCATGGCAAATGAGTATGTCCCAATCGCCTTGCTGCCATATTAAACATCACAGCTCAAAAAAATCTGAGAGAGTGATAGAATCTAAACAAAATGTTTGGATTGTAACCAAAAGATTAGATAACTATTGTTTTCATTAAGGGATTTATAATAATTTTGCTTGGCAGTTGGTTTGTACTGTTTGAGTTCCTCATGGATATGGTTTCTAATTTTGATTTCACTTATTTTCTTGGTTTTCAGGAGAGTGGAATATGGTGGTCTATTGTCCTTCTACATGGGCTTTAGATAGTGATTATAAGTATAGTGGGATGGATTGAGTTTCTTTACCGTTGACTAAACCTACACTGCAATTTCAATTTTTTCACCATGGTCATCCTTAACTTGTCATTGTTACACTATGGGTCTGGTTCCTAATTTTGATTCTATTGCTTTTGTCCATATTTTGAAAGAGTAGAAAATAATACCTAAATGTCTTTCTAAAGGGATTTTTGATAGTATTTAAAAGTAGAAAATTATGCATTGAGCTTCTTCACCTTCGACTGAACTCAAGATGCTATTTCAGATTGTTTTATTGTGGATCTAATTTCTAATGTTGATTCGATTTCTTTTGTTTGTATTCGTAAGAGGGTAGAATACAATGGTCAATTGTCTCCCTGAATGAATTTATCTGGAATGTCATAAACTGAGCTTCTTTAATCTTGACTTAAGTCAAGGTTTTATTTAAACTATTTCATCCTGATCAGCTTAAATTTTGTAATTGTTACATTATAAGTCTGGTTTTTAATTTGATTCTAATTCTTTGATTTACATTTCAAAAGAGTGAAAAACACAGAAGTCAATTGTCTTTCTAATAAGTTTTTAAGTCTTATAAATGAAACATCGTGCACTGAGCTTCTTTACCCTTAACTGAATCCACAAAGCTATTTCAATTGTCCCATCAGAATCAGATACAAGTGGTAAGCTGTTTATTTAGACAACTGGCAACTGTACTTTTAAATCCTTTGTGTGCATGTGAGGTGCGATGGTATTGCTGGCTTATGCAGCATAGAATTTGATGGGCGCGGCTAACAAGATTTAGATTTAGATTTGGCTAACAGAATTGGTAGCAGAGAATCACAGATTAAAGGAGAGAACAGGTGGTAGTTTGAAGTCGCTAGAGTCGTGTCAAGATGGAGAATGCTGCAAAGCTTGGCTCCAAAATCACAGTAGTGTTTATATTCAAAAAATAAAATGACGAAGTGTCATATTGCCTTATATTAAGGTGAGTTAACATCAAAACATCTCAGAATAGGTCTATGATCATCCAATTTCAATAACATCATAGAGCTGTTTAATTATTTGTTTACACCAAAGGAATAAAAGTCAGTTCTAATTACAAATTTTTATTCTTATTTCCAACATTTATGGATTCATACTAACGAAATTTAATAGTTTCTCATAATTTCAGATTTCTATTACCCCACTTTATAACATTGGCAATCTATTTTAAATAGTATTTTCAGATTCTGAAATTAGAAGTAAAAATATTGGCAATATATTTTAAATGGTAATTTTTCTCCTTGTCTTTAAATTTCATCTTTTGGAGGGTTTTAAAAAGACAACAATGATTAAACAAAGATCAAAATAGCAGGGATCAGTTTTATTTTAGATAATTTGATGCACGATCAATGATCTTGAGCGATTGGAGTGACTAGGGCATGGTAGCAGGTTTTTTTTGATATTTTTTGGCAGAAATTTGAGATTGCTTTGATTCTGGTTCACCATTTGTTTGTTGGGCTCTTATGGCCATGAGCAAGGTCTCCAAGAGTCTCATTCTTGCTGGAGCCTCCGTTTGTGATGGATCTTCTACAAGGTTGAGGTCATAGGAGAAGGAGCCATTTTATGTTAGCGAGCACTAGAAGTTAAATAAAGTTAATGTTTGCTTTCCACGTAGTTAGGATCGCCCTGGTTATTCCTCTAGAAGCAGTAATGGAAGATGTGGACTAACTAGCCACAAATGCATTGATATGCAAATTTCTTGGTATCTGAATTTCCCTATCAGCCTTGGAAGCCTGGATTCACCACTCATGGCAAGTGGAAGGTGATATGTATATTATGTTGGCTGGTAATAGCTACTTTTTTGGTCAATTTCTCTTGCATGTCAGATCGGAACCAGGTCTTTGAGGGAAGCCCTTATTTTTATGACAGTGTAGGTCTTTTTGTCAAACCCTGGCATACGGGGTTCAATTCTACTGAGGATCTTCCTTCAAGGGTTCCTATTTGGGTCTATCTGTCATGGCTTCCATTGGAGTTCTGGTGCAAGGATATCTTGCAATAGATTGCTGCTATACTTGGAAAGTTGACTGCTATAACACATCAATCACGACAAAATGGTTATTTCTTATACCCATATTTTTGTTGAAATTGATTTAAATAATCCTTTGCCAGATTCTTTAGAAATTTTCCTATGCTCTTCTTCTTGGATCCAATAGCTAGACTATGAATCTATTCCTTTTCGTTGTCGCATTTGTCATGTGTATGGTCATTTACAATGCCAATGCCCTCAAACCTCGAAAAAAAATGGTACCCTTGGTGGGTTCTCTGGCCCAAGGATGGCCAATAATGGTAATGGGAATGGTCAAATTGTTAGTACTAGAAAAGGAAATGTTCAAACTGATAGTACAATAAAGAGAAAGCTCAAATGAACACATCAAGTTAGGGGCAAGGGCCATCCAGTACTATCGGTCCTAATAAGGATGGTTTTATCTTGGCTTGAAATCGTGCTAAGGGGTAGGGTCAGAAGCGATATCATATAGATCAACAAGTGGACTCAAGGTTCAATTGTTTTGAGGTTCTTTACAGCATCATCATAGAAGAAGGTATTCCTGTAGAGGCTCAATGTGCAGCTACTGGCTTAGAGGGGAGGAGTTCTATTCTTAGTGGCAACTAGGATGTTGTAGCTCAGCAGATGCCAGAGACTTCTATTGGCCCCAAGTCTGGTGCCCTTGTGGTTTCTTCTACTCCATAAGAAAAAGATTTTCTTCTCGAAGATTTGGTTAAAGATGTGTTTGTCTCTAGTAAAGGAAAGGGATCTTCTCTTGCTTTGGGCCTGATGCAAAGACCATTCAAGAAAGTCTCTTTTGCTACTCCCTCAAGAGTTGGGTAAAAGTAGGATTAGGAAAGTATTGAACTTACAGGAGATTTACTAGTAGAGTCTAGTGTTGTCAGGACCATGGATGAGCATTTTTCCCACTCTACTCAATGATTATTATCTCATGGGATGTCAAGGGGTTGAATAACATCCCCAGACAAAAAGCTATTCACAAGCTGGTGATTGATCATTCTTCGAATATTCTTTGTATGTTTAGATGTGCTCCTAAAATTTGGTTTCTAGGCCAATGTCAGTGTGTTGGTGCTTTGGAGAGCTCTAGTGGTCTTGCCATTTGCTAGGATCGTAGGAAAGTTATGCCACTTTACTGGGTCTCTTGCCTCTAGCTCTCTCAATGGTTACATCCTCTCTAGAAACTAGAGAGATGATTCTTGTTACTAATGTGTAGGCTCCTATTGATCTTCCTGGCAAGCTCAAGCTCTGGGAGCATATTACGCATGTTAGATTCTGTCATCCTTTCTTGCCTTGGATTGTGGCTGGAGATTTCAACTCTGTTCTTAGTTCGAAGGAGAAGAGGGTTGGGTTGGCTCACTTGGGTCCTTTTTCTAAGCTTCTTCGACAAAATATTGATCTTTTACAACTCTCTAATGTCAAACCTCTCAATGGGATCTTTACTTGGAACAATCAAATGGTTGGAAATGATGCCATCTCAGAATGCTTGGATAGGTTCCTTGTTTCTTGCTTTTGGAATTGTGGCTCTCTTTCTTTCTCTTCTAAAATTCTTGATTGGAGAGGTTTTTACCACTAGCCTATTAAGCTCATAGCTAGCTATGTTGATGTCCCCAAGAAACCTCCCTTTAAGTTCCAATTGATGTGGCTTCAAGACTCTTCTCTTCACGACTTAATGGCTCACTGGTGGACATAGGGAGGCCCTACCTAGGGCACTACTATGTTCTCCTTCTTTAAAAAACTTCAATATGTTAGAAATTTTTTGCTAATCTCCACATTATGAAGAAGAGGGCTCTGGATTGTCTCAAGATGTTATTACCAAGTAGATTTAGGATCTGGGTTTTTCTGAAGCCCTTAGCATAGAAAAATCTTGAGCTTCTACTAATTTAGCTGAGTGGGATCTTAGAGAAGAAATTTATTGGAAATAGAAGGCTTGAGTTGACTAGCTTTAGGAAGGGAACAAGAACACCACATTTTTACATAAATCTGTGTAGGCTCGACATAACAAGAGTTACATTTCCTCTCATGTTACTTCTAATGGGATGCATCTGACCTCCTCGCAAGCTATATCCAGGGAAGCTATTTAGTTTTACTCTACTCTCTTTTCAAATGATTTACCTCTAGTAGAGATTGAGGAGAAAACAATCTTTTCTTGTATTCCCTCTGTTGTGACTAGGGAGATGAATGATTCTCTTCAGGGCCTAATGGCTTCCCTATTGAATTCTTTTAGAAATTTTGAGATATTATCAATCATGACCTTTTGGATGTGGTTTAGGAGTCCTATTCCAACAAAGAAATGCTCTAGGTCTTGAATGCTACTTTCTTAGTCCATATTTTGAAGAAGGAAGAGACTAATCAGTTGGACATCTTTAGGCCCATTGCTCTTTGTAATGTGGTCTATAAATTCATTACTAAGCTTCTAGTAGAGAGGCTTAAAATTTGGCTTCCCAAGATTATCTCTAAGGAACAAGGTAGTTTTGTGGTGGGAAAACAAATTTTGGATGGGGTGGTTATTGCTTCCAAAGCTATTCACTCTATATGTACTTCTAGGGAACGTGCCATGTTCATTAAGCTTAATATGGCTAAGGCTTATGACAGAGTCAATTTGGATTTCTTGTGGAAAGTTCTTCTAGCTTTTGGCTTCAATTACGAATGGGTTAGATGTGTTCTGAGCTATGTTACTACTCATTCCTTCTTTGTCCTTCTTAATGGTGAATCATCAAAGCCTTTTGGGGCATCTAGAGGTCTTTTCCAAGGAGATCCCCTCTCTCCTTATTTGTTTATCATTATGGCTGAGGGACTTGGTAGACATATCAAGTTTCATGTTTCCCAAAATCTTATTCAAGGATGCCAATGGGGAAATGGTTTGTGACTCTTTTCCACATCCATTTTGTTGATGATACAACCCTTATCAGGAGAGCTCAGATTTAGGAAGCTAAAGCCTTTTGACTTACCTTGGATACTTATTTGGCTGCCTCTAGGGAAAAAATTAATGACCACAAGTACTCTATTTTTTTCTTCAACATTCCTGAGCCTATCCAGTATAATATCTTGAGATTTTAGATTAAGTCTCTCCCTCTGACTTACTTGGGGGTCCCTATTGTGGTAGGTAGATAGCCTAGGTTTTTATGGCAAAGCTTGCTTGATAAACTTCAAGAAAAAGTCAATCATTGGACTCATAGGTGGCTCACTACTACTTGTAGGGTGACAGTCCCTACGATCTATGATTCAGTTCCTCCCCATATACAAATGTATGGTTTAGGCTGCCCTGGTGTATTTTCTTAAGGAATTTGATGCTATCTCTCCCCAATTTCTTTGAAGTGGAAATTTGCAAAATACCAAATGGAGCCTCATCAATTGGGATACTATTTACAAGCCAAAAAAGGAAGGAGGCCTTGGCCTTCGTTCTGCTAGCTTGTGCAGTCAAGCTCTTGTTGCCAAGCTCTATTAGCACTAGTGTTCTAATTAGTCTCAGCTCTAGGCTTATATCCTATCTGACAAGTATTTACTTGGTGTTGAACCTTCAGATATTTCTAGGTTTTCTCTTAAGGTAAGAGGCTTTATGGTGTGGAATACCCTCAAAATTGGTGCTCACCTAGTAAAGAGAAGTTTATTTTGGATCTATAACAGAGGCACTGAGGCTCTTTTTTAGAGTGATTCTTGGAATGGGCATCCTCCTCTCTTATCCTTTCATCCACACTTGTAGTCTCTTTATGATTTTTTCCTTTTTGCTAGATGGAATAATGTGGCTCATTATAAGGAGGCTTATAATTTGGGCCTTGATGTGGGTTACAGATGGAACAATTCTTCTAATTGGCTAGTGGGTGGCTCTCTAGGGGATCGATTGGAACTATCTCAAATATTGGCTTCTAGGGAGTGCAGCTCTCTATAGGAACCTGTTGTTTTGGCTTGGGGAGGTGCTTCTTCTAGCAAGTATTTTGTCTCTTTAGGGTACCTTGCATTAATGAAGCAACTTTTTGGCAAGGTGGAGGTCTCTTGGTGGAAGAAAGTTTGGAATAGTTTTTCATGGCCTAAGTGTAACTTTTTCCTTTTGATTATGGTTTATAATTGTTGTGTTACTTGAGAGAATCTCTACAACTGAGGCTTCTAGGGACCTTCCATCTATCTTTTATGGCACAATAGTGAAGAGACCATTTCTCACCTTTTTTTCCAGTGCCCCTTTGCCAAATAGATTTGGAACTTCTAGTGGAGTGTGTGGGGATGCACATGCTGGCATGTTTCCTCTTTGTCTAAATTTTAGGACTATTTGTGCCATCCCCCTTCCAAGACTTCTTTTCTTCAAGTTTCTTGGACTATTGGCCCTTCCCTTATTTTATGGCATGTTTGGCTTGAGAGGAATAGGCAGATCTTTCATGATGTGTAGTTTTAGATCAAGCATCTGTGGGGGAAAATTGTTAATTCTCTTCATGAAACACTCCTAGCTAAATGTGACATTAGTGGAGGTTTGGATCCTAGAGATGCTAGTATTTACTCAAGCCTTTCCTTTCGTCTTCAAGGAAGCACTCCCTCGGTCCCCCGCAACCACTTTGGAAATAGAGCTAGGCAACACTCTCAGTGTGTTAATCATGAAGGGCATTGGTCTCCTCCTAAGGTGGGCATTCTTAAAATCAACATTGATGTTTCTTCTTAGGGAATTCCTTGTCTAGTCAGTATTGGGGGAGTTAGGCGTGATAGTTCTGGTGATATTCAGTTTCTATTTTCTATATATAAGGGTTACCATACTAATAACCTCATGTAAGCCCTAGCTATCTTGGTTGTAGTGGAAAAGTGTTTTCAACATGCCTGGAAAAGAATTATCTATGAGACTGACTCATAGGTGGTTGTGAATTTATTGAATGGAAGGAACCTTGTGCATGTGGATTGGCATTTGGCTTTGGTTATTTAGTAGATCATTCAGTTATGCAATTCGTTGGATTTTGTGTCTTTTATGCATATCCCTCATGAGTGGAATGGTGAGGTTGATTGTTTGGCTAAATGGGCCTCTGAGCATGGGTTGGATTGGAACAATAGCCATTATATGGAGAAAATTTTGACATGTAAAATCACCTCAAAAAATGGAATCAATTAAAACCCAACTAGAGAAAAGTCTAAATGCTAATTTTATTTAATTATATGAGATCATTTGTTTATTTATATAAAATCATTTTACATGGTTAACTTCAAATATATCATGAAGATAAATCTATTGCCTTGTTGCAACAACATAAAGATGTAAAGAATTTAAATAAGATTTTATGACTTACCAGGGTTACACTCGAGTACATAATAGTGGTCATGAAAGCCTAGTTTCTTGCTAAGACTATTTCTTATGTAGATATGCCTAGTTTTGATGCTAGAAGATATTATAGAAGATATTATATGGCAATGAAAACTAAGGTGATAACCCTCTGATTTTCTTTAAAGTAATAGTATACCAACTCTCAATTTCCTCCATTTTTTCATTCAATTTATAATATGGTCTTTTCTACATGGTGAGAATGTCAAACATTTCCCACCAAAAATTTAAAAGGGGCATGTAATAATGTTTTCAAGAAACATTCTTTCAATCTAAAACATCAAAATTAGAAGATAAGAAATGTAATAGAATTATAAAGAAGATTGACCTGGTATTATATAAGAAGACTGATTTTGTATAGCATTATAGAAGTCATTCATGAGAAAACCTTGTCTCTTTCAAGTGTCTCAACCATCTTTTCTTATGCAAAAGAAATGTAGATGTATCAAATAAAAAGGATATCATTCTGTTACCTAGATATTTTGGGCAAGTTAGTTAAATTAATTCCAAAGAAAGAGAGTTTAATTCCCTCCTATACTAAAAATCCTCTCTCCCCCCTTACTACCTCTTCTCCACATACTACCTCTCTACACACACTAAAAATCCTATCTCCCCATATTACCTCTCTCCATGTACTAAAATTCTAGAAAGAAGTTCGAGTTTGGATTGCTCTCTCTCTACATATAATGAAAGAGAGTTTAATTCCCTCCTATACTAAAATCCTCTCTCTTCCCATACTACCTCTCTCCACATACTAAAAATACTCTCTCTCCTATGCTACCTCTCTCCACATACTAAAATTCTAGAAAGAAGTTCAAGTTTGGATTGCTCTCTCTACATACAACTTTCCAAAACTACCTTGCTCTACATACTAAAATCATCTCTCACTACCTACTCAAAATTTTTTCCCTAATCTTAACCTAGAGATTTCAAGAACCCAATGCGAACTCTTATTTTCAAGGCAATGGAATGCCATTCATAGTGCAGGAGAAAAAAATTGTTAATGAGTACATTCATACCACATGCAGGTTGCATCGTTTTGAGAGGATTTCTCAAATCAACAAGATTCCATAAGTAATTTTTTCAAGACATTCATGAAGCAGATTTGTTGATAATACCATTATCACAACATATTTGAATGAATTGAAAAGGAAAATAAATTCCATTGTTGCATGATCCTGTAGTTGGAATTCCCATGATAGAGATGATCAATAGGTTGCACTCAAGGATGGATAGAATGAAAATGAAGAAGTTGTCGGTATATGGGTGATGTATAAAAGAGAAGATCTAGAATAGTGATGGTTTGAGATAGAAAATTGGGCACAAAGATATCCCTTTGGACTACTTTGCATACCAACTTGCCACATATATTCACAACCTTCAAATTCCCGCAAAAACATATGGGTTTCAAATATGCCAAAGAGCTAAAGTGTGGATTGTTTTTGAAAATCAAAAAATATACCCAAACCATTTGATAGAATGTTTCAATCTTTCAACCACAAAATGTAAGAGATGTCTCACACTATAGGCATAATGGAATTCTCAAATTTTAGTATGCATCTTGTCATACATCCAAATCCTCTAACCCATGACATTCAGAAAGGTGGTAGATATGACCATAAACAAGGTGCATGACTTGTTTGGCAATTATCCCTCATTTCTCTAGCCGCAACATCAAATGGAAGCATATAAAAGGCACATGAATTGTCTTATGTAATGATAGATGAAATTAATATAGTGAGAAACCCAAATATAATAATTTTCCTCTCTACACAAGACAAGACATGTGCATTGTTTGATTGAAGACCAGATTCATTCAATTTTTTATGTTTTGATGGCCGATTAACATGCTATTGGAAGGACGTAATGACATCTCACAAAATGCCCGCATCTATCTCTAGCCTCACTATGCACATATAAAAGTTTCAAAGTATACAATGAGAGAATTTGAAGTCTCAAGTGGCACAAGCATGACTCCAGCCTCATTTGTAGCCCATGGTATTCATACAACAAAAATGATAAGAGATGACAAATGTTTGATAGAATGTTTTACTTCTCCAAACTGCAATGTGTCACTTCTCAATTATTTTGAGCTATTGTGTAAGAAGATGTATGGTTGATGTTCATCTCCATACCTATACATAGACAAGAATTCAATGTAAAATATTCTTAGTCTTGAGGCCTCATTCTCACATGAGTGAAATCCCAGACTTGGAAAAAACTTGACAAGATACAGTTTGAAGAAATAAATTATAAGTTTTTGACTAAATATTTGCATTGAAGATCATCGCTTATTTACATCAAAGAAATCTAAGTCAGACAATGACCACTTTTCAACCTATAAAGACATTAAATGGAATTAAAGAGTTGTTAATTCATTCTTCCAATAGTTCTAGCACCTCGTATATTTGAAGGCATACAAACTATTTGGCATTATGTCTTCAAGAAAATGCATCTACAAGTGTGAGGAACATGAATTATTTGATGTAATTCTTTCCGCATTCTAACATCTTCAACTTGAGTTATGTTGACTTAAAAGTGTGCATCGAGATAAAAACTTTAGAAAGTATGAAGGAGAATTTTGACATGATACTTCAGGTGAATTTGTGTGCTTTGAAGCTAGTAGTCTGAAAATATGAGGTTGGAGGAACATTGATCTAGGAATTTGGTAAGAAATACTATGAGGTACAAATTCCAAGGAAAAGAGCCTGTTGTGATATTAAGAAGTATGATTCCTAAGATATTGGATATAAAGATAGGACACATGGAAATTGCACACTTTTGGAAGATGATGAGAAAACAAGGTAGATCACCTCTAGCACAAAAAACATTCAAAATTGGTCTAGCTCATGTAAGAGGATATCCACTTGTATTCTAGTGTGTGGAGCTAGTTTTGGAATGTGTCAAGGCATATGATTGGAATTCTAGGGACATCAAGACCTCAGGAGGTAATATCATGGTAAGGCTAGATCTGTTGTCTATCTTCATCACATTCGGATTGCCAAAATCTTTAAAGAAGGTGCTCAAAGATACTTCAATTGGAATAACATGCTAGAATGTTATTCCTAAGAGTTGGTTGGATCAACCTAGAAGAGGATAGTGACAATTACCAAGAGTGTTGCATAGAAATATCTTTAATGAAGACATTTCTAATATGATAATTCTCCTCAACAGGATAGTGTGAAATTAGACTACCAGAGACTTTCAAGATCGGATGTTTTTGTACATTAGTACCATCACCATAGGAAAAAAACTTATAGATTGGGGACAAATGATTAGTGATGCCCTTCATCATAAGTTAACTCAATTCAATGTGAATCAGGGGTTTTACATGTTCTCATACGTGATGTTCACAATTGCTAGTATGAATTCATGGCCTAATCTTAATCCTTATTGGGAGTATAACTTAACCATGAAAATTTATAATTATTACCTCTAGTTGCAATTAAAAAAAAGCAACACACATTTTCGCAGGGTCAACAATGCTTTTTTTATGCTGACAACAAGAGAGCTACAGCTAGTCTCATTAGTACTTATGGTAGCTTTTTCATACAGTACCCTCAATTCACTTACATCCACATTGGAATTTTTTAATATTGTCCTCTTATGTTTCCTTTCTCCATAGATGATAGGTTGGTGCTTTTAGAAATTTGCAAGTAAATTGGTCAGGTAAAAAAAAAGTGTAGGAAAAAAGGATCAATTCCTTTCCCAATCGGTATTGGGAACTATAGTTGTCTTCCTTCTTCAAAGACTCAAAATATCAAGAGATCCATGGTGAACATGACTTTATACTCTTTCCATAGTCATTTCCCATTTGATGGTAGCGAGTATGTTAAAAAAAACTTGGCACTAGGACCTGGCTATCTTCATTTCCCTACGATGGAAGACTATTGGACGAATTGTGAAAATGACTTTGAAGTGAGAAGGAGGGACTAGATGAGATTCATGGTACAACAAATCATTGATTACAAAATGGGATGGGATGTGACAAGCATAAAAGGGGATGCATTAGACTTAATTGATCCTTTCTTCTTTGAGTGGATACAACTATTAGAATTGCCATATATTAATTGGTCTCTACTGGAATTGAAAGACCTCAAGGAAAAATCCTTCTTTGTGATTCGATAAACTGAAAATTGGTTAAAGAATAAAGTCAAAGAAGCCATGACTACCAGATCAACAAGAAGAGGCAGTGCAAAGAAAAGTAATAATCCCCAGGAAGGTACATTGATTTTGTCCATTCCATCTTCTATCCCTACTTCTCCTAGTTCTTTACATAGCACACAAAGTGGATATGATGGTGAAGATCCAAATAAAAGATTTGATCTAGTTTCAGCATGTGAACTCATTGCAATCACTAGGAAGAGGAGTTCAAAACCCTAGGAGAAGACTTTAAGACCAATTCAAAAGATGATAGATGAAGCTCTTGAGATGAACACTTTACCATCATCAATTGTAGATGAGATGATACAATCCATAACATCTCCTTTACACTCATTGTCTCCTAAAAGTGTGGAAGAAATTCAAGAGCTGCCAGTTGTAGAGAATGTCCATAACTTGGATTTATCACCTAATTTTCTACAAGTTCCTTTAGTAATTGACTCATCTATGCTTATCTCAAAATCTTGGTTACAAAAAGGTTTGGAGAGAAAGAAGAAAAGGATGATCTAATTGGAAGCACTGAATCAGGATGTTGTTGCTGATTTAGTGCATAAAGGTACACAGGTAAAGAAGAATAGAATAGATTCTAGACTAGCAGTGAATCCTACCTCAGGAAATCTATTTATTGAAAGTGAAAAATTAGTCATAGAGAAGGGCATAAACGAGGCAGATGAAGCTGATTTTAGCATAACTAAAGTGGATCTAGGCCAAACCACTTGCAAAGGAAGATAGCATACTTTTCAAAAGTTAGCCACTATCCTCATAGAATAGTGAAGGAGAGATAAACAAGCTAAGAATCAACTCAAGTGTCAAGTTTGAGCCCTTTCTTCATGCATCTGATTGATGGTCAATGATTCCTTACCTGACCCTAATTCATCTACAAAAATAATAGGAGATCCCAAGAAGATGTTTGATGAAGAAACCATTCAAGACATAGGAGAATATCAAACTTATGGTAAGATGGTGAAAGCATGGATAAAATGCATGATAGAATGAGCATCAAGCCTATTTTAGGAAGTTAAGGTTATATATGCTAAGGTAGATCACATACAATGAAACATTCAAAAAGAGTTAACAACTCTCAAGGAACAACAAACATTCTAGAGAGAAATTGATGCTAATTTAGTAGAGATTAAAGGAATGGACAGAAATATAGTCAAATTATTGAAGTTAATCACTAGTGGAGAAGAAGATAAAATTAACATATTTGTAGAAAACATCAGATGGAAGAATGATAGCATGAATCAACAATTGGATGAAGGAGAACAATTTTTAAACTCTTGCAAGCTATTGAAAAGGAAGGCTTTGGGAAATATACCAATGATTGTAGAAGGTATCCCTATTAGCAAACACACTCAAGATCTAGACATATCTTCCATTTTCGAATGCATAGAGGTAAAGATCAACACTGAACTTGGCAGTAAACAAAGTTTAGATGCTAACATTATGACGAGATTCAACAGTCTCTCAGTGGCATTGGATTCCTATTTTCAAAACTTACCAGGTTACAAGCTAGAGTCAGATGAAGTTAGAAAGAGACATGATTGATGCAACCTAAAAATTTAGAGTTTAATCATCATCAAAAACAAGGCTTTAGCATATGTCATGAGATTATTTAGATCATACAAGGAAAACCTAACTCAACTACTCACAACACCTATAGATCAAAGAGCAGGCACAAAAAATATCAGTGATTGTAGTTGAAAGTTAGAAATGGATATGTCTAAAGTTGCTTCATATTTTTGTTTATATATTTTTTAGAGAGGTCAACTTTAGAATCAATTTTGATTTTGGTCAATATCTTAATATTTTCTAACTATAGTTAAGCATTGAAAGTTAGAATTGGCTACAAACTATGTTCGGATTAGTCCAAAATATAACTTTTCGAGAAGTTATGAACCCAAAAAGTTAGTTATTCTTAAATAGCTATAAATTCACTAATCTCAATGTAATGGGGGACTTTTTGGATTTTGGAATAAGGGAACACTTAAGTTAGAGTTTTGGTGATAAGAAAATTTTTGGAAAGTGTGAACAAAGGTTGTCTTTGTAATCAAAGTTTCTTTTTATGTTCTTCATGCAAGGAAATAAAGGAACATGCATTTGTTTTCTTTTCCATTCTTCTAAACTGAAAAAGTGTCGATTCTCTATAATGAATATTTTCATTATATCATGCAAGTATTCATGAATTGTTGAATTAGCATTGTGTTAATGATAGCTCTCAAGTGTAGTTCTTGTTTTTCTTCATTAGTGGTTTACAACGATTTTATGGAAACATTGAAGTTGTGTGGTGCATTCATCATTAATAGTTTCCTTTCTATATTCTGAGTTGTAATCATCTTTATTTAAAAATCAAAATTTTATCTTACAAGGGATTTGCCCCTCCAAACATAGAGGAAGGCCAAATATCAAGGGCCTATCCAACTATTGGATAAATTGATTTGCCACACACTTCATTGGGCTACATCACATATTTTCTAAGTGACAAATCTATTTACCAACACACTCAAATAAAAAAACATTTACAAATATGATTCCTACAAACTGTGATTCTAAATTATATAAGAGATAAAAGTACTTATATGAATGTGTTAGTGAACAGATTATCCTCAAAAGAAATAAATAAAAATTAACTATAAATGCCCAGATAGGAAAATTGAATCAACACTAATTGTTGGATAGGTTATCATTGGATTGATAACCTTCCTTTCAATTTTATCAGGTACAACTCCCCATAAATGATTTATAATGAATTTAAATATGGATGCTTTTAACTAGAAAGCACAAAAGGTTTAGAAACATCTATTCATAAAAATGAAATAGATGCGAAAACTAAGTGACTGAAAGGAAAAGAATAACAAATAACACAAAGTCTATTTGCCTGGATGTTGCATTAAAAAGAACAAATGAAGAATGTATCTTCCATACTCTCTAGAAAATGAAAAATCAGACCTTTTAAAGATATCTTGAAATGATAATGTAATTAGAAAATAGTGACATTAAAATGTATTTTAGAGAAAATTGAAAACAATACAAAGATTGTGATCAGTGGAAGGCAACTACCTCATAATCAAAGTTTTGATGTGATTATCCTCTAGTCTCCCTTCTCTAAAATGTAAAAGACAACAAAAATCCTCTTACACATTTACAGTCAAAGTTAGTAACTAAAGAAAACTAAAAATCTTTCCTTGCATTACGTAAAACAAATAAAAATTTATCCTTTCCTCTAACACAGAGTTTAGAAACAAGCACTATTTTCCCTCCCTCATAGGAAATAAAATAATCTAGATCAATTATTTTCCCTCCTACTATAACACATAGTCTACACTCTTGGGAAGAAAAAGTGGAACCTTTTTTTTCACTTGCTACTACCTATTTATCTTCTTTTCAGACGAGCAGTTTGGTCGATTATAATAATAACTGTTTCTTGGAACTGACT